>OY763894.1:19350993-19950993 GCA_963667165.1 Barbarea vulgaris | reverse complement strand
TCCTTGCTTAACTTATCATTCTCTAATCTTGAATCTGCACAGGACCATCCTGCATATTCACATGGTACCACTTTAAGGACGTGATAAGTCAGATATCTCAGTTTGACCTATTGCCATATTAAATACCAGAATTATTGCAACATATCTCATGTTATTGATTGGTTTAGTGATGAAAAAAGCATGTAGAAGTAAAAAGCATGTTATTGCAACAGACCTTTTGTAGTTGGCTTTACAGTGTCTGGACTTAGTGCCCCCATACTTATGCAATTCTCTCTTTTTGAAGACTGAACTTGTAGAAGTAAAACATTAATATCCTGCAGCTCAATTTTCATTCTTCACCGGATTTAGACAAAAGTTCATTAAAAGATATTCCTAGGAGTAGATGAGGGAGTTACAGTTTACCAACGCAACAAAACTCACCTCTAATCATTTTGTGAGATGGGCTGAGAGGTTTTGACGAAAATTTATGCACAAGGTTAGGTTTCTTCTCTTCTGCCAAAATAAAAAGGGAAATAAGTAGAATAGTCTTTTCAGGAGGAACACACAATTTCCAGAGAAAAACTAATAGTTAGGAACAGGGCATCATACCACAATGTAGTGAATTTTTCTTGAAATTTGGCCTGAGCACTGCAAATGGTGTGCGCGCAACACCCTTGATTACTTGGCCGGACCACCTTTGGAACAGATGAAGCCTTATTACCCTCCTTAGGTTCGACAAGATATGCTTAAAATGTGAGTGTTTCACCAGAGCTCACAACTTCATCTGCCTTTTAACACCATGCTTTCAAGTAGATTATCGGCTTCATCATAAAGCATCACCTGGTTTACAATACACTCCTAAGACCTACTAAACAGAAGAGCACAGTATTCATATTTCACATAAAAAATCTATCAAATTTGAGGTAGTGATTGAATAAATGAAAAGTTATTGTTTAGGAGTTCCATTGTGAAATGAAGACTGATCTGAATAAGTGAACATCATCAATGCGTTCAATGTTGAAGGTCTACAATTGCTACTGTAAACCAGCTACGCTTGAAGAACAACTAAAAGATTTAATTAAATAATGCAGAATAAGGTGATCCACGCAAATAAGCTTCAGATCTGCACAAACACTCAAATCATTTTCAACATATCTTCATGAAAAACTTCCAGAATCCAAAATCCAAAAGTAAAAGCTCAGTGATATTCGATAATCAATTAAACATGGAAACCAAATCAAAGCATAATTTCAGTTAAGTGTATGATTCGCTTCACTACTTAAACAATCTCAAATCAAAAAGCCAATCCACAAAACGACCTCGGAACGAGAAAGATTAGGAATAGCTCATAGATTTCTTCACGAAATCAAACAAAAAGAACAAATCTCATGCCTCCAAGTGGATTACATACGAATTATCGCGAGCGAAAGAGTGAAGAAGAACCTTTCTTCTGGTGATATGGAAATCGAGGAAGCCATCGTGATAGACCTTTCGCTTCTGCTTGATGTGCTTTGTATACATCGCAATCCATCTCTTCTTCTCCGCCATTTTTTCTTCTTCTTCTTCTTCCTCCGAGAAAACAGAATCGCGTTTTCGCTGTTTGATTTCAAAATTTGAGTGGTCACTTATTTCAATTTAGATTCGCGCCTATGCTTTTGACTACGGAGTGAGCAGTGACGACTGACGATGACCGGTGAATAATGAAAAAGAAAGAAGTTAATTTTAATTTGAACTCGCATACTCTTCAAAATTATAAGATTACACCTAATATTTTTAAAAGAGTCTATGGCTCCCCCAAAATCAAAATAACCGACAACGAATTACCTTATCTTTTCTTTTGTTCACCAAATTAGAAGTACAAAATAGATAAACCAAAACCAAATAAATTATATATAAGCAAAAACGGAAAATAAAATTTTAATTATATTTGTATTCAAGACAAAATTTAAATACAACAGAAAATGGAATTGACTCCATCAAATCTATGCCTCTTGAACTTGACCTTGTGATTTGATTTCCAGTGGTTTTCTTCTAAGACAAGGAATAAAGCTAAGAAAAAATGAAAAGCATGTTGTGTCTTCTTCACCATTGATCCCTTGATTGTTATCAGCTCTCACTGGATTCACAGGAGTGTTTTGCATACTTGGAGTTGCTTCAGGATTAGCCTCACTATTGAAACTTTCATCTGCACCAGGCTGAATCTCTATCAAAGCAGCTACAAGTGACAAGCGTTGAGTTGCTTCATCATCCATATCTTGATCTGAATCACTCGTTGTTTCGAGATTGTCATTACCATTACCTTCTATAGGTATGCAAGAGTTTAGTTCTTCTTGTAGGCCTTCATCATAAGTAGAACCTTGTTCTTCTATGGAAATTTCATCCTGTTCTTGAGTTGCGGATGACATAGATTCATCATCATCATCATCATCATGGATACTCATGCTGTCATCATGATCAGTTCCATCTGGTTCATAATCAGCATTCACCTCCCAATAGACATTATCCTGAACAGTTTCATCCGATTCACAAACCATACGGAAACCGCATTTGAGCACCTCATAGTTCACCAACTCACCTTCATCATCCATCACTTCAAATTTTAGGATATCCTTATTAGAACTACACGCCATCTTATCCTCTGTTTCGCTTTGTTTCTTGATCTCCAACAAGCTTGTGTAGCTAACAAAGACATGATCTGAATCAATCTTCCGTGGCTCAATCCCTGGTACTGCAGTACCTCTTACTGTGCAGCTAAAACGCTTAGTTAAAGACTCGTTCGCATTCTTGGATTCGCAGGTGCATTTCACTAAGAAACCGCTGATTTGATCATGGTAGTCTTGCAATGAGACAACTGCACATAAAGCTACCCCAATAATCCGGTTTTCACTCTGATGTCTAGCCAAGTCTATCTCTATCTCTGATCCATAGGCTTGGTGACTGAACCATTCAGGTACTTCACATCCAGGAAAGCAAGCTCCAGTATAAGGTTCCATAACAGAACCCTGCAAAAAAAGTATAATTTACATAAGAAACTGAAAAAGGCGGAATAGATTAAGAAAGTTTGAAAAGAGGGAGATACCAATTTGTAGCGGTTAAGTACACTAGACATCAACTGGCTCCTTTTATGAATGTAGGATATGATACAGATCTTTGCAGAAACATACAGATTTTTGCAGTTGGAGAAAATAAATGTGGAATGGATCTGATCAGTCAAATTAAGAAAGGCTAGTGGATTGGCGACTGTCATCAGCGAGTCACAACCATGCGCATCTAAGCATTCAAGGTTTGGTGGAAGGGTTGGAATAGATTTGAGATTCTTGCAATCTTTCAAGTCAAGAAACTTGAGATGGTAAAGTTGACCTATGTGAGCTTGGAGGGTTTGGATCGCAATATTTCCGCTTAAGCAAAGCCGTCGTAGCAAGGACAAGCCATTCATACCTGAGGGAGATACTTGAGGAACCTGGCTTACTGCAGTCTTATCAAGCAATAGAATCCGTAACCTTTTCATGTTCTTTACGACATCCGGATAACTTTGGAGCTTTGAACAGCCAGAGAGTATCACTTCTTGAAGAGCTTTCAGATATCCAAGAGAATCGGGAAGACTCTCGAGCATTTCGCAGCCTCTCAAGTTCAATATGACTAGTTTCTTCATATTTTTGATGGTTTCAGGAAGCTCTTTTAACGCCGTACCATCCAAATATAGAGCCTCTAGATTTTCTGAAATCATTCGAAAATTCCCAAGACTTGAGCAGTCGCTGAGTATAAGTGTTTTCAGAGACTTGAGATTAGTCTCTGGGAGAGAAACTAGACCTGTGCAGCTTCTCAAGTTTAAGTATACGAGGCTTGTCATAGTTTGCATTATCTCCTCCAGCAAGTTAGTCAGTTTTGTGCAGCCTTCAAGATTTAATCTTTGAAGATTTTGAGCTCCTAATAAACCTGACAAGTCTTCAAGGTTGACTGAATGTTTGAGATCGACCCACTTTAAGTTTTTCGTATCCTGTAACCAGAAGACAGAGTTCAGAAGGTAAAAAAAAAAAATCGACTGAGAACGACCCAGTTTAAGTTTGTTGTATCCATCACAACGCACCTTTTGACCTGCCCAAAGACGTTTTATGTTACTGTAAGGAAGCTTGAGGTCAACAAGATTCTTGGGTTCCAAGTCTCTTGGAAGTTCCTTCAAAGGGAATTTCAACCAGTGAAGATATCGAACCTCTTCTAGTGAAAATCTAAGGCCGTTTTGGATGGTCAAATTTCTTTCGGACTCGAGGACACTAGTACAAGAATTATAGATCTTTAGGTATCGGAGTTTTTTCATGTCGACAAATGCTTCATTCCGTACAGATCTCTTCTTGGTTACTTCAGATATGTCCAGAAACATACCTCTAACGCCGTCCAGCGAACCCTTTTGGTTATACATAAAACTTTGTTAGAAAAAACCTAAATATAAAATTTAAGGACATGAGACAATCCACTTATTGCCAATTAGTTTTGATTTCCAAGCCTATGAAATTTAACAAATATTTTAACTTAGAAGAATATAAGTTTGGTTTCTCACCAGTTTCTTCTCCAAGGCGTTGATAATATCTTTTTGGTTCGAAAGCCTCCAGTTATGGTCTTGTGAAGCAAGGTTCTTCCCTAGGGTATACAACAAACCGTTCATTTCTACTCGGCCGCTTGAGATTTCAATCAAGAACTTGTCAGCTAGATCTTTAACGATGCTTCTATCATCTTCTTCACATGATGAGTCCACCATTGCCTTTACAAACTTGTGATCATGTGATATGAAGAAACATGTTATATCAAGAAACGCGTCTTGCTGCGGCTCAGTAAGATCGTCATAACACGAGTTCAAGAGATCTTGAATGTTCTTGTTGGGACTCTTTTCGAGTGCGCAAAATATAGAATTCCATTCACCCTCGTCTCTTCCCCAAAGCTCCTTGCCTAGTAACGTGATAGCTGATGGGTTTCCTCTAGCGTAATCAACAAACTTTCTTGATAATATCAAATATTCTCCTTCCTCAGAGGCGTAACGTGAAGCGTCTCGAAAAGCGTGATGACTCAAGCACTCTAACCCTTCCTTCTCGTTCAAACCTGGAACCAAGTAAACATCATCCACGAGTCCCTCTTCCTTGCTACTCAAGTCATCCAAGACAAGAAGAAGTATGGTTTCAAGGAGATGTTCCTTCACGTCTTCATGTGTAGTCTTTTCAGTTATCGTAACAGTCACGTCACCCATCTTCTTAAAAATGTCTTGTAAGAAGAGCTTTAACAGCAAGTCAAGCTTCTTGCCATTCTCCATTTTCTTGCGGATTTGTTTATTGAAAAAAACGGGTGTCTCAAACTCACCTTTCATCTCCTTGAACAACATCTCCGCGATTTTGGTTTTCCCGATACCTTTTATCCCAACAACTCCAACCACGCGAGTCTCATCATCGCGATCCATTTTTAACTTCTCCTTCAACTGCTGCACACGATGCTTGATCCCAAAGAAAGGCGCCGAAGTATTAGTAGTTATAATCTCCTGCTTCTTTCCTTCTCCTTTCAAACCCTTGTTCATCATCTTCCTAGTTTTTAGCGTGGTCAACGTTCTCCACACTTCATCGACGATCTTGTCCACAAAGTCCGACTCGTTAAGACTGTCAAAAAAAAAAAAAAAAAAAAAAAAAAAAATCGTAACTACTTCAACAAAAATTTATATTCTCAAGTTTTATATTTGTTTATCTTACGCAGTTTTTGTATATTCCAAGCCTAGATAATTTGTGATAAACTTGGTTTTAACAGTAGTCCATTTATTCTTCTTTTCTTCTTTGAAGTCACTCCAATTCTTCTCCACTTCTTCGACGCTAACTTTGTAGAAGATAGGAATGATCGTTTTACCAGGTCCTCGTGTCTCCATAGCCTTGAGAACCTCATTAGTGCACCATTTCGAATCCATGAAGTTCTGCGAAAATATCACAAGCACGACCATACACTCTGCGATCCTTTGAAAGAAAATGCTAGTAACTTCTCCCCTCATCTCTTCGAAATCCACATAGTAGTTTACGGATTTCCTTTTTAGCGCGCTTATAAGGAAGCTTACAAATCCTTCTCTCACGTCTTTTCCTCTGAAACAAAGGAAGACGTCTGGATTCGGTCGAGCCATGTCAAATCTTACAACAAATGACTAATCCTCCAAAAGCCTAGCAGCGAGTGATGATGATTTTGGATGTGCTCAGGTTTTTTTTCTTGTTTCTTTTGTTGAAAGTTTGAGGAATATTCGATCATGTGCAAAAACAAAACATGTCAAACGAATTAAGGTCTATAGACTAATTAAAGACTAACTTATAATTTACATTTACTTTTTTTTTTTTTAGTTAATTAGTTCATTTCTTAATGTTCCTTTCATCTACTTGGAACCAGCCTGTTACCATAGAGTATTTTAAGAAATTTTTATAACCCCCCCCCCCTATATATCACCTTCTCCACAGTCAATGTTTTATTTGTCTCTATCTCTTCGCTTGAGTTTTAAAAACGACTTCATTATGGTTTTTAGTGGTGACAATGGAATATGCGATGAAGAAGGAGCTGAAATTGTGGTTAGTGCAAAACGGCGATCTGTGTTGAACAAACAAAATATATTTTGGATGCTAATTACCACAATTAATTAATACGATTGAATATAATCTATATAATCTATTTGGCTCTCATTATGCATAGAATATAAAAACTTGCTATTGTCGTTTTGCTTTAGTTGACCCGCATTTTACGGGTCTATGATGTCTAGATCAGTATTTTACGATTATTCAAAGTACAAGAAATTTCAATATAACTAGATTTGATCCCGCGGTACACCGCGGGTCGATTTTTGTTAATATGTTTAATTTAAAAAGTTGTGTTACAATTTAAAATTATTACTGTAATTGTAATCGGCAAATATGTAAATAATGAGATTGAATTATAAATTATGTTGGGCACATTTATAGTTGCTTGATGAGTTTGAAAAAAATAGTTGATTTTATCATGTGGTACAGCGCAGATTGAAAGTAGTTTATGTATTATATATAAAAAATTGTGGTATAATTTGAAATTGTTAATCTAATTGGAATCGGTAAATATATAAATTATTAGATTGAAATATTTAAAATGGTTTGAACTTTTTTAGTTGTTGATTGAAAATATTGAATATTTTATCGAGAAGGTTTAGATAGTAACTCATTTATGAACTTTTCAACTTCAGGAAATGGTGGGTTGACATGAACTTGTGAGGCATTAAAAGAATTAGAGACACTTATAATCCCTGCAAAATATTATAAGTTTTATTACTTCATTTACGTTTGAGACATTGTATATAATCAATGTACGCATGAAAATAAATAAACAATACCTTTGAAGGTTTTGATTTTGGCAAACCTGATGAGACAGACAATCACTCCATCGGTGCTGTTACATGATCTGAAAACCTGCTCAGCAAATGAACCCCACAAGGTACACGGCAATCTCACATCACTATGAAAAAATTCAATAGTTGGTTAACAATTATAATATAACATGAAATTGCATTTTAGAAAAATAGAAGAGTAGGTAAAATTCACAATTCATCTCGCATTTCAAATTCAAGTTTATGAGTTGGTTTGTTGTTGACTTCAAGTTTCTCCAACTCGCCAATGTTAACAACATGGCCGAGAACATCTACAGAGTATTAGCAGCGATAATATTAGGTGATGATGAAAAATAGTCAGAAAATGTAAGAGTACCCCATATATTGTTTTGGAAAACTTACCAACTAAAATGGAAGGATTAAGCGCCCCACTTAAAATTTCCTCAAACTTGGCCAAGGATAAGTAGTTGGAATCTGATTTATTATCAGAGTGAGTTACCATAGTCCCATTCACAAAACTCATCTTGTACACATGAGGAGTGGGTCGAAATTGACCGCCAGCTTGATTAAGAGAGAATGTCTGAATGAACCTCCATTGACCAATAGGAAGATAGTTGACATAACTGGCAACCAAATCCTTTTTGACAGATGCATGCATTTTAACACCCTTTGAAGATGAAATGACGAACATGAGAGAGCAAAATAGTGTAAACAAAATAGGGAAAAAAAACAAAAAATTTATCAAGGAGAATGACCTTTTCGTCTGAGAAAATCAACTCAAGTGTCTCCCCGGTGTTGGTTGTGTATTGACGCCAACTGTGGAGGATTTTAACTTGGACTCTCCAAGTGGTTTTGTATGGTTTTACATCGCTTAAGAGAGCAAAGGAAGTAGTCATTGTAATTGAGTTGGTTTGCTTGTGTATCGATATAGGTTGCATGCGATAGGTTGAATATGATATATATTGTATTTATAGGGGTTAAGAGTTTTAGATTGTTCGTACGAAGGTCAAATTTTGTTTGTAGTGATTCTAAAATTTCTTCACCTAGGTAGTAGACTTTTTGAAAAATTTGTTTGTAGTGATTCTAAAATGTCTTCACCTAGGTAGTAGACTTTTTGAAAAATTTGTTTGTAGTGAATGTAAAATGTCTTCACCTAGGTAGTATAAAATGTCTTTCTCCTTTTTAATTGCAGAAGATGAAGTAAAGATCCGCTCACAAAATTCCGGGTCAAAAATTCAAAAAAAACCCGATCCAACAATGGCATAATAGGTAATTAATTTGAAAAAGCAAGGGTTTTTTTTCAAATGTTACCAAAAATGTTAATATAGATTCAAACATACGATGATTTATGTTTGTTTAATAAATACAAAAATCTATACTATTAATTGAGAGGGAGGGGCAAACAAAATTACGAGCCATTTGGGCCGTTTTTCAGTAATTACGGCTTATGCCATTGGTTTATAGTTATGAAAAAAAAAATTAAAAAACAAAAATGGGCATTAACGAGAATTTGCGTTCGGATCCGAGCCGACCCAAGCCAAAGAAGAGTTTCCGACCCGGTTGAAAGGGACGCGGATCCTGTTTCTGGTGCAATTTCGACCCGTTTCCTTTAATTTTGCCCCGATTTACCTGCGAAATGGATCAATATCACAGCCCAATAGTTTTTTTTTTCCCTTCATCACAACCCAATAGTTATCCGGGCCAGAGAATGCATAAAAAAAAATTTAGTCCAATAATAGAGATTATAACCTTCCCGCCTATATAACATTGAAATCACATTCAAATTGTAATAGAATATTACTCCAAATCTTATAAAATTTCCAATTCTAACAAACAACAACCTTCTAAATATTCTTAACATCTAATACAATTTCCAAATCCTAAAATCTCAACAAACAACTTTAAGAAAATATAACCTCTCAAATATTCAATTCAACCATTTCATATATTTATTCCGAATATAAATTTTCAAACCATATCAGATCCTCTCTCCCAAATATTTTCTCAAGATTTTCCCTAAAAAACCTATATTAATCGACTAACTCTATAAATAACTACATTCACCGTGTCTAACCTTTTCATTCCATAGCAAACAGAATCCGCATGAAACTAAAAACATTAAGCAATGACTTGTGAATCATACCTGAAAAGATGTGAAGCCTTTCAAGACTGGTTGTCGAATCTGCGTGAAGGTTCTCCACATCTGGACACAATACATTAGACAAGCTCATTAGTGATGAATCTGTAAGTTTCTAAACTCTTTACTTTTTTCAAAATAAAAATTTGTTAACTGCTATTGTTTATAACATTTGTTAAGTTTCTAAACCATTTGTTAACCTTTGAAGACAGATTTGACATGAACATTTGTTAAAATCGTCAAGTCATTTAAACCAGAATAAGAAGCCTAAAAAATAAAAAAAAACTAAAGTTTCCGTGTGAAAACTGTCATGCAAGTATTACCAATGTCATGGCAAGAAAATGTTCTCAGAAGCTATGAATATAGCACGATAGAATTACAATAGCCCAATTCTAATTAAATTAGAATAATAAAGGCATATTCTTAAGCCATGGAAAAAGAAAATAACAAAAATCACCAACTCTAAATCGTTTCATCATTCAATAAGGATAAAGTGGACGTCTTAAACCAAATACATTGCTTCAATCACCAAAATCAATGAGAATGCAGTAGAATCTTAAGATCACAAACAATATAAAACACCAAGATACAATGAATATTTAAAATACAAGTTTGTTAACTGTTTATAAAACAAAATCGATTTAGTATCATATTCCCAATAGAACTACAACAGGAAAAAGCTAACAAAGTCAGAATAATAAACATGTTTTCTGAAGCCATGGAAAAAAAAAAACTAAAATCCCAATCTCTAAATTTAAGTGATCATTCAAAAAGTATATATATTGTACATGTCTTCACTCTTCAACCAAATACATTGCTTCAATCATCAAAAGCAATGACAATGCAGGACATCCGAAGATCACAAACAATAAAGAATTTAACTTCTTCCATTGAACAGTATAACAGAATAAAAAACCAAGATGGAATAAATATTGAAAATACAAGTTTTGCGTCATCAGTATCAACAAAACAATTGTTCATATTTACAATTTCTGAAAAGAAACCTTTTACAGAAATCATATCCTAAGCTCAGATCGTGACAATGTATCACAGATCAAATTTACAAAATCATACTAAACATCGGATATAAACTATTAAGCAAAACGAATTTGAGTAATAACAAAAACTTAATAACCTTGAAGCAGTCAAACTAAAATATGTGATACAAATGAAAAACATCATGAATAAGAATATGAAATCAAGTAGTATCAATTTGGAGAAAATCCAATAAACCCATAAATTAGAAAAGTAAATAGATCCACCCAAGCTCCTTCCTTATTGATAACTAACCAAAATCACAAACAACATGAGTTTACAAATCTAAGGAGCTAAATGATTGTTACTGAATTTTGGTTTCATTTTCAAGTTCTCTATTTTAATAGTTGTGAAATAAGTTTTTTACCATTTGTTTTGTTTCGAATATGATAAAACACTTCACAAGTTGAAAATGATATCTTTGGGTATCTTCGAATCAGGCTACCAAAAACGAAATAAAACTTGAAAAAAACCCGTATAGGATTGAAAGATTACCTCATCTTCGATTTTCTGCATAATGGTCGACATGGTTGTAGTCAAAGCAGAGAGAGAGCTCACGGAGACGACGTCAAAGGCGGAAGAAGTTAAATGGTGAGTGAAAGGAAGAACACCGGAATTTGAGGTAGAAAGAAAATGACGACGGACGAGAAAGCACCAGAGGTATCCGAGGGTTTTTGTTTCTCTCTCGCCTGATTACGACACAAATAAAAATATGAAATCAAGTACTCTCCATTGGATTGACCTAATTTCTGAACTCCATCTTCAAGCTCTCTGATTCACAGTTTCAGAAACCCTAATTACTAATCGATTGGATTCTCAGATCGTTGATGGAAAGATCGATAACTCAATGAATCAAATTATACAATGAATTCAAAGAATATTGATCATAAACAAGAAAATATAGAAGATTTGAGTGATTTTGAGTAAAATATCGATTTGCAAAGGGATTTTTTTTTTGTCGGTAAAGTATCGATTTGCAAAAAAAAAAAATTCTACGACCAGATTTTGTTTGTTCTCATATCTGCCTCAATGATCTTAGAATCAACACGTGTGTTCTTTTTTGTGATGTGTTCTGATTAATGTTGGGCCATATTGGGCTGTTAAATTAATTTCCATTTCTAAACTTACCTTTTATGGCCCTTAAGCAATGAAAGTGGACCGAAATTTTTTATTTTATTTTTTTATTTAACATGCTTAATTTTTTTATTTAATTATTCTAAATAATTATATAGAAATAATTTCAATTTTTTAAAAAAAAACCATTTAGTAAACATACTTCATGTTTTTTTCCGATTAACCATTTTTATTCAAACATGTTTTATGTTTTCTTTTTACTATTCACATGTATTACCATAACATTTTCTCATATATTAAAATACATATATCATTATTAAAAATTCAAAATCACACACACACACATATATATATATATATATATATATATATCATTATTAGGTGAAATCTCAGATAAAAATATCTAACCTTAACAATTAAATCATATTGGGCCACACAGTTTTTCACTAAGCCCATACAATGAAATACTGTATTAATGGATACAATATTAAATTTGGCCCAGTTTCAAAAAAAAAATATGTAACTTTTATCATAATTTTTTTTTTTAAAGGTGATATAATAATGTAGTTTAGATTTAGTTTAAAAAAATTTAAACATTTAGATTAAAAAATATAAACATTTAGATTCAAAAATAGGTTTATTAAAATAAGATTATAGATTTATCATGTTTTACATTTTATAACACTTAAATTATTTACATAGCTAAAAGAAAATAAACCTATTAAATCAAACACATATATAATATCTATACTAACAATTCACATATACTATAAATAAAACACAACTAATACTTAGAATTTACTTACTCCAAAAGATAATTACTACAAATGCCTAGCCGCAAACTCAAGTGGAGAAGATGCGGGCATACTACTTACTTATGCGGATTTCTTGCATCATATATTTGACTATTAAATGTAACTAAAACAAAATAAATAAATTTTAAATTTTATGGTTATTTTACTTATGTTTTATATTTTTAAACAATTAAAGTTATTTACCTTCATAAACCCCATAATCAAAACTTAAAACACTTACATAATATTTAATATTAACAATTAACATACATCATTGAACTATACTACTCTACTCTAATTCACATGATCTATAGTTTATAGTCTAAAACCACAAATAATAATTTTTAAAATATTGCACCCGGGCGCAGCACGGGTTATCTATCTAGTACATATTATAATATTTCATACAAACATATTTGTTTTTAACCGCTATACCTATCATATAAATTGTTCAATAATACTTAAAATTACTATCGCCCGTTTCTTAAAATTACTATCGCCCGTTTCTGTAAACTCCCGCAGTCACATCCATATCCGCTGTGTTGAAAACCAGAGCTATTTTTCTATGGGATATTCATTTTAAAAGTATCAGCCGTCTCCATTTTCCAATATATGTCGGTGAAATATAACTTTCAATGCGACATCATCTAAACTTGTTATTTAATAATGTTATCTAGTATTTGAAAAACTTGGACGTGACTTTTAGAAATGTGATACAGATCTGGATTCCAAATTTTAAAAACGAAAAATGATTGTTGCAAATAAATCGTTTTTACTCAACAACTCATCTTGATCCAAGCAGGACATGGGCCCGGGGAAGGCCATGTGAATGCTCCTGGCCAAATGGAAATGATTTAATGTTTTCACGTTTGAGGGGAATTGATTCCGGCCTAGACCAACAGAGCGACTTCCTCCTCAAGTGGAAGCCACTAGACCACCACCACTTGGTTAAAAAACAAATCTTACTTAGCAACAAATGAGTGTTGATCCGATCTTTTAAGTCAACACTCAACACCAGTTGCATCTTAAAACTTAGTTGCAGCGTTTTATCAATTCTCAAGTTTAAAACAGATTTGAGATTATTACTTGATCTCTGTTTGTTTTTGAAAATAACCCGAATTAATAAAACTCGATTAATCTTACATCAAAGCAGAGAGCACAAAAACAAGCATTCATACAATGTCCTCTTCTTCTTCCAAGGCAGCAACCAACGACGTCTTCATAGGTTCCGGCGGAGACAACACGCGCTACTCCTTCGTCAGCCACCTCTCTGCTGCTTTTCGCCGCAAAAACATTTCCGTCATCGTCGAAAGAGACGACGATAACCATATACCACACGGAAGCAGTGAATACTTATCCAAAAGAACTCAGTTGGCTATAAAGAGATCCAAAGTCTTTGTGGTAATTCTCTCACAAGAATTTGCCTTCTCCAAAAGCAGTATGAGTATGCTCGTTGAGGTTCTAAATCGTCAGCATGGCAAAAATTGCGTTGCCGTGATTCCGGTGTTTTATAGAGTCGACCGTTCGGTTGTGGAGGAACAGTCTGAGAAATTTGGTGAAGCTTTCTTGAATCAAGCATATTCTGAGGAGAGGATGATGGAATGGAGAAACGCACTCAAGGAGATGGCACACTTAGACGAAGCTATTGAATCAAAAGATGGACAAAGGTAACTAAAAATAATCTAAAGCCACAACTGTTTCTTGACCTAATTGGTATTACAAGTTGATTTCATGTGTTCATTGTGGGTCTTACAATAATGTTTTTCTTGAACTATTGGTATGTTACAGTGACTTGGAACTTGTGGAAGAGATAGTTAAATACGTACACGAGAGGCTTTTTCCGACTGATAAAATCGGGATTGACTCGAGACTTATGGAGATAGAAAACTTGATCAGGAAGCAACCATTGGGTGTCCGCAGCATAGGCATTTGGGGTATGGCTGGGATAGGCAAGACCACCATTGCCGAAGCTGTCTTTAGCCAGATGAAAAAGAGCTATAAATCTCCTTGCTTCATCCGAAACTTTGAGAAACAATTTCAAAAGAAAGGATTGTATCAGCTACGAGAGAAACAGTTACCACGGAAACTGAAGGATCAACTTGACATAAACAAGTCCATTGGTAACAATAGCCAACGTGAGATGATAGTTTTCTTGGTTCTTGATGATGTACGAAACCCTATAAATGCAGAGTCTTTTCTTGGAGGGTTTGATTGGTTTGATCCAGGGAGTTTGATAATCATAACCTCCAGAGATAAACATGTGCTTCTCCAATGTAGAGTGGGTGAAATTTATGAGGCCAAGAAGTTAGATGATAAGGAGGCTCTGAAACTATTTTCAGGGCATGCATTTGGAGATACCGTGCACGAGAAGGTTCCCCAGAAAGTGTCAGATATGGTGGTTAGATATGCTAATGGGAATGCTAAAGCTCTCAGCTACTACGGCACAGAGCTGAAGGGCAAGACACCAGAAGCAATGGAGGTAGCGTTTCTCAATCTCAAGCGATGCCCGCCTCCTGAGATTCTTGGATTGTTCAAGGGCAGTTATGATGAACTTAGTGACAACGAGAAGAACATATTTCTAGACATTGCTTGTTTTTTCATTGGGAAAACCGTGGAACGCGCGATTCAAGCTCTCGAAGGACGTGGTTTATTCGTACCTATTGGGATCCAGTATCTTTATGAGAAGTCCCTTGTGACCATACTCGAAAAAAGGTTAGAAATGCAAGACTTGATACGGGACGTGGCCTACGAAATCCTTAATCAAGAAGTAAAGAATGGGAGGAAAGGTCAAAGATTGTGCGGCGCTCACAACATTCAACCTTTGTTAGAAGATGAAGGAACCAAATCGAATAGCGAACGCAGTTTGGTCTGTCTCACACTATCTAATCTTTTGTTTTTGATATGTGTCAACTTATTAATGATCTATTTGATTCTCTGGTGTGTTTCAGGTTCTTGAAGAGATAGAAAGCATTTTACTGGATGTGTCTGGCTTGAGCTTCGTTGTTAACCCTATGGCCTTTCAGAATATGTGTAATCTTCGACTGCTGAAAATTTACAGCTCTGATCCTGAACAGCATCATGGGCTTGGTCTTCAAAAGGGTCTCATATCTCTGCCTTCCGAGCTACAGCTTCTCCACTGGGAGAACTACGATTTGCAAACCTTGCCAGAAGATTTTAATCCTCATATCCTTGTGGAACTCAATATGCCTTATAGTCAACTTCAAAAGCTTTGGGAAGGAGCCAGGGTAAGAAAAAAACTTGTTTAACATACTTGCTTACATATACGAATCCGTTTGTGATTTCGCATTTTGTTTTTTCCAGAGCCTCCAGTCACTGAAATCAATCAGTCTTCAGCATTCCCAGAAACTAGTTGCAATCAATCAGCTTTCAGAAGCTCGTAATCTCGAGCTTATCGATCTTCGAGGTTGTACTAGCTTGCAGAGCTTTGCAGCCACAGAGAATTTGGAACATCTTCAGGTTCTTAACTTATGTGATTGTGTAGAAGTCAAAAGCTTTCCAAAGGAACTTCCACCTAACATCAAAGAACTTAATCTCAATGGCACTGGAATCAGAGAAATACCTACATCCATTGAGGCCCTCTCCAAACTAGTAAAGCTGGACCTTGGGAACTGCAGAGAGCTTCTGAAGTTTCTGATAAAGATCTACAAGATGGAGTCTCTTGAACTGCTCAATCTTTCAGGATGCATTAGGCTCAAGAGCTTCCCTGAGATTGTGGAAGAAATGGGTAATCTCCAGTATCTCTATCTGAGCTGTACAGGTATCCAGGAACTACACACGTCAGTCTCCAATATGATTGGTCTAAAAGTGCTGAAAGTGAGTAGAACCCTTAACCTACCTGAGAGCTTGAAGGACTTAAAGGATCTTGAGGTGGAAATATGTTGAAAAGATTGAACATCCTCGTTACAATGTGGAGGATCATCAAACAGTACCTTGCTTGCTGACGATTAAATGTTTTAATTAAGTATCTTGGATCATGTAATTAAAAGATTAGTAGCCAACAACGATAATGTATGGGTTTTGTTTTGATTTAAGTGGTTTATTTGTTCTGTATTCTTACCCCACAAGTAACCTAAATCTAAATCTATATATAGTTCGTTTGTACCGTTTTACGTGGTTGAGTTCCAATGAACTTTTATACTGTGAGTCGACTAAAATAATTTTCAAGTCTAAAATATCAAAAATTTCGAAATTATCTCTAGACGAAGTAAGCTCCATTTTGTGTCTTTTGCTGGCATAAGATTTTGGAGGTACTTTTGTTGAGGGCATTGACATTTGCAGGTGATTGTTAGAACCTGTCTTTGTAACATTCCGTCTTCCAAGAATGGAATAGTATCTAATTTACTGCAATGAAAAAAAAAAAAAAAAAAAAAAGGGCTAGGGTCATGAATGTTCTCATGCATTGGTATTGCGAAGAAACAACTTAGAGAAAAACACAGCTACATTGGTATTGATCCACCATCTCGTAAAGGCTTGTGAGGAGAAACGTCATTGCTATACTTATCATTCTCTAAGATTGTGAGCAGGATGATAACAAATGTGATCATAATCTCAAATTGTTTCGTAGAAATTCTTTTTACCGTATTAATAATATATTCTGCGGAAATAAAGCTTCAGATTTGAGCTTTCTTACACTCAAGCACACAACAACAACCTTTAAGCTTAAAAGAACTTCAAACAGAATGAATGCAAAAAACTGAAACTTGAAGATAGATGCAGACCTGAAAATGTAAAGGGAGACACAGATTTAACGCCTTCTTGCTACTTCATTTTTTTCTGCAGATAGGAGACTAACTGTGACTTGCGTCTCCATCTTCCCCTGAATTGTGTTTTCACCTCCAATGATCATAAACCAAAAGATTAGCTTTCTTTTGACTTGATCATTTTCATAATCTGAAACACAAAATCTTCTTAGCTCTAGGCTGTCTTCTTTCTTGTTGTTTAAACAGACTTGCATGTTGCTTCTCTCTTTTCTTTGTGTCAAACTCAATGCCATTGCCAACTCATGTGCTTTCAGCAAAGTACCCACAAAGCTTCTCACAACTACTGCACTTTCCAAAACCAATCTGGTTTTCTCCATGGACTTCAAGATGCAGTCTCAGACCTGAAATGTATCTCCACATGAGCGCAAACACTCTTGGATTTATCCAAACTGCACATTTCTTCTCATGTAAATTGATTTATTTTTTTACAATCTCATAGTGCATCTCTTAAAGGTTTTCAAATAAATTATCGCACAATTCGTTTTGCAATCTATTTGTTTCTCTTTATAAAGTCGTTATTTTCCGTTCAATGAATAGTGATTTTATTTTCTTAAATACAAAATTCTAATGAAGATGCCAAACAATTTTTTTTTCTCATAAATCTAGTACTAATATTATTCTTAATCAATATTTGTTGAGGGTTACATCTATTTTTATTTTATTTTTTTTTTAACACACATCTATTTTTTTTTATAATTATTCGTAAACATAGATTTTATATGTACAATTTTTAAAAAATATAAAATATTGCGTCCACTCATTATATGATTATTCGCATGATAGCTTTTCACTTAGAGTCGCATTTATTCTCTATAATTCTGTTTCTGTCTACCAATGATAAAAATCTCAATAATATTATGTCTTTTTATCTTAATTTTTCCTAAAATAGATTTATATAATATGTAAAATATTGATATAAAATTATATACAAATAATTTTAATATATGATACTTTCTCCCAAAATATCGCGGGAATCCGACTCCTAGTTATTCTTAATAAAATTACAAAAATAAAAAATTATTATTTAGTGATTTAATATTTTTAGTTGGATGTTTAATGTAGTTTGTAAAAGACATATAAGAGCATCTCCAATGGTAATACATAAGAAAAGTGTCTTAATAAATTGTGATTTTAATTTTAAAAAAATTGATCAATCACAAAATGACATATGTGTGTTGAGTGTCTAAACAAATATTTTGAGGGTCTTATACAAGACACTTTTCTCTTCTCTCTCTTCTAAACACTACAAGAAAACTACCGCGAAACTGACGGCCAAATCCGTCGGTAATCCGTCGGAATTGACCATTTCCGACGGATTTCCGACGGATTCGTCCGTCGCTTCTATCTCGTCGGAAATGGAAAATCCGTCGGAAAACCGTCAGTATTTCCGACGGAAAATATAAATCAGAAATCTGTCGGAAATCTGTCGGTTTAAGTGTTCCGGCGAGCCGTCGGAAATCCGTCGGTTTACGTGTTCCGGCGAGCTGTCGGTAATCCGTCGGTTTACGTGTTCCGGCAAGTCGTCGGGAATCCGTCGGTTTGCCGGTTCCGTCTAGCCGTCGGAAATCCGTCGGTTTGCCGGCCGTCGGAAATCCGTCGGTTTACTCAATCCGTCGGAAATCCGTCGGAACATAGGCCGTCGGAAATCCGTCGGAATATTTCCGACGGATTTCCGACGGCCTATATTCCGACGGATTTCCGACGGATTTAGTAAATTATAATAAAAAAAAAATTATTTAATAAATTGAATATTAATTCAAAAAAAAATTATTTAAAATCCAAAATAATTTAATAAATATTTAAAAATATAGGAATGAAAATAAATATTAATAATAATAATTTAAAACAATTACAAAATTCATATTTTATATAATTAAAAATATAAAAATTAATAATTTATTCTCAAATATTGAAAAACCAAAAAAAATATAAATTTACAAATATCCTATATAAATATACAAATCAAAGTTTTTCTAACAATCGAAAATCTAAATATAAGATTTCAAACCTTAAACTAACATTAAAAACCAAAATCTAAATCTAACATTGTAAACCTAAAATAAACATTTCAAACCTAAATCTAATTACAAATTACCTAAATCTAACATTATTATATCCTAAATCTAAAATTCCAAACTTAAATCTAACATTCAAAACTTAAATCTAACATTCGAAAATCTAAATATAACATTATTATCCTAAAACTAAAATTCTAAACCTAAATATGTTAATTGAAAACCTAAATCTAACATTCCAAAATATAAATCTAATAATTTTATCCTAAAACTAACATTATAAACCTTAAACTAACATTAAAAACCAAAATCTAAATCTAACATTCCAAACCTAAAACTAAACATTAGAAACGTAAAAGAAACATTTCAAACCTAAATCTAACATTCAAAACTTAAAATTCGAAAACCTAAATCTAACATTATTATCCTAAAACTAAAATTCCAAACCTAAATCTAACATTACAAAACCTAAATCTAACATTATTATCCTAAAACTAAAATTCCAAACCTAATTCTAACATTCAAAACTTAAATCTAACATTCCAAAATCTTAATATAACATTATTATGAATCTAAATCTAAACATTAGAAACCTAAAAAGAAACATTTCAAACCTAAATCTAATTACAAAACCTAAATGTAACATTATTATCCTAAAACTAAAATTCCAAACCTAAATCTAACATTCAAAACTTAAATCTAACATTCCAAAATCTTAAATCTAACAATTTTATCCTAAAACTAACATTACAAACATAAATTTAACATTGAAAACCTTAAATCTAACATTGCAAAATCTAAATATAACATTTTTATCCTAAAACTAACATTCAAACCTAAAATCTAACTTTGAAAACCTAAATCAAACACTCTAAAATCTAAATATAAGATTCCAAACCTAAAACTAAGATTCAAATCCCATCTCTAACTTCACAATAACTAAATCTAACATTCCAAAACTTAAAACTAACATTCCAAACCTAAAACTAACATTTATAACTTAAAACTAACATTTAAAACATAAATCTAACATTCCAAACCTAAATCTAACATTCCAAACCTAAATCTAACTTTGAAAACCTCTAACTTCACCTAAATCTAACATTCACTCTCATTCACTCTGATTTTTCGAGTTTGGTCGCGTTTATAAACAGAATTTTCCGACGGAAATTCCGTCGGAAATCCGTCGGAATATTTGAAATTATTTCGTAAAATTCAACTAACGCGGGACACGAAAACTTAAATCTTCCGAAAATTTCACTGTCCGACGGATTTCCGACGGACTTTCGAAATTATTTCGTAAAATTCAACTAACGCGGGACACGAAAACGTTTGATTTTGCGAAAATTTCACTGTCCGTCGGAAATCCGTTGGAAATTTCCGACGGATTTCCGACGGACTTGAGAAAAATATATGTTATTCCTTTTGTCAGACAAACCTTAAAAACCAACACGTGTTTCCCTAAACCCGTCGGAAATTCGTCGGAAATTTCCGACGGATTTCCGACAGTTTGTGGTTTCGTGAGTTTTTTTCGATTCGTTTCAATTGGAATGTGTTTGTAGTATGGTTTATTAATGATTTCAATGATAAGTTTACAATATTCACCTCCGTTTATAAGAATTTATCAAAATTAAGATTTATACTTAGGAACTAGTAAAGATGTAAGTTAAAGTATATAGTTCATTACGTAGAACTTAAGTGTAAATCATTCCAAAATCTTGAAAACAATAATTTAACCTAAATACTAAGTTTAAATTGTATAATATCTAATAATCTTATAATATAATTAGTTGTTTGAGGTTTATTGTGTAAAATTTGTCAAAAAAGCCACGAAACCCCAAACCGTCGGAAATTCGTCGGAAATTTCCGACGGATTTCCGACGGTTTGTCCAAATCTGTCGGAAATCCGTCGGAAATTTCCGACGGATTTCCGACGGTTTGCGGTTTCATGGCTTTTTTTTTAACCGTTTCAATTGAATTGTTTTTGTATTATGTTATATTCATATTGGTTTGAATGATAAGTTTAGAATATATTAATCAAAATATCGATTGTCACTTAAGAACCGGTATTTAATTAATATTTATAATAATTTATAAATTCATATACTTGAAAAATAATAATATTCTTATTGTTTTTTAAAATAGAAAAAATATAAAACGTAAATATTAAATTATTCGAAATAAAAATTAAAACAACAGAAAATATTAAACATAAAGTGGTTTCTAACAAATAATTTAAAAAAACATAAAACTTAAATATTAAATTATTCGAAATAAAAATTAAAACAACAGAAAATATTAAAAAGTGGTTTCTAACAAATAATTTAAAAAAACATATATAAACAAGATCTAAGGTGGTGGTGGTGGGTATTGAGCCATGAATGCTTCCATCCTAGCCGCCATCGCTTGGTTTTCCTCTGTGAGGCGTTGCACCGTAGTCTTGAGTTCATCCACTTCAGCTTCTAAATGTGGGCCGTGAGAACCTCCGTAATAGCGTGAGGTAATGGAGGATGAAGTATCGTCGGGAAGACCATAATACCGGCCTTTAGACCTCGGAATAGCCTGCGGAAGCAATAAAAAAGTTGACTAAAAATTGAAAAAGAATTAAAACTTGAATAAAAATAAAAATTTTACTTACCTCAAATACGAACTCGTTTTCCTTCTCCAAAGGAACTTCGGTTAGGGGAGGGGTTCCTTCAATGATTGGTTGAGAAAGAAGGAACTCTTCACGCATCCTATTGACGTTCTCGACGATATCCAGAGTGACCTGATCGTGGATTACACCATCCTTGCCGGTGTGGACAGCTTGGAGCAATCTCAAATTAGATGGTTCGACACCATCTTCCCGAAACTGCATGCAAAATAAAGTAATTGAGTAAAATTTGTGAATCTTAAACTTAAAAAAAATTAATGAATGAAAATTGAAGGGATAAAAAAAAACTTACTAGTTCTTTTGCTTTCGTCGCCTTGCTCTTCGCACCTAGATTGTGCGTCGCTTTGCCCTTTCCTTTGCGATCGCTGTTCCGGGATGCAGAATGTTTTGCGGCGGATTCTCTGGTAGCCTCTTCAGTCCAGTAAGCGATGAACCCGTTAAATAGATCCGGGTTCGAAACCAAGTCCCTTGGCACATCATTCTGCTTCCACTTTTCTTTCCACTCGTTTATCTTCCATGAATACGCCCGTGCGCATTTTTTATCGAATTCGCGTCTAACCGAAGCGGTTAAGTGACTGTCCCACCTGAATTCTTGCTGCAAATTAAAAAGAAGATGAATTTGAATAATTTAAAAAATTTAAATTCAATTTTAATAGAAAAAACAAAATAAATACATTACCGCAAATTGGCGAAACCACATATCCCTATCTTGGATCGGCATTGAGCTGTATGTTGGATATGGATGCTGAAGCATTCCTTGACACATTCGGTTGATTGACTTTGAGATCCCAGTGTGCGATTGGTCAAACCTACAAAACAATTTAATTAATAAAACCCTAATTAGTTTAAAAAGTACATTTATAAATTAAATAAATAAATAATTACAAAAACTTACCAAATGTCTCTTCCTTGACAATCTGGATGAAGACGTGGAAGTCTTTCTCGTCCCGGAAGATTCATAAAGTCCTCGACACTCATCTGCGTCGGAGCAGTTGCGGTTGGTGCCGGTGAATGAGTTTCCAGAATCTGTGTATCCGGAATATGTGTGGACGGCGTAGGAGAACTCCTCGCAGCTCTACTCCTACGGTGACGACGATGTCCGCTCGTAGACTCGACGTATGCTCCATAATCCCTACATAAAAATTTATAACAAAACAGAATCATTATAAAATTTTAGAAATAGACATAAATTTATAAAATATATTTCATAAATCATTGTTCATAACTTATAATTTGAAAATAATTTTTTAAAAATAGACAAAAAAATACGAAAAATCATTAAAAAAATTTAAAATTCAGTTTTTAAAAAAAAAATCATAAGAAATATATTTATTATTAATTGTCTCAAATAATTATAAATATGTTCACAATTATAAATATATTAATTATTTTCAATATATAAATTATATCCAAAAATTTCAAAATCAAAAAAAATCCTAAATCAAAAAATCAATTTGTAAAATCAATTTCTATTTCAATTTCAATTCCAAAACCAAAAATTAAAAAACAAAAAATCCTAAATCTAGATCTAAAAATCATAATTTCAAAACCTAATATAGAAAATCCAAATTTATAACCAAATAACCCAAAATCATAATCTAAATTCCTAATCTAAATTACCTCAACCAAATCTATAACCAAATTCCATAGATCTAAATTTCAAAACCCTAAATCCACAAATCTAACAAATTAAACTCTTAATAAACATTAAAAACTTACATGTTTCTTTGAGACCCAGCCATTGGAAGAAGATTTGATGGAAAACTTTGAAGAATCGAAGGTTTGAAGAATTTTGTTGAAATTTCTTGATTTTCTCGAGTGAATGGCGAAGAAGACGATCTGGTTTATTTATTCGCGTATTCCGACGGATTTCCGACGGATTTCCGACGGCTAATCCGTCGGAATTAACTAACTATTAACACGCGGCATTGGGAAATCCGTCGGCATGCAGCAAATATTAACACGCGGCATTGGGAAAGTATCTTCAATCCGTCGGAAATCCGTCGGAAAAATGTTTATTTATTTTGGAGATCCTGAGGGTCGAACTGTAGCCCTCGAGGATAATTTATACAGTTTAAACCATTGAGCCATGTTATGTAATTGGTTAAATATCAAAAGATATATATATATATATACATTATATGATTTAAAACATTCACATTATATGATTTACATTATATGATTTAAAATATAATTATATGATTTAAAACATTCACATTATATGATTTACATTATATGATTTACATTATATGATTTAAAACATTCACATTATATGATTTACATTATATGATTTACATTATATGATTTAAAACATTCACATTATATGTTTTTAAATTTACATTATATGATTTAAAACATGTTTTTAAACATGTTTTTACATTATATGATTTAAAATATGTTTTTAAATTTACATTCACATTATTGTTAAAATATTCACATTATATGATTTAAAACATGTTTTTAAATTGATACATATTTATTTTATAACATTTATTTTGTATTTGAATAGTGTTAAAAATGAATAAATTATTTTTGTTAAATAGCTGCGCTCGATTAGAGCTGCCTACGTACCCATATCGGGATCAAGCCAAACCGTAGTTCATTGTACAAATTTATTACTTTTGCAAGATATTTTTTAATTCTCCTTGTTATTCTCCTTGTTCGTCTTCCTCTGATGATGTTGATCCTTCAGATGTAATTGAGTCTGTATCGTCATAAAATTCTCCTTCTTCTTCTTCTGACTCGGAATGAACTATACCGATTTGTGTGAAATCAACCACAAGATCGACACCAGTAGAGGCCGCAACTGGATCCATTGGAGTACTTATGCTTGGCTGCATGGCATCGTGTTGAGAAACTCCATAAATTCTTCCTCTAGGGCTTATTGCAGTAACTGTGACCCAAGGATCTGACCGCCGTGTTATGCGAGGGTAACGAATGTAGCACACCTATAAAGAAATACAGAAATTTTCGTAAGTAAACGCCGAAATAAACATAAAAATTAGTAAAAACACAACATTTAATTGAATCAAACCTGATCTGCTTGTGACGCTAGAATGAATGGATCATAATGTTGTAGTCTCCGATTTGTGTTAACAGAAGTAACACCAAATTGGTCCACGACAACACCACGACCAAGTACTGGATCATACCAATCACACTTAAAAACAATGCACCTCAAGTCTAACATTCCTGGGTACTTAACTTCCAATATTTCCTGAAGAATGCCGTAGTAAACATCATTACCAGACTTCACAGAAACACCATAATCTGCAGATGGTCTTGTCCTTCTTTCGTCATGAATCCTAAACCCATATCCCCGACTGCAATACCTAGGATAAGACTTTGCACGGTAGATATGACCACTAACAAATTCCATTAACCATGTCGGAAATGTGGCTCCGCTCTTTATTCCTTCAGGAATCTACGAAAAAAATTAACCGCAATTAACATAAATGACACTTATTTGAAAATAATAGGGTTTTGTTAAATCTTACGTAAAATTCCCTAAACCAAGTCATAAAATCTTCCTCCTTATGTTGTTGAAGCTCTTCTTCTGACTTATCCACAAACCACCCGCGTATTAATGCCATGTAAATCCTGTACGAAAACCACATTTGTATGAAAGTTAATAAATTAAATATAATATATTCGAATATATATATACATTATCATAAATAAAGTTTTTTACCTTTCATATTCCGCAATTTCCTCACAATTTGTTAGGATATACATATGCAAGTGTTTAACCTCTTGTTGTGATAATGTGCGTGTCTTGCTTTTTCCACTCACTCGACCAACTTGGGAAAACAACTCAGGAACTACGACGGGATAAATCGCTCTCTCATTACGATCATCATGGCGACCAGGACGTCTACTCTTTGTACGAACTTCGGATGGGAAGTAATATTCAGCAAACTGTGACGCTTCTTCGTTGAGGCTCTGTGCGACAATAGATCCCTCTACTCTACTTAAATTTTTAACCTTTTTCTTCAGATGAAACATATACCGCTCAAAAGGATACATCCAACGGTATTGAACTGGACCTCCTAGTGCAACTTCTCGTGGGAGGTGGATAGGAAGATGTTCCATCACATCAAAGAAAGATGGCGGAAATATCTTTTCAAGGTTACAAAGGATCACGGAGATATTGACCTCTAAGTTTCGGATTCCGTCAACAGTAAGTGTTCTTGTGCATAAATCTCGAAAGAAAGAACCAACTCCTGCAATTGCTTTGTAGACATCTGGATCAAGAAGATGGGCAAAAGCGAAAGGAAGAAGCCGCTGCATCACAACATGACAATCATGACTCTTCATTCCTGTAAATTTCCCTTCTCCATAATCTATGCAATTACGCAGATTTGATGCATACCCATCAGTGAATTTGACATCATCGCGAATCCAATCAAAAAATTCCCTTTTCTTATCTCCTTGCAACCCGTACGGAGGAAATATGTATTTACCATCCGGCTGAACTTCAAGAAAAGCCCTATCGCAAATCTCGGCCAAGTCTAATCTAGATTTGATATTGTCTTTCGTCTTGCCTTTGACGTTTAAGACAGTGTTCATGATGTTCTCAAAGAAGTTTTTCTCAACGTGCATCACATCTAGATTGTGCCGCAATAAATGGGTCTTCCAGTAAGGCAGATCCCAAAAAATACTCTTCTTGTGCCAGTTATGAACTTCACCGGCACCGTACACAACTTCATGTCCATTACCCCCACAGTCAGGAGTCCTATCAGCACCAAAATCTCTCAATTGTTCTAATAAAGTATATCCGTCTATCTCAGGAGGTGGCGCATCAAACACTTTCTTAGACTTCGTAAACAATGTTCTAGACCGACGATACGGATGATCACTCGGTAGAAACCTTCTATGACAATCAAACCAACAACTCTTTCTTCCGTTCCTAAGTTGGAATGCATCAGTGTTGTCTTGGCAATACGGGCATGATAATCTCCCATGAGTTGTCCATCCAGATAACATACCATATGCTGGAAAATCGCTTATGGTCCACATAAGAACCGCACGCATGTTAAAATTTTGTTGGCATGAAACATCGTAGGCTTCAGCACCATGCTCCCATAGCATTTGTAACTCATAAATCAATGGCTGGAGGAATACATCGAGTGATCTCTTCGGATGATCTGGGCCAGGAACAAGAATGGAGAGAAACAAAAACTCTCGACGCATACACAGAGATGGAGGCAAATTGTAAGGAGTTACAATTACAGGCCACAACGAATACTTCCTTCCATGCTTCCCAAATGGGTTAAAACCATCTGTGCATAACCCGAGGTACACATTCCGGCGCTCGTACGCAAAATCCGGATAGGTAGACTGAAAATGTTTCCACGCCTCTGCGTCTGAAGGATGTGTAATATCTCCATCTTGACGATGCTCTCCATGCCATCTCATTGGCTCTGCCGTACGCTGAGATGTATATAACCTCTTCAATCTATCTGTTATTGGTAAATACCACATACGTTTATATGGAATTGGAACTCGACCACTCGTTTCCTGATACCGCGGTTTGCGACAAAATCGACAGCTGTTACGGTTTTCATCTTCTCTCCAATATAGCATACAATTGTCGATGCACACATCTATCACCTTATACGGCAAACCAAGACCAGCTACAAGTTTCTGTACCTCGTAGTACGATGCGGGTAAAAGATTATCTTCAGGCAATAAATCTTTCGCCCAGTCTGTTATCGCATCAACACACTCCTCTGACAAATTGTGGTCCGTCTTAATCGTCATCAATCTAGTGGCAGATGATAAAGGCGAATGACCTTCTCTACACCCCTTATAAAGTGGCTGTTTTGATGCGTCTAACATACCAAAAAATCTTCCTGCTTCTAAATTAGGTTCTTCAAACCTATCTCTCTCTTCACTGCCATACTGTACATTCTCTCTAAACGCATCATTTAGCATCTCAACGGTGCCTACACCTACATCTACTTCCGTTCTATCTCCTACAAATTCCGAGACTGTTGGTCCACTACTACTACTACCATGATCATAATTTGTTTCCCCATGTAGATACCAAATCTTATAACCCGGCGTAAATCCATTGGTATACAAGTGATGCCAAACTATCTCTACCGCAACATTACGAGAATTTCTACAAATTGAACATGGACATTTCAACTTACCTGATTTAAGTACACGCGGTTGATTTCCAGCCAATTTCATGAACTCGACTATGCCTCGTGCATATTCCTCGTTTAAGAGGTTCGTCTCCGAATTCATCATTGGTTCGTCCATCCATGATCGAAAATATCTAGACATATCTTTCCACTTTTTTTTTGTTTATAATCGCATGAATATCATAAGAAAATAGAGAGAGAGATGGAATTGGAGTAAAATGAAATGAAGAGTGTGGAAACATATTTATAAACTCGCATCCGTCGGAAATCCGTCGGAAATCCGTCAGAATGCAACGGCACCATACAACGGTAACCTGCGATACCAACGGCTCTTTTAACGTTCATATGTTCCGACGGATTTCCGACGGATTAGTCGGCGATCCGTCGGAAATCCGTCGGAAATGGCGGTGGTGCTATCCGTCGGAAATCCGTCGGAATTTTCTGACGGATATCCGACGGATTTCCGACGGTCATACGTCAGTCGGAAATCCGTCGGAAATGCCGACGGATTTCCGACGGATTTCCGACGACCTAAAAAAATGCAATTTCGTCGGAAATCCGTCGTTTTACCGTCGGAATTTTCCGACGGACACAAGTCCGTCGGAAATTCCGTCGGTTTTCCGGCTGTTTTCTTGTAGTGAAAGTGTCTTAAATTTATAATAAAAATATTAGTTAAGACACTGTATGTATAACCATTGGAGATGGTCTAAGAGGAGGAGAAACTCTCTCACTATAAATAAATAAATATATATATATATATATATATATATATATCAAATGCAAACCCGATTAAATAAGACCGATCTTAACTTAGTCTTACATATATTAAATGTAAAACGGTTTAAATAAGACTGATCTGAACTGTAACACATATTTTGCTTGATTGGGGCGAACATGGCATCTCAGGTGTCCCTCCCTTTAGAACTTAATCGTAAATGTATGAAAATAAAAATAAATAAGACCGATTTTAACTTAATCTTACACCCTATATTAAATAAAGACCGTTGGAAAATCGTACCAAAAAATTAAATAAGACCGTCGTAAATATATAACACTAATACACTTAACTGATTACCTCATTTTATGCCTAAGCACTCTATTACAATAATACACTTAAATCTTGCCGTTGGATGTAATTGCATCTTACACTCAATCACAACTTACATCAAAATGAGAAATCTATTTAAGAAGAAGGTTTCCTTCATTATTTCTCACATCAAAATCTTTTGAAATATTTCTTCATTATTTCTCACATCAAAAATCTTTTGAAATATTTTCTATAGTAAAAATGGTTACAAAGTTGAAGAATGTTTACAACGGTGCTTATAAGAAGGCCGCGAAAGTATACCTGAATGGTAATGTATACTATCTTGAATACATGCAGACTTCTCCTATCAATGCCAATATATCTAAAAATGAATATATGAAGATTGAAATAGAGGATGATGAAGCTCAAAGGTATGTGTTGAGGTACCACAATTACAATATTGCTATTAATGATGCTCTTGGGAAGAAAAAAGATGTTGCAGATTATGATGTTCATACATACTGGAAGAACGATGAGGTTGATATTGACATACATGAAAATGATCTACAGATCAAATGTGTTGCTAAACATTTAGGGATATATAATTCAGCTGGAAAGCCTGAAAATTATTATCATTCTGTTACTGCAAAGCATCTTACAGAGGGAGGTATTACAGTTACTGGATTTGGGACTGTTGAAGGAGAGAGTACTGAACTTTCAGCTGCTGAAAAGGAAAAAGATAAAGATGAAGAAGTTTCAGAAGATGGAGAAGCATCAATGGTGATGAAAGGTCTAGAAGCATAAGAGGTCTCCTTTTCCTTTTTTTTAATTCAGTTGTTCAAATAAACAAAGTGGGATTATGTTCCTATCTTTGAATACATTTCATTTTTTTTTTTTTGCTTTGTGTTTCCAAGTTTTGTAGGAGTTGAGACTCCTTCATATGTAATATATTGAAAATAAAATAAGAAATAAAAGGAGATTATTTTTGCTTCACAAATTACTAATTTAAATAATATTTTAATCTAGCAAAACAAATTATTTATTTTAATCATAACCATATTAGAGAAAATCAGACTAGCATATAACATTTCATCAAAAAAAAAAAAAAAATCACACTACAATTGAAAATAGTAATGAAAGTTTCCATCTTATTAGCATATTAAAGTCCTTGGATGGAAAAAAAAAAAAAAAGTCTGATAATCGAACGGTGAATAACATGTGAAAGACATATCAAACGTCGTTACGCTGTTGATTTATACTCCATTTTCTCAGGTTCAGTGTGGCCGACCGCACAAGATAAGGCTACTTCAACAATATAATTGGGTTGTTTCTGTCTTTCCGCAATTATCCTTTTGGTGGATTTATAGTAAACACCATATAATATCAATTGGGCTAGCCCAAAAACACATCCAATTCCGTTTGGTATCTGAAAAAAAAAAAAAAAAAAAACATTATGAAAACAATAGTAAAATACTTCATTTTTTCTCATAAACAAAAAGAAAAATTAAAATTCACTACTACAAAAAATATTGGAAAAAATAAAAAATTCACTACTCTACGCAATCCTACTTTTAGCATAATTAATTACTTATGTATACATATATATAAATATAAAATATAGTGTTATAGGTGAATCATGAAGTTTCTATGAAAGAAGAAAAAAACTCACTACTCTACACAATCCTATTTTTATAATAACATAATTAGTTACTCGTGCATATATGTGTTTCCTTCTTTTTTTTTCTTTTTTCACATAAATATGAAATATAGTGTTATAGGTGAATCATGAAGATTTTATGAAAAAAAAAAAGAGAAACAAAACTCACAGCTATATATGGGTCCAAAGGTATGAGTGCGTAAATTGTCCAAACGCCTGCGTTTAGAAACCCAGCTAACGATAGCCAAAATGGCATAAACTCCACACTTTTCGTTTTTATTACCATTTTCTTCATATATATTAAAAAAACAAAAAAAAAAAGAATATATATTAACCAATAATTTTTTGAAAAAAAATAGCTATATAATTTTTGTAAAAAATATTAAACGTACCATGACAGATAATGGAGAAGCGTACATGGTAACATTGAAAACGCAACAAACGATTCCAACGGTCTTTGTACGTTTATGAGTAGTGTGTTGGAGAGTAAAAACCAAAAATGTTAGAATAGCCATGAACATAGCTTCAATGGTTATAACAATGGCTATGACCAATCGTTGTTTCGGGCAGCGTCGACAGAAAACGAAAAAGATGGTAATGAATACGAGTTCGATTAAGATCCCTGTGCCATTGATTGTTACTACCAATGTACTGTTTGGATGCACCATAGGAAGTCCATAGAGAACCCAAACCAAACAGTTTATGAGAGTCGCTAAATATGGTATTGGTGAGTATGCTTCCACTGACTTCTTTTTCACTATCCTTATAAATGTTGGCCTGATACAATGTAATGTGTGACATTAATTATCTTAATTAGATGTAAGAGTTTTAATAAGTTGAATGGTAAACAGTTAGATATAGTAAAATTTAACTTTTTTGGAAGAAAATATTAAAATATATCAGGAAAAATCATTATACAAATGGAAAAAAGTATCAAAGAAAAAGAAGAAAACACAAAACAACTCAGATTTTTCAAGAGGAACCATGCATGTTTTGTTTTTTTAATGAACTTTTTTGGTTTTTCTTTATGAAAAGTAAATTAAATTTTATAAAATATTAGTAAGATGTTAAGAAAAAATAAATGTTCTTATCATCTTATGAATCACCCTTTGATGTATGTTTAGTTCTCTCTATAATTTTGTTTAAATAGTATAGTGAAGATCACTTACGTTGGTGAAAGGAACAAACATAGAGCGATGACGTTTCCTGCAAATAAGATCATATATGAAGTAAGAAAAAAAAACACATGATATTTAAAATAAAATAGCCACCAAAATTTGTAAATTTTTTTTTTTGTAGATGTGAATAATCAAAGACTAACCTATAATCCCCACACACTGCCGAACAAAGTTCATTTGTGTAGACACCATAGTTTTGAGTTTAACTAAAGATGATGATGATGATGGAGAAGAAGAAAGAAGATGAACTTAATTAACTGATTTAATAAAGCATTTTAGCTAATAATCAGAGAAGAAGGTTAGTCGATTGGGTGAAGTTTATATATAGAGGAAGCAGAGAAGGCTACAAGAGACCGACCATGAATACAATTGCTATGATGTTAGATATATACATCGTCATATATACATGAATGGACCTATGTTATATACAATGGGGATGTGATTTAATTAGCCATTTTGAGAAATATGTTTTGGCCTTATTGGTATTTGGTTGTGTTTGACACCACTATTTTTAAAGGTAATGAGATGAATGAGTCCTCTTCCCACTTGAAATATCATTTATTTTTGTATTTTGAAGATTATTTCCTTTTTGTTTCTTTTTCAAATATTTCCTTCTAACATAAGTATTTTAGTTAACAGTTTTCATTTGCATTAATTTTCCTCGATTTCACATTTTCATTTAATTCACATCTTCATTTTTAGGGAGTGGCTTTTTTGTAGTACGCTTTTTGATTAGTATAAAAAAAAACATTTACTTTATCTTTTCTATTTAATAATGGGCAATTCTCAAAAATAGCACAAAATGAAATTTTTGTGATATTTTTAGCTCATATTTTCATTTAAGACAAAATTAGCATTTTTATTAAAGGGTAATCATAACCTCATATTTTTAAGGTTTAGGATTTAGGGTTTAGGGTTTTCTAAACCCTAAACCCTAAATTGTACCCCTACCCCCTAAAAACTATACCCTAAATTCTAATATAGTCAACCCAAACCAAAAAAATTAAATTATGAACTTCATAAAATGCTATTTTTTACTAAAAAAAATCTGAATTATTTGTGGAAAAAAACTTGTTTTGGTGCTATTTGAGGGAATTTCTCTTTAATAAATATACTTGAATTTTTTTTGTAGGTCCATATATATATGTTAATAAATGCTTGTACCCAGGACCGACTGAACTAAGAAGACGTGTGGGTGCAACAGCTCGTGTGGCTCCGTGATAAACGAGGCCAATTTTCTTTTCTTTTCCTAGATTTTTAAATAGTTTTTTTCTTAGAAAATTTTGTTTTATGTATATACTTTATACTTCTGTAAATTAGTAAAAGAAATATCGATTAGGTAACAATCGGTTTGTAAACTAAATTTGGAGGGTAGTTGAATCAAAACACATACGCTTCCATACCATGCATATTAGAAAATATTTAGTGAACTATTCAAAATTTTATGAAAATTCAATTTATTTAAATTATGTGACTATTTGCATTTTCAATATATTTTATTTTTGGCTGAAGTATTTTTTGTTAGATATTAATTCTGATTTTAATATAGAAAAACAAAGTGTATACAATTATCTAGTTCTTTTAACTAAAACATATAATAGAGTGAAAGGGATAAGAGAGTATAACCTTAAACGTCTTGGCAACTGTATAACTTTTTAATCGACTCGTGATAAACAGTTGGTGAAGAAGTTGTTATATAGAACCAACTTACTAAAGTTAAAAATTCCCATTATGATCTTTAATGATAGACTTTAAATCTAGAAAAAAAAACAGATCCAAAGCTATTTATGCATGGTAACGTGTCATTAGAAATCTCATCATAAAATTTCTTTGAATTTATCTCTTTGTGCATTTTTTTCTGAGCATTATAATGCATTTATTACGCTCATCAAAACTTTAATTTTTTTTTGGAGATTTTGATTCTTCCTTCAAAAAAAAAAAAATCTGCCGTTATTCAATTGCTTTTAAATCATACTTTTGTAAAAAAAAAAAAAAAATCACGAGAAAAAATGAAAAAATAATGTATGCTAAGTTAACAAAGAAAATGCTGCCAAAAAAAAAAAAAATTAACAAATAAAATATCATATTAAGATTAAATCCTCATACTATTATGAAATACTCACCATTGACAACTAAACAAATTTAATCATCTCACTAAGAATAGAGTACTCAAATCTAATTCTATACAATTAATTAATTATTTTTTTTTAAAATCAGCAGAATATCATTACAAATATATTAAAATATGATTTTATTTCATTTTAATTACTCTAATATATCAATATCACATAATTTTTATGATTAAATAAATTTACATTAAATACCACAAAATAATTTCAAAATCAATTATCTGATGTCCACTACTGGGATACGAACCTAGTATTGCACTATACAAGAAAACATGTGATAGTAAGGGGTAAATTTTTATCATAAAAATTATAATATGTGTATAGTCAAAATTAGCAAAGAAAAATTAATATACATAGTAGAATATTATTTCAAGAGTTTAACTTGTTTCTTAAAGGATATATATAAATATCTATATATATATAATGTTTTAAAATAGAATATTAGAATATAACTATTATAATAGAATAAATAGATTTTTTATTAATTAGTATGTAAAATTGTCAAAGCGGTACTTATATATTTTTTTAAATAACAGAATATTATTGTTGATAATTTTTTTTTCTCGTGATTTTCTTAAAATATCAAAATTAATGTGAACCCCTAATGATATGATTAAGTTACATCACATAGTTTGGATTCTTATGTATTTACCAAGAATAAAAGAAACTCACGTTTAAAGAAGTTGCATTTCTCAGGAAACCTTAGGTCATTAAGGGGACATAATTATTCCACATAAAGGTTAAATGACCTTCAAACCATAAACATAATTGGGGTATATATATATGCACTAGGAAATGTGAATGGATATGTATGTCTTATCCATGCAACAAAACATAAAGAGATCTGTGTATCTGAGAATGTGTATGTATATGTATGTATGTGTTTTTTTTGTTTCTTTTGTTTTTTGAAAATTTCTGTTTATTTCTTTGCAAGAAAAACAAGACATATAATTTTATATACGCAACCAGAATTTTTAGAATGAGACCTTTAAGAATGATGATGTACAATGACATTTACCTACACACTTATAAATGTTCAGCGCATAGACCTTAAACTTTTAGTACAATCTCACATACAAAAAAAAAAAAAAAAACAAACAAACCGAAATTTCTAAAGGAGAGTAACTAATATCATTGTCTATTCTAGTTTTAGTAAACAATAATTATAAGGCCTACAACCTATAATTTTAGAGTCATGATTAAAGCAGGTTTGTGGCCGTTTCTTGAATTAGAACTCGAAATCTTATTAAAATCAGGATCGCTCTAATAAAAACATGGCCACAATAAAAAATGGTGGTTATATATATATATATATTTTTTATTCAAATATTGAAAATTATTAGCTGTTAATAATGTGTAAATTGTATTAAAATTTTGGTATTCTAAACAACAATTTCTGGTTGTACTAAAACATAACTATTGCCTGAAAAATAAAAATAAATTTATCCCTCAAAAACATAAATAAATTTATTAAATGGGTTTACAAACCCATATTAACATCACTATTAGTAGTCATAATCTTTTATTTAGCTGCTTGGCTTCTAGATTAGGCTTTGATTAGAAACTTGCAATCCGTCAATTATTATTTATTATTAATTCTAATATTCTACCTATGATAATTTTGTGAGATAAATTTGGGTCTCAAAAAAAAAATAACAACAATAGCATTAGTGCATTACAAACCAAAAAAAAAAGAAAACAAGTTAGTCTTCTGTGAATGAAAAAAAAAACTTGAATAAACATTTAATATATTATTACCAACCAAAAACACAAGAACAAAAACTTTGAAAACGTATGTTTTAGATGATCCGGTGGATAAAAAGTTTCATTGCGAGTAAGACTAAACATATAAAAACATAGGTGTATGTTCCCATGTTTTTAATTTAATCGGATGACAAAACAAAAACATGGGAGTATATTTGTGGAGTTTTTACGGAGATTCTTGGGATTCAAACGAGTATTTTGGACCACAAATAATTTGAAACCTAATAATGTAAAACGGTGTTGTATAAAAGTAGAAATATTTGTGGCCAGCCAAGATTTAAATCGGATTATGAAACCTCGAATCATAATCACTCAGTTTACCAGATGAATCAATTAACCACTATATGTGGAAAAAAATTTGGATATGTTCCAAATTTTCATACTTAAAAAGCTTATACGCTTTTAATGTGCGTGGGGTTTAGTAGACAGTCATTATCCGTATATTGAAAATCACATTTATTCATAGTAAAGAGTACAACAGACTTGTAAATATCTTGTCACGAATCACCAAAAATGTATTTAGTTACACAAACATTTATGAAAAAAAGAAATATAATTATCGGAAAAAAAACGTATTGAATTAAAGGAATTCTCAAACTCAAACAAACAGCTCACGACCTTGGCAGTATTTCACCAAACTCAAATAGTAACACTATACATGGAAATTAACTCATCAACCTCAGATTTATGATACATAAAATAGATCAGATAAAAATAATAATAATAATAATATAATATAATATTGAATATATATGTGGATGATTATTACTTTTTTTTTTTTCTCAGAACTTGAAACCAAGGCTTGGCCATTTCTTAGCAGAAGACTCTTTCTTGGGAGGTCTTGCGTTTGGATCGATCAGATTCTGAAGCGACTTGGCTTTGCGGTTCCGTGACCGTCCCGCTTCTTTCAAAAGCTCGGCCAAACGCTTCTTCTCGTCCTCAAAATCCGGATTCGCAATCCCGAGCTTCTCCTCTCTTAGCTTCAGAACCTGCTCTAATATCTCAATCGCATCCTCTATCCTGCAAATTACATTAGCCATCACAAATACAAAAAGTCTTTAAATTAAGGATGTCTAATCTGGTTTAACCGATCTAAACCATTCCGAAACCAAAATTTCAAACGCAGAGAAGTGATCAAGTTCACACATTTTAACATAAACCAATTATAAATTCTGGTTTTGGTAAATCATACCTTCCCATGGCATCATAGGTAGCAGCAAGATTGCTGTAAACGCCAAGAGTGTCTTGATCGCACGGTCCACGTTCTTGTTCAAGAATCCCTCTTGCTTCTTCAAACAGCTCACCCGCCTCATCAATCTTGAAAAGCTGAACGCAGGCTAGTCCCATCTGGTTTAATACAACTCCAAAGAAGGCAGATTTCTCACCCGCTGCCCGCAGCTTTGTCACAGCACTCTCAAATGCGTTTCTTGCGTCCTCGTACCTTCCCAAAGTGTAATACATAACTCCCATCCGTGCCTCTAACCCTGCAAGTATTTTACATACAAAGTCAAACAAATGTAAAGACTCGTAATTAAATTCATTCTCTTGCCTGATCACAATCTACTTCACTATACTACTGCTCAGATAAGCATTCAGATTCCTGATTTCTAGGATTCTTCGATAATATCCCTCACAAACTAATAAATTAGCGTATAGTTAATTCAAGTGGCTTTTACTTAAATGCTTGACACCACAAAGATCAGTACTTAACATTCTAATTAGAGACCAAATCACACCATTTTCAAAGACACTGCATAGCAATCCAACTATAAGAACATTCATGGTTTTGATCAAATTTTTACCTGCAATGGCGCTCTGCTGTCCTGGTTTATCTTCAAGCAATTTCATCGACTTCTGAAGTAACTTCAATGCTTCCTCAGGTTCATCTACAGACTCATAAATCGCAGAAATCTCGGTTAATCCACCAGCAATCTCCTCCACAGTTGTTCCTGGCACTGGCTTGTTGTATATCCTCAACGCGTTCTCACAGTAGGACTTGGACTCACGGAGTTTCCCTGTCCTATGGTAAAGCTCAGCCAATCTAACAAACACTGATGCAACTGTCGGATGAGTCTCTCCTTTAGACGACTTGAACACAGTAAGAGCCTTCTGATAAGAGAACACAGCTTCATCAAACCTGCACAATGCCATATATATATTCCCAATACTGACATCAATCGACGCAACCTCGGATTCTTGCCCGCTCGCAATCATAGCCATACTAGCAAGAACAAGATGCTCAAGAGCGTTTTCGTAATCTCCTTTAGCCTCACAGATAATTGCCATCAGTCTCCTATCAGCTGCCTCCTCTAGTGAAGCCGGTTCACTATGCGCACGGTGGATCTCTAGAGTTTTCTTACATAACTCTTCCGCTTTATTGAATTGCATTGCTTGAACATAAGCTTCTGCTAAGTACCTGAAAAAATTATTAGGAGAGCTTCAGAAACCACACAACAGGGCCTTTGTTCAATTGGTTCATCAAAGTCTAATGCAAAACCAATCCTAAACCGGAACAATGGATTCTAAACCCTAAAATTCCTGAATCTCACTAATATTTAGATCTAACTAAAATAGTAACTTACTAAATTTGATTGTTGTTATTAAGAATCTTAAAGAGTTCAATTATCAATTAAACGCTGCAAAAATCAAGAACCTGCAAGTTTCACCAACTCGTGGATCCGTATCGCCAAGAGTCTGGATCTGGATCTTAAGACCTTCTTCATAGCAAGCAATGGATCTATCGATCTGACCAAGCATCGACAACGTATCACCAAGTTGCATATGACCAGAAAACGCAGCAAGAGAGTGGTCAGGGCCACGGGTCGGGTCAGGGACCTGGATAGCTCGTTCAAGCGGTGGTACAGCTTCATCGAATCGGCCGAGACTGCAATAAATAGCAGCGAGCACGTGAAGACTCATGGCTAAGTCGAGAACAGGACCACCATCGCTACCGCCGGGAATAGGTGGAGCAACGGCGGCGCAACAGCGTTCAAACGATTTCGTAGCGCGGATCGCGTAGTCTAATGCTTTGTTAGGACCTTCACCTGAAGCTATGGCGTCACGAGCTAATTTGAGAAGGAAAGGACCGAGATCTGGATTATCTAGAGATGGATCGTCGACGTCGATTGGTACGGCGGCGGAGGAAACGCTTGGGGAATCTTTTTTGCCGCTGGATCGACCTGGTGATGGTTTGGATCGAGATGGAGTAGAGGAAGGAGTCTTCTTCATTGGAGTTCGGGGAGGGTTTGAGAGAGGTTGCGTGTCGGGCACGGCCACGCGCAGCGGCGGCGTATCGGCCGGAGTTTTAACTGATACGAGACCTGGCATTGCTGGCATTAATTAGCTGTGTGTGTTTGTGTGAGGAAGGAGAAAGAGAGAGAGAGTTATGGCGGATTTGGTTTTGGATCGAATTTGAGATCCAAGCGGAGGAGGAGACGAGTCAGTCAGTGAAGGGGGTAAGGGTAATTTCGTAATTATGGGTTAGGATTGGAGGAGGTAACGGTCATGTTATTGGGAAATATTGGGTTTGTTTTGTTTATTTATTACTAGTTGAGTTTTTAATTTTATTTTTAGATTGTTTTGATAAATTGTCCCGAGTTCTACTCTTACAAATAGGATGGTCTTAAAACTTTATTTTTGTTTTTAAAAAATCTATTGTTTTATGTTTTTAATGTAAATCTTTAAAATAAATTTCAATTTTATTCTTCATGTTTTAACTTATTAATTAGAAAAAAACTTATTTAGTATATTAATGAAAAGTATAATAAAAATTTATATATATTCTTAAATTTATATTAAAATGATATTTTTGTGTGAAACAGAAAAAAATAGAAGAAATATAAATGTTTTGTATTTCGCCATTTTGTTAATAATTTCCAATGGTCAATGATCACAATTCACAAACATAAAAGATTAAAAATACAAAATAATGTGACTGGAAAAAAAAAACCCAATTATTTCTTTTGGATTTCTTCGGGGTTCACAATTTTTAGTGTGGATTTTACTATTTTTAGTTTTTACTCTCAATTGATTACCAAAAAAAAAAACCCCAGTTTATTACCAACAAAAGAAAAACCTAATTATCCAATTGAAAAAACTTAACAAAAAATGAAGACAGTAAAATAAAATAAAATAAAACCGTAATTTTCCTATTGGATATCAGTTTGGTCGTTGTGATGATGTGTCACACTGGTAGTTGCAGTAGTAGTAATCACCGTCAAAAAAACAAAATTCGATGTCTTTCACAAATTGTTCCAACCACTATGATAATGCCACGTGGAAAAGACAGAAAAGATAGACTCCTTCCAGCTATTAAACAACAACTTAAAGTCTTATAATGTCAGCTTGATACTTTACTAATGATCGACCAACAAATAAATAAAAATGTTTATCAATTAAACAATAAGTAATCAGAAAGATAATAGAAAGAGAAACCGAAACAGCTCCGTTGTGTTGTGTCAATCCATACAACATGTGATAAGATACGCTTGACAGTCCATGTCACCATAATTTGGAGCAATTTTTTTATATAATTCTAATTTATATTCTTAAGATTTAATTAACTATCTTTATCACTCTAGATAATTCATTCATATGATTGGATTATTTGGAAAATGGTAGACATTTAATATTTTAAATATTAGGATATAAAATGTTTAGTTACAAACCAGACAAAAACACACAATATATATTAAATAATTACTTCATAGCTAGGATTGTAATGTTTGAACCTATCACCTATGATCAATACTCTAAATTTATTCCTTTAACTTTATATATATATATAAAGTTTTTGTAACAAAAGCTTCTATAGAAACAAATTAAATTTCAATAAATTCTAAAATCGATAAGTAAATCATGGAATATTTTAACGAAACATTTTCCAGAAACTGTAAATTTAATTTATTATGATTATGGTGTTGTTCGTTTCTTAATCGCTAGCGACCGCGACAGCGACCAGCGACTAGCGATCAAAGTTGTTGTTTGTTTAGGAGTCGCCGCGACTGGTCATTGCATGTTAAAAACAATCGTTGAGAAACGACAGCGATCAAAATTTCCAGTCGCTGATCGCTGCGACTGGTCGTTGGTCGCTGTAATTACCAAACAAACAGTCGTCAATCACAGTTGCTGATCGCTGTCGCCAGCGACAACCAAACGAACATCACTTATGTATTTCAGTTAGTCTCCATCCATAAGAACCATCAATTGATGTAAGTCCAAGATGTGAAGGAAAAAACAAAAGTGGATTGAAAAGGCTTAGGAGTTAGGAAAAAAAAATACTTGGGCTTTATAAGACCCGTCGGAAACGAGAAGCGTCAATCAGGCCCATACAACTGATAAATTTTGTCAGAAACAAAAAAAAAAAAAGCAAAAGAAATTGCGCATCCAGGGAATCGAACCCTGGTCAGTACCGTGGGAGGGTACTATGATACCACTACACCAGATGCGCTTTCTTATTATACATTCTCATATAATTATTATTATCTCCAAATAACATTTCAATCACAAATACATATATTTCCACATCGCGCATCGTCGTCAAAAAAATCCCCAAATTCATTCTTCTCTTCGATTTCAAAATCCCTCCGCAAAAATCCCAAAACACGATCTTGTGAGATTCAAATCGAATCGGAAAGCCATGGATAACAGCAGCAGCATCAATTCCACCGCCTCTACCGCCTCCAATCTGAGCACAGCTTCCCTAGAAAAGCTCGATCAAGCGGCGAGCTGGGTCAGCACCACCGTCATATCCGCCTTCTTCGCCTCCCTCGAACGTTGCTCCTGCGTTAATCTATCTACATCCGATGATGATGATGATGACAACGAAGAGTCTCACAATCGTCCTCTTGCTCTCTCCGCCGCTACTCACCCTGACGACATCGTTTAGATTTCTTTTGACTCCTACGGTAATTTTTTTTTTTTTTTTTTGGGGTTTTTCTTTAAATCGGTGGTGTGTTGTCTAATGTATCTCCGATGTATGATGCTATGAAAAAAAAAGTTCAGAACTTTTGGTTTGTATATGCACGATTTGGATGTTTGATCTTAATTCTCTCCCTTCAAATGTTTTATGTGTTAATTGAATGGATATGGTTTGTGATTTGTGAATTTTATTTATATATGATGCTTTATTTGGGATTTGATTTTTGGATTTGATTTTGTAGATTTTCATTTCTTGCAAACAAATTCGTATATAAGTAATCGTTTTAGAACCTTTGTTGTGTATCTCTTTCATAATCTTTTGTTGGTGTACATAATGTTGTTTCATATTTCTAGTCTTTGGTTCTAGGTGGATCCTAAGGATTGTGTAGTTTGTTTTTATAACTTTATCTCAATCTTTGCATTGGATCTGATGTCGAGTTTATGAGATACAAAGAATGCAGTTTTCTTAAAACACCATTGCTATGATAAACCGGTTTTACATAGGTGTAGAGTATTTGTTTGGTAGTCCAATGATGAGTTGCAATGAGATTTACACTCATCGTTCCAATTGCTAAAGCAGTTTGAAGTTGCGATGTAGAAAGAACAATTATTGACTCTGAGGACCACATTAGGTTTTCTTCTTGTTTTTCAAGTATTGACAAGTTTTAGTGAAGCTGCATTTTTGAGTGATGATGATCATCATCTGTTTTAAGGTTAAAAGTGTTTTGTGTTGATGTATACAGCTTTCACAATCCCTCTTCTTGAAATTTGAGTTTGTGTCCCAAAATATTGGCATGATTGTTTTCAATAAAACCTGTGAAAATGGCTCTCATGATAATTCCTCTTTTTGAGTACTCAAACAAAGTACAAGCATGTTGCAGAGGAGGTCTTCGCTTTTGAAAAACAAGTATCTAAATATTCATTCAGCTTCCTTTTATTTTATTTATTGAGAAAAAAAAGCATTAATCATGTTTTTTTCGGCAACAAAATCTTTGATGGGGTCTATGCTATGTCTTCTCCTTCTTTATATCATTGCAATGTTGATTTACTTTTCTCTGATTAATTGAAAATAATAATAATATTCTGATGCGGTCCCAATCAAAGCAAAGAAGCAAGAATGACAATTTCATAATGCTCAATCAATTCTTAGACTAGACTGTGTTCACCTTTACAAATATGCTTAAACACAGACCGCACGATTCATACATCACACTGAAGGATCAAAGCTTAGACCCAATACAAGAATCAGAAGCTTTCTGTCATTCCTAATACAATCCAGAGTTACAGTAAAGCAGCAAGCTAATCAAGTAAATATGAAACAATGAAACAAGATTACACATGTGAGAAGAATTGAAGATTCAGGTGATCTGAATCCCGAGCTCTTCGGTTTCTCCTTCTCTGAGTCTGGAACGATCCTCCGCTCGGGGTCCAGTCAAGGAATTGTATGTAAACTGTGAATTGAAAAAGAACAAAGTTACTGTCTTTACTCCGAACACTGGAAAGACGAAGAAAAGCTTGGAACTTCATCTTCTGCATTTCCAGTTTCTTGAATCTCGAAAGAGATGAACTATATTCAAAGGTCATGATTTTCACTTGCAAGTCTATCACATCTTTCCAGCAACCTTCTCTTTGCAGACTTACTTCTATAACACCAAACCTCGAACGCTTCACTCAAATCCGGAAACTTCACACCTTCCAACCCAATCCCTCTCATCCATTCCCCGAAAACCTCTGCTTGGTCGTTCGAAGGCAATGTCAAAACCAAAGACACCATCGATCCTTCTATGAACTCGCAAAGATCTTCGTCCATTCTATACACAGACTCAGATCCTTCTGCATCAACCAAAGTCTTTAATCTCCTTATGAAAGGCAACCATTTCTTCAAAAGACAAGCCCTGCTTCTAGAAGGAACAATCACAATTCCATAACCTACAGCTTCTAAAATCTTCCCTGTAACCTCAACTAGCTTAACTTTCACACCTAATATCCTAGAATCTAACTTACAGTTCTGAGCAATCACAAGAATCTCACTCGATGCATCGGCCCATTTAAAGACAAGATCTTTCATCAATTCCATTCTAGGCAATACTTTGCATAGCCACTCAATATCATAAAGTGTCTTAAGAACACTAAACTCAGGACATTCAGGAAGAAGAATAAGCAAGGATGATAATCTATCCAACAATGTCGATATAGCATTCGAGATGCCTAATCTTACAACGGATTTCACTTCCTCTTCAGTGATCAATAACCGTACTTCTTCGTCTTCAGATAACATGAATTCCACTTGTTCTTGAGCTGAGGTTTTGAGTTCATGAGCAAGCTCAGGAAAGTTCTTTAGTGTATCAATAGACATGGCGAAACGAAGAGCTGACGAGAAAACGCTCTTCGTATTGAGGGATAAATCAATAGCAGCTTCCTGCATTTTTCGATGTTTTTCGAGGTTTAACTGCAAATTCAGATCAAGAAACAGATTTAAGTATATTATCAACAGTCCTTAAATCTGAATAATGAGCTATCAAAAGTCTAACTTTTTATATAAACAATAATCCTAAAATGAACAATAAGCTGTCAAAGGCTTAACTTTTATATAATCAGCAACAAACCCTAAGTACACAAATTTCCAAATTCGTAACTAAGATTTGTTGATTTCATCAATTTCCTTTATCAACTAACCGGATTGAATGCTTAGAATAGGTAAATGGTTAGTTGAAGTTCTTCTTAATTTGCTTTACATATCAAAGCCGTAAGAACATCTACACAAACTCATAAAGCAAGAGAAGAAGCCTAAATAAGCACTGATTAGCTTTGTTTTTATCAATCTAATCACATTTTACAGAGTAATTAAGAAACAAATATAACAGACAAGAGAGATCTATGGTAAAATCAAGAGAAATGATAAAAAAAAAAAAAAAAAAAACTCACCTTTTTCCCAAAAAAATCTTCCTTTTAAGTTTATAAGTTCAATAATGGAGAATTAAAATGAACAATTCTTTGGATTTCAAAAAAAATAAAAAAACAATTTTTTGAAGAAATGAATAAAGATTGAAGCTTCAAAAGTTTGGCTATGGAGTTAAGCTGTTTAAGCCCAATTGGTATTTGGATCTTAAGAAGCTGGTTTAACTGAACCAAATTTTTTAGCCAAGCAATTAAACCGATTTTACTTTGGTAAGTTCATACGAAACGGCGTCGTTTATGACGAGGGGTATTTTCGGTGCCATATTTTAGTCCATACGAAACGGCGTCGTTTATAGTGTAAAGGGGTATTTTCGGTAATTAACTTCGAGGCCATCGTCATTGTCATTGAACAGATCAACCATTTCTCAGCACATTTTTTTGTAAGTTTCTGAAGAGATAAGAAAGAGATAAAGAGAAAAAGGAAGTGAGAAAGAAGATCCAAAAAGCGTGGGAAAAAACACAAATCAATTAGGGTTTCTCTGTGATAATGGTTGATGTTGCTGACAAATTAGGTTACTTCCAAGCGATCACAGGTCTTGAAGATCCCGATTTGTGTACTGAGATCCTTCAAGCTCATAATTGGGACCTAGAACTCGCAATCTCTTCCTTCACATCTTCAGATCCTCTCGATGACGCTTCATCTTCCGCCGTCGACGGTAACAACCGCGATGATCGCGCCGCCGTCTTTCCTGACTCTACGACTCCTGTTGGATTTGGCGACGATTATCAATCTCGCCGGATCGTTGAAGAAGACGATAGAGAACTTGTTATGCGTGATGATGATGGTGGAAACAACGTTGTTCGAGGTCCTCCAGGAGTGGCTTGGAGGATTATTACTTTGCCGATTTCGATTGTTTCTGGTAGCTTAGGTTTAGTTTCTGGAGCGATCGGGTTAGGGATTTGGGCTGCTGGTGGAGTTTTATCGTATTCACTTGGTATGTTAGGGTTTAGATCAGGTCCAAGAGGTTCTTCTGATTCATCATCGTCTCGGCTTGTTTCTGTTTCTTCTGCTGCTGGTGAAGCAATGGAGTTTGTTTCTTTGTTTGAGAGAGATTATGGGAGTAACAATGCTTTCAAGATTGATTTTGTAATTGAAGGTTTTATGGATGCGCTTCAGCGATCTAGAAGCTCGTATAAGTTGTTGTTTGTTTACTTGCATTCTCCTGATCATCCTGATACACCTTTGTTTTGTGAGAGATCGCTTTGTAATGAAGCCGTTGTAGCGTTTATTAATGAGAATTTTGTTTCTTGGGGTGGTAGTATTCGATCTAGTGAAGGATTTAAGATGAGTAATAGCTTGAAGGCTTCAAGGTTTCCGTTTTGTGCTGTTGTTATGCCTGCTGCTAACCAGAGAATTGCTCTTCTTCAGCAGGTAATGAAATCGTCATTCTTGGATTTCTCTTTACTGGATTAGCTTATATCCAAAAGAATGTAATCGAAGAGTTATGAATCCGGTAACAAGATTATTTAGTCCTCTTAGGGAATGGCATTGGAACTGAATCCATTTTAGTATCTTGTTGAAGTGATTAGTAGGAAATGGGGTTGAGATAGTTATTTGATTCTGGTATAATCTGTGACCAGACATGTGTTACATTTAGTGTAAATTGTTAAGTCCTCTCTAGTTTTTATGAGTTTAATTTGTTGTGTGGCAGGGGATGCAATTTTTCTAATTTTATCGTTTTCTTTGTTCTGGTTGCTTGTGGCAGGTTGAGGGACCAAAATCACCAGACGAAATGATTACTATACTCCAGAGAGTTGTAGAAGAAAGTTCACCTGTTCTGGTAACTGCTAGAGTTGAGGCAGAGGAAAGAAGAAACAATATGCGTCTAAGAGAGGAACAAGATGCTGCTTACCGGGCTGCTCTTGAAGCCGATCAAGTATGTTTCCCCTTCTTTTTTTTGTAGGCCTGTTAGGAATTTACATGACCTTATGATTAGTCTATTGTCTAAATTTGTGGCATCTGTCTTTCTTTCTGCTGATAAGGCAAGGGAGCGACAGAGACAGGAAGAGGAAGAGCGTTTAGAGAGGGAAGCTGCTGAGGCAGAGATGAAACGTAAAGAAGAAGAAGAGGCTCGGGAGAGAGCAGAACGTGAAGCTGCAGAGAGAGAAGCTGCTAGAGTGAGAATGAGACAAGAGAAAGCACTTGCTCTTGGAGATGAACCTGAGAAAGGCCCTGATGTTACACAAGTAAGTTATCCTTCTTCCTTGGCCATTCATTACTTATTCTTCGAACCCTTTTGTAATAAGAAAAGAAGAGAAATTTGCTCATAATGTTCTTTGTACTTCACACTATCAGTTAGTCTATGCAAAGAACATTAATCTATTTCATCTTCATTGGTAGTCTAAATCTTCGTGAGGGATATAAATCTTAGTGGCTCTTTAAAGATTAGATTCTATGGTTGAATCTCATTGATCAAATGTATGAAAAATTGCGATCTTTTGACTTGGGGATATGAGAATAATTGGGAACAGGTCTGATTTATGGTATTCGTGAACCGTTTGTTTTGCCTTGAAATGCAGGTTTTGGTGCGATTCCCGAATGGAGAAAGAAAAGGAAGAAGGTTTGAAAGCGAAACCAAGATCCAGACGTTGTACGACTACATCGATTCACTTGGAGTGTTGGAAACAGAAGAGTACAGTTTAATAACAAACTTCCCAAGGACCGTGTACGGAAGAGACAAAGAGTCAATGTCACTTAAAGAAGCAGGTTTGCATCCTCAGGCAAGTCTCTTCATCGAGATCAACTAATAATAAAACAAAATGCAGATTCTTCTGTTTCTTTCTACTTTTAGCCTTCTCCTTTTTTTCCAGGTTTATCTCTCTATTAAAACATTTTAGTTTGTTGCTTCAATGATACGTTGGATCGAGATATTATTACATATAATATAGATACACCACAGATATATTCAGAAGTTGTGTCACATGTTGATATGTTTATTTTCTTAAAAACATAAGGTTTCGAGTTCTCTTCTTAAAAACATAAGGTTTAACTATTGAGATCAATTGATACATACTAGATGTGTGTATTTGTGTTATGTTATTAAAGATTACATTTTAGGTATATTGTATACTGTTGAAGGACCTTAAATACACAAAAATTCTAAAGAACACGCTGCTATGTCCAAAATCCAAATCATCTCCGTTATCCGTTTTGTACACTCTTCCAATAACAGTTTGTTTAGAGAATGGTTTCTTAAACTATGTTTAAAATATAATTAAAAACATCTTAACACCGTATAAATTACTACAGTTTAAGAAAATATATAAATAAAGTCAATATCTAAACATAATTGAAACTATCACATCCAAAAGTCTTCATGTTAGCTAGGTTCATTCTCTAAGAGAACTAGCAAATGTGGAGATAAAAGAAGATAGAGATTAACCAAAAAAAAAAAAAAAAACTTTTAAATTTAGTTGGTAACCAGATGATGTTAGTCAAGTAATTGTTGTTCCGCTAAACACATTTTTTTTTTCTGAACCACTCCAATATTTACATAGCAATTATGAATTATCTGGTTTGGAAATTTATCTTGGCTTCCGGTTTAAGAAAACATCATACTGTAATTCTCATATAAGAAGACGATAGCATTGAGAAATGAACCAAAAGCGGTAAAGACAAGGACATGAATGGTGTTCGATTTGCCTACGTGGCAGTATGAGAATGGCCATACTAAATTCCGTCTCAAGATTCTCTTTTTTTTTCTTGGATTCTCCCTCCATAACCACTTTTATAATGTAGAATCTCTTGTGAATTGGATGTAACTTCTATTTTAACATTTTGTAAATTTATTAACTTTTACTTTTCAAGTTTGAACAGAAATTTGCATCATATAACTTAGGTAATAATATATCTCCTTCCGCTAACAAATTTTTATTTATTTTATTTCTTCTAAATATATATACATCTAAGGAAACAGCATATTGAATTAGGACCCTATCTGCTATATGGGGTATCTTTAATATGTATTTCAATTTTCAACAAAAGAATTAAAACATTAAAACAAACCAAACAGTAGATTAAACATGAAAGAGTTTATATAGCTAATATTATGTAGAAATTACTTGCTTTATAAAACAAAAAAAAAGCGGGTGTCTTAGTATGGAGAAAAGTAATGTGTATGTATATATTTATTTGTTTGTTTTTGATAACGTATATATATATATATATAAATTGAACGGAATATTTTGAGAAAACAAATGTCCAAAATCAAATAATTAAGAAGAACACACATGAATGCATTATAAAGTTGTTGAATATTGAATTATTTACTACTATATATCACGTTTCCAACTTACCATCATTATTTAACCAAGTAGAAAAATCTGTTGACCAAAAAAAAACAAAGAAGTTATAATTAAGATGGGCCAACTCTTCAAGACGTGAAGAAGACTAGAAGATAGACAGCTTCTCAGATTCACATCTCAAAACAAAAAAAAACAGAGGAAGCAGAAGACGAAGAAGAAGAAGAAGACAACCATGGAAGAATCAGAACAAGTTCTTCCTCTACGTAATAACAATTCTCGATTTTTATTTTTTCATTTATTAAATCAATAACGAAACGCTAACAAACATTTTGGAACAGTTCCCAAAGATCTGAGAAACCCATCCTTAGCATCATCATCTTCATCATCAGAACCAAGAGATGATGAAACAGAGCATCTCTCTTTCCCAATCTCTGAAGAAGAAGAAGAAGAAGAAGAAGAGAACTCACCAATCAGACAAGTAGCACTCACTGTTCCGACAACAGATGATCCTTCATTACCTGTCTTAACATTTCGCATGTGGGTTTTAGGAACTCTCTCCTGCATCCTCTTATCGTTCCTCAATCAGTTCTTCTGGTACAGAACAGAGCCTCTCACTATCTCCGCCATTTCCGCTCAAATCGCCGTCGTGCCTCTTGGTCGTCTCATGGCTGCTAAAATCTCAGACAGAGTCTTTCTTCAAGGATCAAAATGGGAGTTTACTTTGAATCCAGGTCAAATCAATGATGAATTATTCTTTTTCTAATTCTGGTTAAATTATGAAAAAGTTTTAAATCTTTTTGATTAATTTTTTTTTCAGGTCCGTTTAATGTGAAGGAGCATGTGTTGATAACAATATTTGCTAACGCCGGAGCTGGATCTGTTTACGCAATACACGTTGTTACAGTTGTGAAAGCGTTTTACATGAAGAACATAACGTTCTTTGTTTCTTTTATCGTCATCGTTACCACACAAGTTAGTATTAATTAATTACTTAAGCTTTTTTTTAATAATTAGAGTTTGGAATTGGGTAAGAGTTTTATGGTTTCTGATGAGTTTTAAGTGTGATATTGTTTAGGTTTTAGGATTTGGTTGGGCCGGAATATTCAGGAAGTATCTCGTTGAACCGGCGGCGATGTGGTGGCCGGCGAATCTTGTTCAAGTCTCACTTTTTAGGTATAAATTAAATGCAATCATCATTAGAGTGTTTTTCACGTTTAGGAACGGGCGTTTCGATGTTTTCTATATACAAATACAAACAAAAAATTAAAGGGAAATAAATATTTTTGGGCCAAATGTCACCAAAATTGAAGGTGCCATTGCCATACCATACAATATTAAATATTGGATAATATATCCCCACTCTCACCTATTTTAAATTATTTACATATATATATAAATTAATAATTCAAAAATATTAATTGATATATATATATATAAATTAATAATTCAAAAATATTAATTGATTGATAGGAGTAGAAACTTTGAATATAATATTATAAATTATAAGGGTTTTTATATGGGTATACTGTTTTTGTAAAGTAAGTGAAAAATATATACAAAAATTGTCTTTTTCAAGTCATTAGGTTTATAGAATGTGATGTAAAACTACAAACATATAATGGGGAGTATGGGACCTAGTTTTTTTTCTTGGTTATAATCATGGGACCCAGTTTTACCGGATGTTATTCGGAAATAAAATGTCATGAAACTTTTTTCCTGATAAAGTTATTTTCGTACGTAACTAATAGAAATATATCTAATTTTGTTATTTATGTGGTTTTAAGTTTATACATATGGATGATTATGATATTACGTATTCATTTGTTGTATACTTGTTGAGTCTATATCCTGATTGGTCAATTAATCAAAAACATAACCACATTTAGAAGCAAGAGACATATTCCATCTAAAATATGTTGTTTATGTCGTTGGCTAAAATGACAGAGCATTGCATGAGAAAGAAGAACGGACAAAGGGAGGGTTGACACGTACACAATTCTTCTTGATAGCATTCGTCTGCAGTTTTGCCTATTATGTGTTTCCGGGATACTTATTCCAGATCATGTCGTCATTGTCTTGGGTTTGCTGGTTCTTTCCATCATCATTCATGGCCCAACAGATTGGGTCCGGTCTTCATGGGTTAGGTGTTGGAGCCATAGGACTCGACTGGTCAACCATCTCCTCTTACTTGGGTAGTCCACTCGCTAGTCCATGGTTAGTCCCAAATTCACTCCGGTTAACTCATTTCATTAGGAGTCTCTCGTAAAAGTTTTCAACAATTTTTTTTAAAAAACCAATAAAAAATAGAATTGGTTTTTGATTGAGAACTTAGAGTCTTAGACTAAGTATACTTATTTAATGTTATCAAAGCAGTTTTTATTATGTAAGTCTTATACTGTATATATTATATTATGTGCCCCATAAAAAAAAAATTCTAGATTCGCCTCTGTCTATGTCATTTGCCTTTTTCTAACTAGTTAACTTTCGTTTTCTTCTTTAAAATTTAATTATATATAATTAAACTATTTGTTGACCAAAATATATATATATATATATATATATAATTAAACTATTTAAAAATTATGTTTTTATATTTGTGATTGGATGCTCTAAGTCTCAAAATTCACGGTTTTGATTCAATTAAGTTTGGTATTACAAATATATATGTTTTATTAACAGGTTCGCAACGGCTAATGTGGGTGTGGGATTTGTGCTGGTGATATACGTCTTGGTACCAATATGTTATTGGTTCGATGTGTATAAGGCTAAGACCTTCCCAATATTTTCGAGCTCTCTCTTTACAAACCAAGGTTCAAAGTACAATATCACATCCATTATAGACTCTAATTTCCACCTTGACCTCCCAGCTTACGAGCGTGAAGGCCCTTTGTACCTTGCCACTTTCTTTGTCATTACTTACGGTGTTGGTTTTGCCGCTTTAAGTGCTACCATCATGCACGTCGCTCTCTTCCATGGAAGGTACATAAGCTCCTACATTACTATATGTCAAAACAACTTTTTCAAAACTATATGTATATGCTTGGATTTGGGTTATGAATGGTTCTTTCTTAGCTCGCTTTTGTAAATGTTTTTAATGGATTTTTATAGGGAGATATGGGAGCAAAGTAAGGCAAGTTTCAAGGTGAAGAAATTGGATGTGCACGCGAGGCTAATGAGAAGGTACAAGCAAGTACCGGAATGGTGGTTTTGGTGCATACTTGTTACCAACATTGGAGCTACAATCTTTGCTTGTGAGTATTACAAAGACCAACTTCAGTTGCCATGGTGGGGTGTTCTATTGGCATGTACAATCGCCATTGTCTTTACTCTTCCTATTGGAATCATCACTGCAATCACCAACCAGGTAAAAACGATAACTAACATTTATTGACTATATAATTATGGCCGTTTAAAATTATTTGGAGATCTTATATTGGAAAATATGAGACTATATATCAGCATTAATAAGTGGTGTTTTAGTTTAGAAAATATGTAATTTCTTAATATGTGTGAAAAAAACATAATTTGTTTTTTTTTCTATACATAAGAAGTACTCCCTCCGTTTATTAGTTGTCGTTTTAGAAGTTAAAACTCGTTTTATATTACTTGTCATTTTAAGTTTTCAATGTAAATGTTTAGTAAATTTTCCAGTTTTGTCTTTATTGTTTTAATGTTTTGACCAATAAAATAAAACCAAATAAACATTAATTAAAAATAAAAGAGAAAAATCAATTGTTTTAATCTACGTAAAACAACGTAGAACTATAACTAATACTATGAAACAGAAGGGGTATATATTTAGTTGGGATTTTTTTTGCCAATACACTACTTGCTTGCCTAAAAGACGATCTTGGTTATGATTATGTCAATTCTTTTGATCCAATAAATATTTTGTAGGCGCCAGGATTAAACATTATTACAGAATATATCATAGGATATATCTATCCAGGATATCCAGTTGCAAATATGTGTTTTAAAGTATATGGATACATAAGTATGCAACAAGCCATCACTTTTCTTCAAGACTTCAAACTTGGTCACTACATGAAGATTCCACCTAGAACCATGTTCATGGCGCAGGTACTCTCTATTTTACAACTACTTTATATAACTAGCTCTCATAATGTTACTATAAGTTACAATATGTACATAAATGATCGATTTCAGATTGTTGGAACACTTATCTCATGTGTGGTTTATCTCACAACGGCTTGGTGGCTAATGGAAACCATTCCCAACATATGCGATACGGTTTCTGATTCTGTTTGGACATGTCCATCTGATAAAGTCTTCTATGATGCTTCTGTGATATGGGGACTTATTGGACCACGTCGAATCTTTGGAGATCTTGGTTTATACAAATCTGTGAATTGGTTCTTCCTCGCGGGCGCTATAGCCCCGATTCTTGTTTGGTTAGCCTCAAGGATGTTTCCTAGACAAGAGTGGATCAAGCTTATAAACATGCCGGTTCTTATAAGCGCGACAAGCTCGATGCCACCCGCGACAGCCGTGAACTACACAACATGGGTTCTTGCTGGATTTTTATCAGGATTTGTTGTGTTTAGGTACAGACCGAATCTATGGCAGAGGTATAATTATGTTTTGTCAGGAGCATTGGATGCTGGATTAGCATTTATGGGTGTGTTGCTTTATATGTGTTTGGGACTTGAGAATGTGAGTTTGGATTGGTGGGGAAATGAGCTTGATGGTTGTCCTTTGGCCTCTTGTCCAACCGCACCTGGTATTAGTGTTGAAGGCTGCCCGCTTTATACTTAAAAAGCGTTTGCGACTCAATGCGATTGGGAAATGGCGAAGGCGTTTGCTTATAATGCAAATGTTCAGCCAGTGGATTTAGAGGGATGTATTGAATTAAATATTTGGTGTGATTTGAGTTTTATTGAGTTTTTAGATGATTCGGTTAAATTTTGGTGAATTTGGAATTTTGTTATTAAATTCTCTGAAATCTTACCTAAAACAATGAGATTTTGTTCTTTGTATTTTTAAGTAAGAAATCCCCTCAAATCTCACCTGAAACTTTTAAATAAAATCTTGGTATTGTTTTCAATAACAGTGGATTTGATTGTATATTTTAAAATCATTAATTCAATAACACAAGATTTTATAAGATATTTTGAAATCCAAGTTTCAATAACACATGATTTGTCCATTTAACTCAAATCTCTCCAAATGCTCGATTGAATACACCCCCCTTAATGTATATGTTTGTCAAAAACCACATATTATTCCATTTTTTCCCTTCATTCATTCTCCATATCCATTGTGAGACTGTTGTGTATAAATTGTAAAGATGGTTCATTAGTAGGGATGGGTATTCAATAATAGTAAAATGCTCTTGCTTTGCGAATGGCTATTACACAAATCAAAGTTTTTTTGGATATCATGAGGTAACTTTCTTTTCGTAAACTCTATATACCATCTCTTAAGCAGCAAGAACAAAATCCATGGTTTTATTAAACACTTAGATATTGCTTCTTATATTCATGATATAAATATATTGGCTCATCCCATTTGTAGCTTTAGCTTTATGCAAATCAACATGGGAACAATATCTATGCTGAATTGCTCATGAATTAGCTAAAATAGTTGTTTTGATAAATATGTGTTTAGATGAAATAGTTTATATACGTAGTAAGGGCATGTACATCAGGAGAGACAAGGGTGAGTATCTCAAAAATAAAATAGTATTACTTTTTATATAATTATATTATTTAATTAAATTTTTATTATTTAAAAAAATTATGAACCAATTAACATAAAACAAGTGTTCTCAAGGGTCTCTTAAGCGTCTCTTGGGCTCTTCCCCAAGAGACGTATCCACTATTTTTCCTCTCATTTTTAATTTTTTCTCATTATTATAATAGAGTCTCTATATAAGAGACCCATCATTGGAACTGCTCTAATCTTTTGATGTTTGTATTGCTCAAAAGCTTGTTATCAATTATAACAATTATTTAACCGTTCAATTTAACTCAATCGTGTTCTCCTTTATGCTATTTCTAACATTTTTAACTGTCTTTTTTTTTCCTCGTCTTTGAAATTCATTTTCACGAAAGAACACAGTCAAAACCACAAAAATCCTTCGGAAGCAAAGCTCCAAAGATGAGGAACCAACAGCCAAAATACATAAAGGACCACATAAAAAAAAACATATGTCTCAAATTCCTATTAAACCGCAACTTTCCAAAGAGTAAAAGTAACAGGAGATTGCTGGAATTCGCTGAAAAATCCATCAAAAGATGCGGGAGTCTTCTAGAGTTTTTGTCCTCGCTTGTGATGAGTAGACTTCTGAAATGAAACCACGATTACAACAAACCTTACAAGGCCAATTATTCAATGATAAAGGAAAGATTTTTGAACCGTCTAAGTGAAGTCGGAACCAGAAAAATGGGGCCGCAACTTGTCGACTAAGATCTAGTATGAAGCAAATGGAAACCAACCAAATCTCGATCAAATCTGGAAAAAGATTCTAGTGGATGAAACGAATAAATGTCCGCTGAACCGACTCCTCAAGACCTCATGGAGACAGCTAAGGGAGTAGACGATCGACTCGGTTGCGGCCACCAAAAGAAACGGCGAGGAGAAACTGAAAACATACAACAATATAACATGGTCCAGAACTATAATTCAAAACCACACCCAAAGAAAACTTCTAAAAATCTCTTCTAACCCCGGAACTAAGCAAGATCTAGATGTAAAATTTAAACCACCGTCGAATTAAAACCGGAATTAAAAACGAAGAGCTCTACCGAATAAAACACACATATGAAAGACATAAGGATCATAACCAAGCCGGAGTTGACGGTCGTGATTTTTAACCGTCTTCAACGAAGTTACTGGAAAACAAAATATTGACAAAAAAATAAAAAAATCTTAAATCTATGATGTGTGCGTCATACGACATCGTTTTGGCTCCTGTGGTTGCTAAAACCCTTTTAACTCTTTAAGCTTGAGAGACTAAACAACAAAGACACAAACTTGATTTTTTTGCATTGAAGCTTTCCACTTTGAAATCCATGGAAACTGAATCAGATCGAAACGATGACGCCACCATTACAGTCATCAAAGACATGAGAACTCGATTAGAGAATCGAATTCGAACTCAACACGACGCTCACTTAGATCTCCTCTCCTCAATCCAACCCATCGTCCCTGACATAGTCCCATCTCTCGATCTCTCACTCAAACTCATCTCTTCATTCACAAATCGACCTTTCATCGCCACACCTCAATTACCAGAACCCAAAGTAGAGAAGAAGCATCACCCAATCGTTAAATCAACAACACAACAACAAGGGCACGATTCAAAATCGATACTTGTCGATTCGAATCAGAGAGACTCTGGTTCAGGTCTTGAAGCTGATGGGTCTAACGGGAGTCCTATGGCGCTTGTTAGAGCAATGGTGGCTGAGTGTTTACTTCAAAGAGTACCCTTTTCACCAACGGATTCGTCCACTGTGCTTAGAAAGCTAGAGAATGACCAAAACGCGAGACCTGTTGAGAAAGCTGCGTTAAGAGATTTAGGTGGTGAGTGTGGTCCGATTCTTGCTGTAGAGATGGCGCTTAAATCAATGGCGGAAGAGAATGGCTCTGTTGAATTAGAAGAGTTTGAAGTTAGTGGGAAGCCAAGAATCATGGTTTTAGCTATTGATAGAACTAGATTGCTTAAAGAGTTACCAGAGAGTTTCCAAGGGAATAATGAATCGGGTCGGGTCGTTGAAACGCCGCCTAATTCGATTGGTGTTTCCGGGTCGGGTAATTATCCAAGACCTGAGATGTGGTCAGGTGATCCTAATATGGGGTTTAGGGGACCAATGATGAATGCACCAAGAGGAATGGGAATGATGGGGATGCATCATCCAATGAGTATGATGGGTAGACCACCTGTGTTTCCTTTGCCTTTGCCTTTGCCTGTGCCGACGAATCAGAAGATTAGAAGTGAGGAAGATGAGATGAAAGATGTTGAGGCTCTTTTGAGTAAGAAGTCTTTTAAGGAGAAGCAACAGTCTAGGACTGGGGAAGAGTTGCTTGATCTTATTCATCGCCCAACTGCTAAAGAAGCAGCTACCGCAGCTAAGGTGAAGTTAATTTAAGGGTCTTTAGTTTTAAACAGTTAAATTGGTAGTTAAAGTTATGCTGTTTATACATATGTGAGTGTGAATGTGGTGTTTGAAAGCTTTCATAAGAGATCTAGGAAGAGCATAGTTTGGTTCATAGCGGACTAGATAAATTGTGTCGATCCAAAGCTGTGTTAAATTGGACTGGATCATGTGTGGTTCTTGAATAAGTTTTGGAGAAGTTATGAGCCATTTTATGATACTATGTAGTTTAGTATCAAGATTATAGGGGGAAAAATATTACTTTACTTTGTGTTTTTGTTATGTGTTTTAAGTAATAGTTTCAGGCCTTACCAGTCTCATTCGTTGGTCAAAGAAATTTTTATGCATTTTTCTTTGTTAGTTCTCTGCATTGTGTTGGAATTACAGTAAGGTCAAAAGCAAGGAGCTATATAACTGATATGCGTGTTTCTTCGGTTTGTATGCTGATAGTTATGGCTTCTGTCCAATGTGGCCAGAAGCAAGGAGCTTTCTGTTGAAATAATCACCTTATGAGATCTAGACGCTTAATGTTTTGACCTGTTCATCTTAGTAACATCTACAGTTTCTAGCTTTCCATACAACACGTGTGTTTTGTGAAAGTTTTTGATATATGGTTTATACTTTCTAGTTTCAATCTTGATGTAGCAAGAGCAAAGATCTCTCTGCACAAAACTTGTGTGTTTGTTGCGACTATCTTAAGTACCTTGTGATCTACACCCTGGCCACTGTTTCTAACCTCAACTCTTCTAGGTGTTATGTCTAGCTGGAAAAAGTTTCATCTTTTAATAAAAAGTTTGATTTTTGTGATTGACTGGTATAATCTTATGTTCTTTACAGTTTAAAAGCAAAGGAGGATCACAGGTTAAGTATTACTGTAGGTATTTAACTAAAGAGGATTGCCGTCTTCAGTCTGGTTCTCACGTAGCCTGCAACAAGGTTTGAACCAACTCAAGTTTACATTTTACATCTTATTTGATTAGAAACTCAGAGTGCTATCATTGTTATAGTTCCATAGCAAACAAATTGGAATTATAAGTTTTGTTTTAATCTCCCGCCGTGGTGTCTATAATGTTTGACCAAGATAAACTTAGTTCTTGTGACTTACATATGCTTTCAGAGACATTTCCGTCGACTAATCGCTTCACATACGGACGTCAGCCTAGGAGATTGTTCCTTTCTTGATACTTGTCGTCACATGAAGGTAACTCTTCAACAATAGTACTTCGGTTCATTTCGAGTAGACACAAATTGGTAGTTGATCAACAATTTTTTTTATTTGGACAGACTTGCAAATACGTGCATTACGAGCTCGACATGGCTGACGCAATGATGGCTGGTCCAGATAAGGCATTGAAGCCACTACGTGCTGATTACTGTTCTGAAGCTGAACTTGGTGAGGCACAATGGATTAACTGCGACATCCGTTCTTTTCGAATGGACATTTTGGGAACTTTTGGAGTTGTTATGGCGGATCCGCCATGGGACATTCACATGGAACTTCCATATGGAACAATGGCTGATGACGAGATGCGCACTCTCAATGTTCCCTCGTTGCAGACTGACGGTTTGATTTTCCTCTGGGTCACTGGTCGTGCAATGGAGCTAGGCCGTGAATGGTACATAGAAAAATCTCACAATTTATTTTTGTATCATGTAGTTTCCGCTTAAATGGAGTTTTGTTTTCTTTTGTAAAGCTTGGAGCTTTGGGGATACAAGCGAGTGGAAGAGATCATATGGGTAAAGACGAATCAGCTTCAACGTATTATTCGAACAGGAAGAACAGGTCATTGGCTCAACCATAGCAAAGAGCACTGTCTCGTTGGAATCAAAGGAAACCCAGAAGTAAATAGAAACATCGACACAGATGTGATTGTTGCAGAGGTTCGAGAGACAAGCCGGAAGCCAGACGAGGTTTGTCCATAGTGTCCCCACACTTTTACCAAATCGTTTCATAGTATCTTATGATTCTTGTGATGAAAATGATTTGTTATCTATCAGATGTATGCAATGTTAGAGAGGATCATGCCAAGAGCAAGAAAGCTCGAGTTATTCGCTCGTATGCACAATGCTCATGCCGGGTAAAGTTTTTATCAACTTTCTCATTGTCGTATGATTAGTAAAGTGAAGATTTTGTTGTCATGAATCTTCTGGTTCTACAGATGGCTATCACTTGGGAACCAGCTTAATGGTGTCCGGTTAATAAACGAAGGTCTTCGAGCTCGGTTTAAAGCATCATATCCTGAAATTGATGTGCAGCCACCATCACCACCAAGAGCCTCTGCAATGGAGACAGACAACGAACCAATGGCTATTGACTCAATCACAGCTTAGTTCAATTTTTATAACCAGAACCAAAGGTCCCATCTTTGTTGTAGTGTATTTTGAGCTAATGACCGTTGGATCATGTTGCTTTGGTTTTTGAAAAACATCTGTGGCATGATTGTAAATTCTTTATGAAAAATGAAAGGAACTTGCATTTAATGAAAATTGGAAAAAAAGAGAGGAAATTAGCAATTTTTATTTTGCTTATTATTCGCTCCAGTACTTCTCATCGTCAACATCTTTTTCGTGTTCCAACGAATCCTCACCGTCCGATTCGTTGACCAAACCCATCTTGAATCTCCTCACGTCTTCCAAAGCTGCGTTCCTAAACAATCCAACATCGACGGCTCCGGCGACCATATGGTAACCACGTCCCCGGATCTCTCCAGCTCCGTCGTGCGGCATCGCGAAACCACACAAGTAGGCCCCACCTTTCGCCGGATCTGACGTCAGCACGGATTTCTCAGCTTTCCTCATCATCTCTCTCACTTTCTTGTGTCCTGGGTCCCACAAATACCCCAAGCTCGCACTCAGATCCAACGGTCCCATTTGCACGCAGTCCACACCATCAACGGCTGCGATCTCATCTGCTTTCTTAACTCCATCAGCTGATTCCACCTGGCACATGATCAGAATCTCGTCTGCGTAATTACCTAAATACCCTTCGTCGATTCCGTAGTTGGAAGCGCGCACCACCGTGTGCGCCGATCCACGGATGCCGTCGGGAGGGAACCGGCAATACGACACCGCTTTGCTCGCGTCTTTGCGAGACTCGATCATCGGGAACATGATCCCCTGTGGACCTAGATCTAGGGCTTTTTTAGCCCAGGTTGGGCAGTTTTCCGGTAATCGGAGAATGGCTGGTGTTCCGGCGGCGTTAAGAGCTCGAATGCAATCTAAAGCCTCCGGTATACCACCGGGACCGTGTTCCATATCAACAACGACGTAATCGTAACCTGAGTGAGCAGCGATCTCGGCTAGAGTCGGCGAGAAGGAGAGTAGAAACAAGCCGTAGAGAGTTTCGCCTCCTCGGAGACGAGATTTCAAGGAGGTTTTGGATCGGTTCGCGATCGCATCAACGGAGGGCGAAGATACGGCGACGGTGGGGGATTGATCGGCGGGAGAGGAAGAGTATCGAATTGGAGTTAGGGTTTTGCGAGAAAATGAAACGGAGGATCTGATTGAGCTGAATTTTGAAGGAGATAATTTTCCGGTGATTAGAGAAGTGGAATTAAGCAGAGGTGTCACATCTGTGGTGGCGGTGGCGGCGAAGATTGAAGTGGTGGCCATGGCCATGGCGGTGAGTGACTTGGGAAGTATCGAAGAAGCAGTGAAGTGTTTTTTGGCGTTTTGGATTTAGGCTTCGTATTGACCAAAAAGAGATTTAGTAAATATAATCAGCGTTTCCGAGCCTGGAACTTAGACTGCATGCTGTTTTTTGCTTTCGGAAACGGCAAAATGTGTTCACTGCTAATCCGGTGCCAATTTTAAACCATGGATGGAGTATTCAGTTACTTAGGTTAAAAAAAAAAAAACCTTTTTTTGTTTGTTGTCAAAATAATTCATTAATCAGTAATCACTGAAATTTGCACACACTTTACTAACAGCTCGATCTTATTACAACTAGAGCCATTTTATACATTTCATAGTAGCTTAGCCATTGTTGAATTTTCTAAAAATACACCTTGTTTTTTTATCTTCTTCATAAAGAATGTTATGTTCAAGAAATGCTTTAAAAACATTTTTTTAGGCACTAATTTTTTTTAAAGATGCTTTTAACCTTTAACCATTCCAATCCAAATTTTTTTTGAGTTTTTGTAGTGGTTTTTATAGCAACCATGCACCAAACTATTCGTTTCTTAATCAATTTTGCTTAGTTTGATTGGGACCTCTATTTATGTCTTTGGCTTTCTTTCTCTTGTTACTCAGTTTCCGAACTTTTTGTTGCTTCAGTTGTAACCCTTAAAAATCTTGGTTTCGTTTTCCAAATGGAAAGTATTATTCTGTTGTTGATCCATTGCCATTGGAAGAGGAACCGGTTAAAAGTTCAATTTACTTTTGGATATGTTGCATTGTTCTTACCAAACGGTCGTGTGTGACATGGAATCTCTGAAATGTTACATTCGGTCACAGCCAAAAAATGTTCATCTACCTTTATTCAACAAGAAGTCCACTCGTGGAAACTAATTAGTCCATTAGATGCCATAAAAGCCATCATAATATGACTATAGTTTTTATCCTTCTCTTGCGTCATATGTGAATATATATATATCTAATTGAAGAACTTGGTTTTGAGAAACTGTGTGTTAAAGCAAATCATGATAGGTAAAGTGTTATTTTCTTGTCAAAGAACAATGTTGATCGCGAAATTAGGAGAAAGCATATAGATGTTATCAAAACTACATAGAATTAGATGGCCGGTTAGTATCAGTTTTTGATGATCAGGCTAGAGTTAAATAGATAGAAGGTTTTTTTTTTTTTTTTTTTTTTTTTTTTTTTTTTTCAGTTGAGTATCTTTTGGTAGTATATAATTTTTTTTTTGTTTGTGAGAAAATTCTCTCACAAAAGAAAAAGTGGAAGACATTAGAAAGAAAATGAATTATAGAAAAAATTACTACATATCCCAAGATAATAGATATTTTATTGATAAAACCGTAGCCGTTATTTTGTCATTTTGAGAGATTTGATAAATATTAATGTAACTCGTGACTTGGATCCAATTTTTGTAAATAAATAAGTTTCAGTAAAATAACTTTTCTAAAATAATGAGATTTAAACGTGATTCAATTAAAAGAGAAGGTGGAAGACATACAATTTGTTTTTATAGAATAAATTATTGTCTATCCCAAGATCGCCACAAAATCGCATATAAAATTAAAATTTAGTGATAAAACATTTACAGTTGTAACCATTATTTTATTACGTGTCATTCCGAGAGTTTTGATAAATATCCATTAGTGTAACTCATGATTTGGATCTAAGTTTTGTAAATAAATGAGTTTCAATTAAACGATTTTCCTAAATAATGAGATTTAATTAAACGTATTTTCTAAAAATATTAGATGTAAAATTGAATTATGAAACCTTTTAAGTCTAATTTGATATAACTGAAAATTTGAAAACACAATTCTCTAATAATTTATGCAAATCTATATTAAATTTTATGATTTTTATATAATTTTCTAAGGTAAAATTCTTAGTAGAAAAAAAAAACGAATTTCTAATAAATTATTGATAAATCATATTTAAAGTTTTGGATATCAAGAGAAAAAAAAAAGCACACAATGATAAAATTCCAAGGATATTCATTCAAATTCGTTGACAGGAAAAAAAAAAAAAAGAGTGATTAGTAGATTCATCCTTTATTCAACGCCTAACCAAAGTCATTAGTCAATGTCACTCACACTTATTATGGATGAGCCATCAATCTCTTTACTACAGCCACGTGTCATAATCTTAGATGCTTAACAGACTCGCCACGTCAGCTAATCTTCCTCTCTCGGTTCTCAAATCGCGTTTCTTTCTGGTGGAGGTCAAACTTGATCAGAAGACAAATATAATCACAGAGCCGAAGCCGAAATGTAAAAATCCAAAAAAAAAAAAAATTAAAAAACAAAAAATTTAAGTTTTAATCAAATTCAATGGTGTCTCGGCTTCGTCTTGTTCTAGAGTACTTCTTCTTATACTCTATCTTTCTTACTCAAAGATCTTTTCTTTGATCTCTGTGATTGTTTTTTTTTCAAGAAGGATTTGGTGAATTTTAGGGCTATTTTGGGTGCGAGACGACGTAAGAAGATGACGAGTATTGGTGGTGGTATGAAGAAGAAGAAAGGTTTCTCTGTAAACCCTAAAGATTATAAGCTTATGGAGGAAGTTGGATATGGTGCTAGTGCTGTTGTTCATCGAGCAATTTATCTTCCTACTAATGAAGTTGTTGCTATTAAGTGTTTGGATCTCGATCGTTGCAATAGTAATCTGGTTTGTTCTTATTTCGATCTCGTTTTGGTTTCTTAAATTAGCTTTGAGCCTTTGTATTTGATTTCGATTTTTTTTTTTTCAAAGTTTGGAGATTTTGAGTTGGGGATTTTTTATTTCAAGACATAAAAATTGAAACTTTGATTTGTTGTAGTAGTAAAGCTATCATCTTTTTGAGGGAACTATGAGTCTATTGTTCTGTTTTTTTTTTGTTAGAGTTTTGAATTAGCTTATTATTAGTCTTCGTCTCTTAGATGATTGAGCCTGTAGTGAATCTGGGTAGCTTAAGCTTCGTATTCGATTTTGATTGTGTTGTTGTGGTGGTTTGTTTGGATTTATGCTGCGTTTTTTGAATTTGTAGATTTGAGTTGGGGATTTTGATTTCAAGACATAAAAATTGAAACTTTGCTTTGTTGTAGCAGTAAAGCTATCATCTTTTTGAGGAACTATGACCAATTGTTCTGTTTTTTAGTTAGAATTTTGAATTAGCTTATTAGTCTGTCTCTTAGATGATTTCACCTGTAGTCAATTTAGTTAGCTTGAACTTCGTATTCGATTTCGATTGTGTGTGTGTGGTGATGGTTCGTTTGGGTTTATACTATGGTTTTTAAAGCTGTAGATTTGAGTTGGGGATTTTGATTTCAAGACAACAATTGAAACTTTGCTTCGTTGTAGCAGCAAAGCTATCATCTTTGAGGGACTATGACCAATTGTTCGTTTTGTAGAGTTTTGAATCAGCTTTATTAGTGTTAGTCGCTTAGATGATTTCACCTATAGTGAATCTAGAGCCGGTACTAAATGCTGATCATCTTCCCAGTTTGAGTTTGGGATCTGTTGCTTTTAGCATTTATATTAAATGGGAGAGTTATTAGATCTGTTTTGTAGCTATTTGTGCTTTCAGCTTAGTTTCCTATTGTCTTTCAAATTCATGTATTGTTTTGGGTTTTTTTTAGGATGATATAAGGAGGGAGGCTCAGACCATGACTTTGATAGACCATCCAAATGTTATTAAGTCGTTTTGTTCTTTTGCTGTTGACCATCATCTTTGGGTCGTCATGCCATTCATGGCTCAGGGTTCGTGCTTGCATCTTATGAAGGCAGCATATCCTGATGGATTTGAAGAGTCAGCTATATGTTCTATGTTGAAAGAAACACTTAAAGCTCTTGATTATCTTCATAGACAAGGGCATATCCATCGTGATGTTAAGGTCAGCTTAACTTGAAATTGTTGTTGTTTGTTTCACAGTGAACTTTATTTTTCCATCCATGACATGTATTCAAAACTTTTCTTCTGTTCACTCATATTAGGCTGGAAACATACTTCTTGATAACACTGGGGAGATTAAGTTAGGTGATTTTGGTGTCTCTGCATGCTTGTTTGACAGTGGTGATAGGCAACGTGCTAGAAACACATTTGTTGGTACTCCATGCTGGTTGGTTATTGTAGTTTCTTCAGTTCAGTCTTCTTAAGCTTCACAAATTCTCTTTACTTGACGGTTGACAAGTCATATCTTGTTTCTGTTTGTAGGATGGCCCCAGAAGTCTTACAGCCAGGAAGTGGCTACAATTCAAAGTGAGTTTACGCTTTGATATCAAGTGCCAGCCAAAATACTATTTTTCTCTGCCTGGTCCTGGTCAAAGATACTAGCTAGTTAACATTTCAAAATCGGCTGCCGCAGATTTTAATTGATCTAGATAGTGTTGCAAATTGAGATTGTTTCTGCCACTCAGCTGTTATAAATTTACTATCATTTCTCTTAGCTGGTTGTACGCTAGCGAGTAATTTCTATCCCAAATGAATTACAAAATCTTTAGAAACTGTTTGCATCAAAGAATTGCAAAAACAGCTTATTTGGTCTTCTGTACGTTCCTTACAGGGCTGATATCTGGTCTTTTGGAATAACCGCGCTGGAGTTGGCTCATGGTCATGCACCTTTCTCAAAATATCCCCCCATGAAGGTATTCAATACTTTTCTTATGTGTATTGAGAAAAGATCTTATTCCAATTTCCTGGTAACAGGTACTTTTAATGACTATTCAAAATGCACCGCCTGGCCTTGATTATGACCGTGATAAGAAGTTTTCAAAGGTACTTGTGTTCTTTCTAGGTTTATTCTTATGTTATTTGAATATTTTCTGTTGCGAGTGTTGTTCTAATTAAAAACTTATCAGCTGTGCCCAGTCCTTTAAAGAAATGGTAGCATTGTGTCTAGTGAAAGATCAAACAAAAAGGCCAACGGCTGAAAAATTATTGAAACACTCATTTTTCAAGAATGCAAAGCCTCCAGAGATCTGTGTGAGAAAGTTATTTGCTGATTTGCCACCTCTCTGGACACGCGTAAAAGCTCTTCAGGTTTGCCATGCTTATCTTTTCTTCGAGCTTGCAGTACTCGTCCTGTTCTACTCTAATTGATAGGGTCTTTGTATAACAGGACAAAGATGCTGCACAGCTTGCTTTGAAAGGAATGGCCTCTGCTGACCAGGAAGCAAAATCACAGGTGACAAAGTTGCAATTTTGACATTTTTACTTGAGACTTAAATGGCAAATGCTTATGAAAAGTTAATTTTCTGGTCAGAGTGAATACCAAAGAGGAGTAAGTGCTTGGAACTTCAATATCGAAGATTTGAAAGAACAAGCATCTTTGGTGAGCTATGCTTTGATAGTATCTCTTAAATTATGCCATTTGAGAAACCATTGGTTTCCATCTTTGGTGAGCTATGCTTTAATTTTCTTTACATTTATTTTTGTGTGTGCAATAGCTAGATGATGATGACATTCTAGCAGAGAGTAGAGAAGAAGTGGAACCTTTTGGCGAACAGTTGCATAATAAGGCCAGTAATTCGCAAATAAATATTCCAAGAAAACATCTTTTAACTCTTGGCTCTCTTGAAAATCAAAGTCCATGGTGGTTTGAACTTAATTTAGAAACACATTTCAGGTGAATGATAGAGCACAAGTATTTGATAATCAACTGCTATCGGAAAATATAAATGAAAAGGAAAAAGTTTCAGATACCGAGGTGGTAAAAACGATCTGTGAAGAGAAATCTACTCTCAATTCAACCACGTCTTCTGTTGAACAAACAACACCAAGTTCAGAACAAGATGTTCCACAGGCCAAGGGTAAGCCAGTGAGACTCCAGACTAATAGTGGACCACTTTCATCCGGTCTCGTGTCAATCAATTCGGATTCAGAGAAGGGTCGTGGTTATGTAAGGTTAGCCATTAGCTTACATTAGTCCTTTCTTTCGTAACTTTCAAATGCTCCAACTTAAAATTTACTCTCTGCTAGGTCTGAGAGTGAACGGCAGCTGAAGCCATTAGTCCGGAAGGCGCCCAGCTTTAGTGGTCCTCTGAATCTTCCAAATCGTGCATCCGCAAACAGTTTTTCAGCTCCTATCAAATCTTCTGGAGGTGAGGAAGTACATTTACGATCTTCACGCAGCTTAGTATTTGTTTTGCTTCTACTGCGGTTGACTTTAGTGTGGTTGTCAATCTTGATTAGGATTTCGCGATTCTCTAGATGACAAGTCGAAGGCTAATCTGGTTCAAATCAAAGGACGATTTTCAGTAACATCAGAAAACTTAGATCTTGCAAAGGTCGGTATATCTTTGCCTGCGGTTCGTTTCCTTCTTTCTTTGCCTGAGTTTTACCTGATTAGTTCATATTGCTGAATCTACAGGCATCCACTCTGAAAAAATCTGCCAGTGTTGGGAATTGGGTAATCGATTCTAAAATGGTTAGTTTGTTACCACGAAGGCTTCATTTAATGAATTCTAATTACAACAATCTTATTTCTTCCTGCAACAGCCACCCGGTCAGCCTAAGGAGTTAAGTAGTCAACATGTGTCTTCCTCATTCATCATGCCTCAACTTCAGAATCTGTTCCAGCAGAATTCAATACAAGAGGTGACAAAAAAAAAGTTGGATTCTCTAGCTCTCAACTCTCAAGTTTTGTTTTGTCCTAACGAAACTCTGTAACTTCAGGATCTTATTATGAATCTACTGAATAGCTTACAACAATCTGCTGAAGCAACAGATGGTATGATCAACACTTCAATCCATTTGTTTGTTATATAAAGATAGATGAGATTAATTGTCATCCGTCTTATATAGGTTCTCAAAATGGAAAGTTTCCGCCTTTGCCTCGAGGATCTGACAGCAATGGAGCTGTAAGTAGATTTGTCAACATTGCTCTCTCTCTCACAATCCTGCTCTTCACATTCTTTTGCTTGTATCTTCGGATCACAGGTTGAACTTACAGCTTCCGAAAGAGAAAGAATACTACTTGCCAAGATCTCTGAGCTTAAAGCAAGGTTTGTTCCTCTTCTTGTATCAACCAAACCTTTCTTAATTAGAGATCAATGTGTGTAAAGTCTTTCTAATTACTTCTCAAATTCGTTTTCTTTAGGATTATCGAGATGACGGCAGAACTCGAAGAAGAAAAATCAAAACAGAACCAAGTAAGTTTAACAATCTTGATCTCATGAACAACTCGTAAAGCAGATTTTTATATCTGAACCTTAATCATCCAAGCATGATCTCTTGTGATTATCATATCTACAGCTGCAGCAGAAATTAAGATCAGTCACTGGTCGCGAGCAATTGTAATCAGAGACTAGAACACTGAGCTTACACAGAAGCTTTAGGTGAAGAGGAAAAGTATATATTTGTATACTAAAGAAACAAGAGAACTCTCTCTTTATGAAAAGCAAAAGGACAGATTTGGTTCTGTTCTGTTATGATGTGAAGAAGCAGACATCATCGGCCATTTGTTTCTGACTGAAGAAACCGGAAAAAAAAAATCCATATAGAGAGAATAAATGGAGAAGAAAGCTCGTCGTCATGAACAAAAATTGTATTTGTTTATTTAAATCTAAAGATTTTAAACCTTACGTTTTATGTAAGTAATATAATGTTGTATTATTATTAGTAACTAATATAGTTTCTCATATTTTTTTTCTTTTTCTTTTGTGGATTGTAAATGAAACTTGATTTGATGTAATTTGTATTGTATCCACCAGATTCTTTACGATTTTTTTTTTTGAAGATTTTAACAATACTAATCGAGTAAAATTAAATAACAAACAATATCCAATAAATTAGTAAAATGTAAAATTAAACCTAACCAGAAAAGAATTTGTAAAAGATTTAATTTAATGTATAGTAAAAGGTAAATCTGAAAGTTCAAAAAAGAAAAATACTACAGCAACAAAAATAGATTTTCGATCCATCTAGAGAAAGGAAACAAACAAAACAAAATCCTAAATAGACAAGGATTAGGGCTGGTAAAGCATTATATAAGCAATGATAGGGTCCTCTCTTATTTCTCACAAATACATTCATCAACACAACTCCAAATACTTTCTCTATACGTCTCTTATTGAGCGAGTTCGATCGAATCATGGCCTCAAAGAAGATCATCGGCTTCATCATGCTTGTGATGATGACCTTATTGGGTTGTTGCTCGGCGAAAAGATACAAAGTGGGAGATTCTGATGGATGGACATATAAAGAGGACATGTATCACTCTTGGTCTAAGGGTAAGGAGTTTCACGTCGGAGATTCACTCGTCTTCTACTACGATCCCAACATCAACGACGTGGCTCAAGTCTCCGGTGACTTGGAATACAAGTTATGTGACTCTTCTTCTCCTAAAGCTGTTCACAACACTGGAGAAGATGTCGTAACCCTCACGGAACCAGGACATCACTACTTCATCACCTCAAATCATCTTCAATGCACCTACGGACAGAAACTCGACGTTCTTGTCGTTCAAGACAAGTCACGTCCGACTCCTCCACCACCACCGAGCAAGGCACGTCCGAGTCCTCCACCACCACCAAGCAAGGCACGTCCGACTCCTCCACCACCACCGAGCAAGGCACGTCCGGTTTCTCCACCACCACAGAGCAAGGCACGTCCGACTCCTCCTCCACCACCGAGCAAGGCACGTCCGGTTCCTCCACCACCACCGAGCAAGGCACGTCCGACTTCTCCACCACCACCACCACCGAGGAAGATCCTTCCGTTGGGAAAGATCTACAAGGTCGGTGACATAAAAGGATGGAGCGTCTACAACAGTTACTTCTACTACAGATGGAGTGAGGCCAAACAGTTTTACGTTGGAGATAATCTATTTTTCCAATACAACAAGGACCTCAATAACGTTATAGAAATCAGCGACGAACTTGAGTTCAAATCCTGCGAACCCAATTCTACTGTAGCCGTGTACGAGACAGGACACGATCTCGTTAAGCTAACCAAACCAGGAGTACATTATTTTATAAGCTTAAAGACAGGTCTTTGTCAGGCTGCCCTTAAGCTTCGAGTCACGGTCCGACCATTACCCGAAGCCGTTACTTCCCCGAATGTTCCCACGAAGAGGTTGTCTCCTATTGAACGACTCAACAGGTGGTTACGCTCTTTCAGACCTCCTCATCATCATCCCTAAGCACTTTCAGATCAACTACTCAAGCACCATGTTCGAGATTAGTTTAAGAGTTTTTTCTTTTTTTTTTTCCCTTTTTGTTAGTCCCTTATATTGTTTCTTTTAGATTTTTGTCCCTCTCTAGTTGTTATGTTCCATTGATTTAAGTTTTTTTAAACAATTAATTCAATAAAGATGAAAATTTACTTCGAAGTTTCTGTTTACTTTGATCAAGAGAATGCCCTAAATCATGGACATGTTCTATGCTTAGATTCGATATACCTCAGTCTATAAACTATTTATCACAAAGGAGTTGGTGCAGGTCCTGCAATGACTATTTTACTTATACTCATCATAAATAATAATTCATTTTATTTGAAATATAATACGTTTCCTAAACTTAAACATTGCTTATTAATTTTTTTCGTGAAATTATATATTCTGCTTAAATATTTTAAGTTGTACTATGGTTTTGAACAAATAATTTTCACAAACTTAAACTATTTTCCAAATAATCAAAAACTTCAATTTTCTAGAGAACTATCACTATATCAGCGCGGGGCAGACATCAAAATTTGATTAAAGAGTAAGTTATATAAACTAGGGATATCACTCATATCAGCGCGGGGCAGACATCAAAATTTGATTAAAGAGTAAGTTATATATTAGTTGTTTGAATTTTTTTTCTTTTTCAGAAAAATGAATTGGTTGTTCGATTTGACATTGGAGTAGTTGTTTTGAACTAATCGAAAGTTAACAATCATAGTGTAAAGGACACATAACTCTATAAACTCACGTTTTTTAAATCCTTGTTAAGTTTAATATTTGGACAATATAAGAAAAAACTAAACACTTATGTTTTGTCATCACTAATTTTATACTTAAGCATTAGATTAACATTAAGATCTTACTAATGTGCAAGTTTTTTTGTGAAAATCCAAATCATGTTACTCTGTTTCAATCCTGTAACCAGTCTTTTTGTCGGATCCACTCTCACTGCAGAGACTCTTGCGCTCAAAGCAAGTTTCACTTCTGTCCTAAATGCATGCATCAAGCGCCAAAACATATAGTTTGTATATAAAGTGTTAAGATATGGTAATGGCTAGTTACTTGGTTATGTAAATCTGGTTTATGTGAGTTTGATAAATGCTTGGCAATGTAAATATCTTAATATCTTATAATTATCTCATCATTTTGTTATTTTTTTCCAGTTTATATAAGTGGAGAAGAACAAGGGGTTATATTTTTTTTTTTCAGGTTACATAACTGGAGAAGAATAGTGGATGAAACCTAAAACATAAAGATACAAAGAAAGATAAGAATGACTCTCATGTCTCCATCTATGTTTTAAACTTAAATCTTAAGTATTTTAGTCATATGTATATGTATATATTATATATAATACAGCTTTTTCTTAGACTAAATGTAGTGATGTTTCAAAACTTTTATGTTACAGGTTCATAAAGAGTAAACATATTCCTGCTAAATAAATCTTATCAGAGTCATGTATATGCAGACTGCATACATTAACGAGGTTAGCTCATATCCTTTTTCTAAACTAGTTATTTTCTACTTTTGATACTAACTCTAATACATAGTTAATAAGATTTTGACTACTTATAAACTAATACAATCTAGAATATATTCTAATTATTTGATTAGAGTAACAAAGTTAGTTGTAACTCTTTTAGATACATTGTTCCGAAACGAGTTTTCAGAACAAATGTTGTACATGTGTTTTCTCGTTGAATAATTTTTTTTAATCAAAACAAATGATTAGAAAACTCATGAATTTGTTTCCCACGCCAATTTGCATAAAACTAACTTAAAAACAGAAACAGCAAAAACTTAATAAAATACTAGTATTCTTAATAAAAACTCATGGATTTCCTTCTTTAATTTTCAATATCACAGAACTTCCTTAATTGCATTCAAAAATTCAAACCAGTATATATATATATATATATATATATATGTATTTGGTCACAAGAGAAATCTTTGGAAAATCTATGATGGTAAGATAAACATTTAACAATCAGATTTTGTTTTAACTATTCTTTAGTCTCCAAGTTCTGGAATACATGCCAATCATTGTTTTCCTCTAAATATTTCCTATTTGTCTACAATAAGCACTTTTAATATTTTTCTGGAGGTGATTCTTGATAATCCCCACATATAGATATCCATGAAAAAACACTAGTCTAGGCATAAAAAAAAACCTTTCTTTTTTTTTTTGTTAACCCAAAGGTTCATAAGTTTTGTAAGATCTGACTAATCTTTTAGTATAACCGTCGATTAGTCCATTCACTAGATTTTCTAATGAGTTTAAAGTATAACACATTCAAGTGGACAGTGGAGTTGTTTAGATTAATTATTAAAAAAAAAAGTGACTATTTCTTTAATGATTATGTCTAGTTTTTTTTATAGTCATTGCAAAACTGTAATAAAAATTGTTTTGCAATAAAATTTAGAAGGATAATACATTCGAAGAGAAAAAAAAAACCTATAAACTAGAGGTCAAGTAATATCATATCAATTTTAAGTTTTTAACTACAAGACTGAGATAAGATCTTTGACATCAAAATCAGATGGTAGTTTGATAGTTCATATATTTATTTTAATTCCTATATACATATCTTTTAATTGAATAGCAGCATAATTTAGTTTTGATGAATTTGAGTGGACAATCCTGTTTACAAAATCGGTTTCGGTTGTAATCCGGTTTGATTGTTACTACGATTTGGTTTTTGATTAACAGATTACCTGAATCAAAGAAGCAGATCATTTGGGCTTAACATAATGAGTCCAGAGAATAACTTATATAGGGTCCATTAGATTTTCTGTCATCTATTTTGTAAACCAAAAAGTATTAGAAAAAAAAAAAATATAAAACTGAAGTCAAAATTTTAACTTTGATTTAAATAGTTTTGGTTTACAAAATGAGGAATAGCCTATGATATCATCAAAATGGAGGAAACAGTCAATTAAATACCCATCTTACAGGGGTTTTGCCAATAAAAACACAAACTCTCTAGTAAGCTATAAAACATATGAACTTGTATTGATCTAGCCAATTTATGTACCATTTTAGTCATTACTAATTCTCGTTTAACTAGTGTTAATGACATTATTTTTGACGTTAGATCACAACAACATTGTTTTTTATACACAAAAAGTATAAACAAAGTTTTTACTTTTCTTTCTTAGATCTCTAATTTGTGTGAAGTTAAGGTTTCTTCCCTCCAGTTTTTTTTTCTTCCGTAAAGTTAAGGTCTGGAAAGAAGAATTAGGAAAAAGAAACCTTAACTTCAAATTTAATCAGAGAAAAGAAGTCAAATCTTGGATAAAAGAGAATTAAAGATTTGAGAAAGAAAAGTGGAAATTTTATTTGTGCTTTTAGTGAAGAAACAATGTTGTTTAGAGTCAAAATAACCCCATTAACACTCAGTAAACAAAAAATTAGTGTTGACTAAAATCGTATCTAAATCGGCTAGGTCAAATACAGGTCCATGCATTTTATTTTATGGTTTATTATAAAGTTTTTTTTTTGTTTTTGGCAAAACCCTGTAAATTGGGTAATTTAATTGACCGTTTTCTCTATCAAAAATGTCATCATATACACCTAATGTGTTATACTCTGGGCTCATAATGGGTACATATATGTTATTCTCTGGGCTCATAATGTCAAGCCCAAACGATCTGCTAATATTTTTTTGTTATCAAAGTCGGTGTTTATAAAAAAAAAAACAAAGCGGGGCCCACCACCATCAAAATAAAAATATGTTCCTCTTTGCGAAATTGCCATTCTTTGGTCTCTCTTTTGCTTACTCTCTCTATTTCTCTCTCGCGGAGAGCCTCGCCGGAGTTCTCTTTTTATACTTTCGCGGTTGAAACCGCCGCCGTGTAGAGCCAACCACATCATCTTCCTCCTCCGTTACAAATCCTCTTTGGTAAACTATCTCCTTGATTTTCATGTTTTTCCCCCTTTTTTTTCGATTTCTCACTGTTTTTAATCGTCGATTCAACTTATTTTAATCTCGTTTCTGTGTTCTTCGTCTAAAATCATAATATTAACTCGATCTATTTTGATTTCGTAGCATTAGACTAATAATTAATTTTGGTTTTTTTTTTTGGTTTGTTCTTCGATTTCTAGGGTTTCGGCGTGCCTCCCGTTCGCTTCTGAGCTTTGTTTGAGATTTCTTTGATTCTATTCGAGGTACCTTTTTTTTTTTTAATTTTTTTTTCTGGATTTTAAATTTGGTGTAACACACTGCAATTTAGACCTAGTTTTGACGCTATGAAACCCTAGATTTTCAATTCTGATGCGTTTAGTAGTTTTCCGATTTAAACAACTGCAAATTTTTGTAATGTTGCGATTATTACTTCTCAGTTTCACGTTTTTTTTTTCTTGCGTATTTGGAGATTGGATTTTTCTTTCGTATTCATGAGATTAAGTTTTCTTGATCCATCGTCTCGATTCAATTTGTGTTTTACTCTTTTTTTTATGCCTATGCATTTTTATCTCTATTTCTGAGTATATGTATATGCATTTCCTTATCAGATATGGCAGACTCTCGGAATGGTAACGCAAGAGCTCCTAGTGGAGTACCTCCAAAATCTGGGAATACTTACTCCATAGATGTTACAAATTTCATTTCACGTGCAAAAGCTTTGTATTCACACTGGACCAAGCACAGTTCTGACCTTTGGGGATCTGCGGACGCTCTTGCCATTGCTACCCCTCCTGCTTCTGATGATCTGCGTTATTTGAAATCGTCTGCGCTGAATATTTGGCTTCTTGGGTATGAGTTTCCGGATACAATAATGGTTTTTACCAAGAAGCAGATCCATTTCTTGTGTAGCAGGAACAAGGCGTCTCTACTTGAAGTTGTGAAAAAATCTGCACTGGATGATTTGAAGGTTGATGTTGTTATGCATGTTAAGCCTAAGGGTGATGATGGAACAGGGCTGATGGATGCTATATTTCGTGCGATCCGTGATTTATCTCGGGGTGATGGAAATGATTCACAGGTTGTTGGACACATTGCTCGTGAAGTCCCTGAAGGTAAGCTTCTGGAGACATGGGCTGAGAAGCTAAAGAATGCAAATTTCCAGTTTGTAGATATAACTGGGGGGCTGTCTGATCTCTTTGCTTTTAAAGACAATACTGAGATCATTAATGTGAAGAAAGCTGCGTATCTAGCCTACAGTGTGATGAATAATGTTGTTGTTCCGAAACTTGAGAAGGTCATTGATGAGGAGAAAGATGTCACCCACTCTTCCTTGATGGATCTGACAGAGAAAGCGATACTTGAGCCAACTAAAGCCAGTGTGAAGCTGAGGGCAGAGAATGTTGACATATGCTACCCTCCGATATTTCAAAGTGGAGGCAAATTTGATCTCAAGCCTAGTGCTGCTAGCAATGATGAATTGCTCACCTATGATCCAGCTAGCATCATTATTTGTGCTGTTGGTGCTCGGTATAATAGTTATTGCTCTAACGTCGCCAGGACTTACCTAATAGATGCAAATTCGCTCCAGAGCAAGGCTTATGAGGTTCTTCTCAAGGCACATGAGGCTGCTATTAGTGCTTTGAGGTCGGGAAGAAAGATTAACAGTGTCTATCAAGCTGCCCTTTCTGTGGTTGAAAAGGAAGCCCCTGAGTTGGTTGACAAGCTAACTAAATCTGCTGGGACTGGTATCGGTCTTGAATTCCGAGAGTCGGGATTAAATATTAATGCGAAGAATGATAAAGTATTGAGACCAAAGATGGTGTTTAATGTGTCTCTTGGTTTCCAGAACTTGGAGTGTGAGTCGGAAAGCCGCAGCAAGAACAAGAAATTTTCACTTTTGCTGGCTGACACTGTTCTTGTCACAGAACAGAATCCGGAGCTTTTGACTAAGTGCACTAAATCTGTTAAGGATGTGGCTTACTCATTCAAGGAGGACGAAGAAGAAGAAAGACCAAAGAAGAAACCAAGGTCTAGTGGTCTTGATAACTATATGACCAAGACAGCTCTTAGATCAGATGATCATGCCGTGTCGAAAGAAGAGCTACGGAAGCAGCACCAGGCCGAGCTTGCACGCCAGAAGAATGAAGAAACTGCCAGAAGGCTTGCTGGTGACAGGTCTGGGGCGGGAGACAGCCGGTCTGCTGCGAAGACTTCTGCTGATTTGGTTGCCTACAAGAACGTTAATGACGTTCCTCAACCTCGGGATTTGATGATCCAGGTTGATCAGAAGAATGAAGCTGTATTGTTACCCATCTATGGTAGCATGGTTCCGTTCCATGTGGGTACAATAAGAACAGTCTCCGGTAATCAAGATACCAACAGAAATTGCTACATCCGGATCATTTTCAATGTTCCGGGTACGCCCTTCAGCCCTCATGACTCCAACTCTTTGAAAAACCAGGGCGCTATCTACCTCAAGGAGGTCTCTTTCCGGTCCAAGGATTCAAGGCATAGTAGTGAAGTAGTTCAGGCGATTAAGACCCTCAGAAGGCAAGTCATGGCCCGGGAGTCAGAAAGAGCTGAAAGGGCAACGTTGGTGACCCAAGAGAAACTTCAGCTTGCAGGGAACAAGTTCAAACCCCTCAGGTTGTCTGAGCTGTGGATCCGTCCGCCTTTTAGTGGCCGCAAGAAGATTCCTGGAACACTTGAAGCTCATGCCAATGGTTTCAGGTATTCAACAACTAGGCCGGACGAGCGCGTGGATGTCCTGTTTGCAAACATAAAGCATGCGTTTTTCCAGCCGGCTGAGAAGGAGATGATCACTCTCCTGCATTTTCACTTGCACAACCACATCATGGTAGGAAACAAGAAAACAAAGGACGTCCAGTTTTATGTGGAGGTGATGGATGTTGTGCAGTCTTTAGGTGGTGGGAGGAGATCAGCCTATGACCCAGACGAAATTGATGAAGAACAGCGGGAGCGCGATAGGAAAAACAAGATCAACATGGATTTTAATCATTTTGCAAACCGGGTCAATGATATGTGGCAACTACCCCAGTTTGCAAGTCTGGACCTTGAGTTTGATCAACCGCTGAGAGAGCTCGGTTTCCATGGTGTTCCGCACAAGACATCTGCATTCATCATACCGACCTCCAGCTGCTTAGTTGAGCTCATAGAACACCCGTTCCTCGTGGTGAGTCTGAGCGAGATTGAGATTGTGAATCTCGAGAGAGTTGGGTTTGGGCAAAAGAACTTTGACATGGCCATCATCTTCAAGGACTTCAAAAAAGATGTTCTCAGGGTTGACTCTGTTCCTACAAGTTCGCTAGAGGGAATAAAGGAGTGGCTCGACACAACAGACATAAAATACTACGAGAGCAAGTTGAATCTGAACTGGAGACAGATCTTGAAGACAATCACGGATGATCCGCAGAGCTTTATAGACGATGGTGGATGGGAGTTTCTGAACTTGGACGGAAGCGATTCAGAATCAGGCGGTTCTGAGGAGTCAGACAAAGGATATGAGCCGTCAGATGTGGAGGTTGAGTCTGAGTCAGAGGACGATGCTTCAGAGAGTGAGTCACTTGTGGAGTCGGAAGATGAAGAAGAAGAGGACTCAGAGCAAGAGTCAGAGGAAGAGAAAGGTAAGACATGGGACGAGCTTGAGAGAGAAGCTACTAATGCAGACAGAGAGCATGGAGTTGAGTCTGATAGTGAGGAAGAGAGGAAGCGAAGGAAGATGAAAGCGTTTGGGAAATCGCGGCCTGGAACTAGCGGTGGTGGAGGCAGTCGTAGAAGTGGCAGCAGCATGAAGAACATGCCACCATCTAAACGCAAGCACAGGTGAAAAAGTTCGTAAGTTTCGAATTCTGCTTATCTAATTTCCCTCATTGTTCTCAATTAGAGGTGAAACAAAATCAGACATTTTCGATGGTTAAAATTAGTGTTTCTTTTTTTTTGTTTGGTGGTAAACCAAAAACTAGCGTTTTGTTATGGTTTTAATCAGTCTTTTGTATTATAAAAAAAAACTGCTTTAGATAATTATAAATTCTCCCATTGCGTGTTAGGTTCTCGTTCTTTAAAATTTGAACAATGTATTGTTTTGACTTAAAGTAGGCAAAAAATTGAAAAATTACCATTTTGAAATTAGCTTGATAGAATTGACTAATGTGAATAATTGGCCAAATTAACAAATTAGGTTTTGCACTTTATTTTAACAATTTCCTTCCAAACAAAAATATTAAGCTACAGATTAAAGATTTAATTATTTAGCTAAAAGCATTCATCAGTTAATCATATAAAAAAAGGTCGAAAATACTTATCTTTATTTATAAATGGAATTGATTACTCATCCTTCTCAGTGCATCAAACTCACTCAGTAGCATAAAATCACTCAAAAGGGTTTCGCTTAATTTTATTTATTAACGACCCCTCTTTTTATAACAATTGATAATAATTAATCATAATAAACCTGATTTAGCAAGAAGAACTCTTCCAAATCTCTTGGAGCTCTTTAGCAAACTCTTCTTGTCTTCCGACCACTAAAGTAATGTGATCTTTGTTCTCAATAACCTTAACTCGAGCCCGAGGAATCCGACGTTGAACATTGTAGCTACACTCAACAGGCACGACTAAATCGTCTCTCCCATGGAAAATGACCACATTACACTTTAGTTTATCTCGTACCATGTCCAAATACCAATCCAGTTTGCTCCCTATTCCACATACTATGTTGTGTAGAGTGTGCCATGCTGCGTTATGTGTGTGACACATAAATCCTTCTATTAGAAAATTTATTGTCCTGCAGAAATAGCTCATTATTTAGTTGAAGAAATTACTAACAAAATTTATGTTTTTTGTATCAGAGTAATCCATCAATAACTAGAGATTGCGAGTTTCACATGACGAATTTAATTTACTTTATACAGTAGATATGTATTTCTTATCACCATATATAAATAAAAACGGTTCAGAATCCAAACCGGAAATACATAGTTTACTTAAACTTAAACAATAACATGGAATTTACTTTATATTTAGCTTGCTTTCATATTTTTTTAGTTTTTTTATTGGATATTTTTTTTAGGAATCTGATGTTTTAATATTTTTTTGGTAGTCTAAAAACTTTATCTTTAACTACCTATTCTATTTAGAAATCTATAACTTGAGACTATAGAATATAGTTGATTATACTAATAAAAAATTGCAGCGTAACATCCCAAACGCAGAAATGCTCCATATAGAATTTACTTGAGACTAATTTGCTTACTTTAGTCACTTAGCTTTCAACTCGGAATCTCAATAGCTAAACCTTGTCGTTTAGCTAATTAGTTCTGATATTTATTATTTTAGCATTCCCAATACAATTATTTCCAACCAAAGATAGAATAGAGTCGATTGTACCATAAATAGGGTAGTTGTGTTTATATGCTTTAGATAGAAAAGATTTAATTATTATACCATAGATATAACAGAGACTTAAATAATACCTTTATGGAGTATATGTCAAAAAAAAAAAAAAATCAACACAATGCAAAGTAACATTCAAAATGCTCTCGACACTAATAGGTTTGGTAGGTTTGAACTTGATATTAGCTATTATAGTTTACCTCTCCATCGTTAGGTTGCCTAAGTCTTTTTATTTTCCCATTATGTCACTATATATACACACGTCTACATAATTGTTAGCTAATTAAATTTTAATTAAAAAGTAAATACCTATTATTACGGGTGATGAGTTTGGCAAGAAATTGCCAAAGACGATGGTTCTTGCAGATGAGAAGACAAATGGTACGGCTAATATGTTCATACCAACAAGCCATTGATGCTCCAAACGCTATCGGTGGCCAAATCTTCCGCGGCGCCACCTTCTTCATCACATACTGCCTTGGCTCCGCCTCCGCCGCTGGCACCGGATAGTACGGCTTCAACATACATTCACACGTGTCAAACCAAACTTCAGAAAAGTTTTCACATATAAATGTTACTTCACGTGTGACATTAAAGTCTCACATATAAATGTTACTTCAACTGTGGCATTCAATTACTTATCAATTGGTCATGAATCATACACCAACACGTCTTCTTTCTTGTGGTCTTACTAATAAAAACTAATTATATTGAAAAATAAAAAAGTCACACCATATTGTTTAAGCAAAACTTTTCCTAGATATATTAGTTTGATTGTATTATATAAAAACGGAAAAAAGAAAGAAATAAATTTAGAATAAGATAGTAATATTAAAATCATTCAAATAATATTTGTTTTCTTAAGATTACTAATAAACTAACCGGAGCGAGGAGGGTTAGTGACTTGACGGAACTACCGTGCCTAGCGACTAAGCCAAGAGCCAAGATGCAACCTAAAGAGTGAGCCACAATGTGGAATGACTTCACATTGTGTTTAAGCAATACTGATTTCTCGATCATATCCACATGATCTTTCATTGTGTAGAGTGAATCCGCAGGCTTAGGGCTCTTCCCAAACCCTAAAAGATCTACGGCAAATAATCTATTATTCGAATTTGATAAGCTTGGAAACACAGTCTCTGTCCAAAACGCCGACGAGGAAATGAAGCCGTGGATGAACAACACGTCCTCTTTTCCGGTATTATCTACAAAATGTTCAATATAATTAAAAACATAATATGAGATTATCTTATATGAGATTATTCTCCAAATGGTATCTTATTTGGAGAAGTTTGAAAAAGAAATGGCAATAAAACGGTACTATTCAGAAATTAAAACGAAATATGAGATTATCCTAGACTAAAAAAACTTCTAAAATGGCATTTTCTGTCGCAAAATTCACTTAAAACTTATTTATAAAAATTACTATCACTGAATTTAATAATTTTTTTAAGCAAATACAAACATACCTTTTAGGCCTTTTGTGGTGTTAATTGTGAGAGGTTTTTTATTTTATTTTTTCAATTATTATCTAAAAAAAAAGCAAATTACTACCTTTTGGGAATTGAGTTTTGACAAAGAGGGACTGATCTTTAACACAAGTAGAGGTCCAACAAGTGCAAAATCCGCAATCACAATCCGACCATCTCGAGACTTGTGAGCTCAAATTCATGAGCTTCATCTTGCCTTGAAGCATCTCAACGGCAGTGAATCTCACGGTCAATCTCGACTTCATCATCGCTCTTCCTTTTCTCTTACTCGTCTTCTCCATGGACTTTGATCGAGTCACATTCACTAGCCGTTTGGTGAGATCGTTAATGGAGAGCTTAGAGAGGTCAGATAGAAAGGAAGGACGAGTATAGAGAGTCTCTGAGATCTCCTCCAACTCAATCTTGGAACGTCCGCTATAACCAAAACCGACCGGTTAAGTTATTAAACCAAATCAAACATTTTTTTAAACTCCTAGACTGCATGGTTTTGGTTTCTTGAAAAAGGCAAAAGAGACGACAATACGTGTTAGAGAAATTAATGTATTTGTTTGAATAATATAATTAATGTAATAAAAATAAAACCTAAGAATCTTGTGGCTCCACCGTTGTTGTTGGGATAAACAAGCCACATGTTTGTTGTAAAATGACATTTGTTGTGTTTTTTTTGTTTCTTTCTTTTCTTCCTTTGCAGATAATTAATTAAATGCCAATTAAGAAAATAAAGGAAAAATGAATACCTAAGTCGTTGCAGAGGAGAAACAGTAAGAATCTTGGATTCAGCATTATTATGAGAAACCAGGATGTTCCCTTGAGTGGTGGTGATGAGTTTCTTGTGGGACAAGCAATAGCAAGGTTTCCACTCTGCTTCGAGAAGATAATCAGCAGTTTTGTAGACGAGACAGAGAAAATAATCGACGATGTCTAAGAGACAAAACACAACGAAGCTCACGATCTCGTTCACCCATCTCCCTACTGATGCTGATCTTGTCTTCATCGCACCCATGCATGAACTTGAACTTAGGTTATATTCTTCACAACTCTCTCTTGTATATATAAGAAGAGAGATCTATGTGTGGAGTCGTCTTGTCTTATATGCTAAGCTCTCTCTATGCCCTATATTTGAGGATTGAGAAGAGGAATCTATGGAGGGATATGGGGAGTTGGAATCCGAGGGTTACTTGATATGTACCATAGTCTATATTATATATGATATTATAGGGTGGAGATGGGTTAAAGAAATGGGAAAACGACATGTGGCTGTGGACATTTTTGGACATTTTGGAATGGGATTTTCGAAATCCTTTGTAGATTATTAGAAAGAAGGTGACGTTTACGATTGACGTTTTCATTAAACTTAAAAGGGAGAAGGAAAAATAAAATATTGGTGACTTTTGATAGGAATAGATTCCGAAGGTGCGATAGCGAAAGCGTGCAAGAGAATTGATATGCATGTATTTTCATAGTTTTTAGTATGCATTTCTTTAGCATTTTTTGTATATAAGTTTGTTTAAAGGAGTGTTTCTTAAGTATTTTGTGTATATTGAATCTTTTATAGTTTTAAGAGTCTAGGTTTGCATTTTGGACATTCTTCTGTGGTTTGTGCATGTATTTCAGGGATTCTGGAGCAGTGTGATGATGCACGAAGATCAAGGATCGAAGAGGAGACAAAGAGCAGCTGGATCGGTCAACAACCGATCATCATGACCGATCAACTTCACCCTGATCGGTCAGCAAACGATCCCGAAGGACGCACGGCAAAAATGAATTATAAGCGTGAGAGGCAGATGGATCGGTCAGCAACCGATCACCATGACCGATCAAGATTGCAGCGATTGGTCAGCAACCGATCACCATGACCGATCAAGATTGCAGTGATTGGTCAGCAACCAATCACCATGACCGATCAAGATTGCAGCGATTGGTCAGCAACCAATCACCATGACCGATCGCCGACACCTTTTAGTGCGAGTGCTTTCTCTTTAAAGGCAACTTTTTTCATTTTTGTAATATACGATTTTTTTAGATCTAAGAACTTTTTCTCTCTGTTTTTCCTCTGGTTCTTCAGCTTTTCTTCATCTCTTTTCATCATTTGAACTTATGTTTTAAACCTTTTGTTGAATCTTTTTATAAAATCATCATTATGTCTTCATTCTCTATCTTTTCCATGGTTTACTTTTGTATTTTGAGCATGTGTGAGTAGTTGACTTTTGGGTTGTTGGTTTGGTAGATCTAGGATGCTTTGATGGTTGTTTGTGATGTTTGATGGTTGATTTATGTTTATGTTCATGTATAGAATGATTTTAATGCTAGAAATGAACTTGGAAAAGTGATTTCTCGATCTTTTGACCGTTTCAAACCCGGAAGGAGTTTAGAAACGCCCAGAACTTTCTATGCTTGCTTTCCTTTATCTTTGCCAATGGAAATTGAGTTTTAAGATAGGATTGATGATAATAATGAGTTGGTGTTTAATGTTTATAAATCATTCGGTTGCAATTGGGAAATTAGCCTAATCGATTGTTTTATAAAAGGATTAGTGTCATGGAAATGAACTAGTTTATTTAAGTGACTCATGTCATAGCATTTAATGTAAATTGTTCATATATTTCATCATCTATCATCCCGTCATTCATCCTTGTCACAATACCTTACCGATAGCCCATATTTACGTTTTAGGTTGTTAGTCTTTTGCATTCTACTTTCTTTTGCTTTGCTTTGCATTGTTTAGTTTGAATTACATTGTTAGTCATATTTTAGGAATCAAGAACCATTTTATTTTGCTTAGATTAACCGAACTTGTGTATTCCTAGTGTGTTGGTTCATTGCTCTATGTGGATTCGATCCCTAAGTACTCAACGTACAAGGGTTATTTGATAGCCCCGGGGCCCGAAAATCTCGCATATCAAATTGGCGCCGTTGCCGGGGAGCAAAAGCAATTAGCCATTAGGATTTCATTTTTGGTTGAGACTAAGCTTTCTTTATTTTGTTTTATTTCTTTTGTGATTACTAACTTTCTTTCAAGTGTTTGTTCTTTTTGCAAGGCACAATCACAAGAGAGAAAGCATGGCTTCAGAATCGATTTCAATGTTGAAATTAATTCTAGAAGCTCAACAAAGAGAGATGGCTTGGGACCCTACAAGTCATCATGGTTTTGAAAGCTCATCCACTTATCAAGAAGGTCTTCCTAATGGATACTCGTCTCAAGAGTATCAATATGAGTATGGTGATGGATACTCTACTCAAGAGTACCAAGGTGAATATGGTGAAGGATACATGGAGCATGAATAAGAGTATCATGAGTATCAAGAGTATCAATCTTGGAACATGGAGCATGAACAAAAGGCAACATACTCTTCCCAATTCTCAGATAAGGAAGAAATCTTCAACATGTTGAAGTTGGCATTGGAAAAACAAGAAGAATTCAGCGAGAGCATAAAGAATTGGCGCACCAATTTTGGAGGTTGGTCTCAAGATGCTCAAGTTGTTGAGTCAACACATGTGGAGTCCATAAAAATCGAACTTACACAATGGATAGACGAAGAAGAAGACGGAACGGTTGAGGAAACTTTTGAAGATCCTTGTGAAGATGGTTCAGTTGTTGAGTGCATAGAGATCACAAGAGAGAGCACAACCCAAAATGAGCTCTCAACCATAAGAGAGATGCAACAACATGTTTCCAAACAAGAGTCATATGGAGAAACACTTATGGAGGAACAAGAGATTATCATTGAAGAAGCCTCCGAAGAGAATGAAAAAGAAGAATCTCCAATGACACAACAGTTCGACAAGCACCTTGGCATACTCCCCACCACACCATTGAGCTTTCGTGGTCCAAGGAAGATCTCTTTCGAGGTGAATGCTCAAATCAAAGATGAATTCCAACAAGGAGCTGAAGAGTCTATAAAGGAATTTGAATTGCTTCTTGGATGCACGGTTGGCGAGAATCTTGTGATAAGATATGATGAAGAAGAAGAAGTTAAACCCGTGGCAATCAAGAGTTATTCAACCAAGAGTAACGAGGTAAAAGTAGACGTGGTTGGAAAACAATTTGAGGATCATTGTGAAGGTGTTTTTGTTGTTGAATACATTTGCGACAAACATCTTGGTATAATTTCCACCAATGAAGTGAGCATTCATGAACCAGGGAAGACTCCATTTGAGGAGATTAGGATGAACGAGTTTAGGGGATGGTTCTACGATGAGTATGATCCCGGTGATCCAAGTTCAACCTTCACTCCCACCCAAACCAATATCCATCGTCAAGCTTAAGCGACGTTAAACGAGCCATTGGGGACTCCCCCAATTCTATCCTTTATATATACTTTTATATATATGTGTGTGTGTGTGATTTTATTTTTATTTTTGTGTGAGTGTGATTTTACAAGGTGTTGGTGAGTAGTCAAGGCGTTCTCCGCAAACCAATCTCGGAAAAAGAACCTAAATGCATTCATTCCACATACTCCACTTCAAGGTAGCACAACTAATCCATTTGAACATATTCTTTAATTTGCATTTTTACACTCTCTTTCGATTTATCTCACACCGAGACGGTGTGATTTAAGTCCGGGGGAGAGGTCATTGTTATTTAACATTGTGTATTTTGTCTTATTTTCGTTCTTTTGAATCTCATGCATTCACATATATTGCATAGAAAAAAAAAAAAAAAAAAAAAAAAAAAAAACCAAAAACAAAAACAAAAATCATATAGTTTTGCATCATTGAATTTTGTTATTTAGGATTGAGTCTAAAAGCATATAGGATTGCATAATGCATAGGAGATAATGATATAAACCACTAAAAGTTTTGCTTGAACAAATTTTTGAAACTTGTACACTCTTGCATTGATCTCTCTACTCTTAACTCATTGTCTTCTAATTGCTTGTTCAATTTAAAATCAACCCCTTTAATATCGGACTTAAATGAATTTAATCTTCTCGCTTATGGGCTTGTGATACAGAACCATGGTTCAAAGAAAACACTCGGGTTATCTTATCCACTTTTGCCACTCTTTAATAACCCGAGTGGCCATTCTCATATTTAGAATGGTTCCCTACCTTTCACCTTACCCATTTTATTTTTGACCACTCGTTGTTTGATTGAGTGAGGCCTTTTTCTTGATAATGCTATTGTGTGTAAAATCTTGTAAGTATCGGGAACGACAAATGTTAGCTTTCATTTTTAGCTAGTCTAAGTTGTTCAAAGAAAAATGCTAGCATTAGGATGAGGATCAATGGGAAAATGGTAGTTGGTTTGGGAATTATGATCAAGAAAAAAAAAATTGAGATGGAAAATGAGAGTCAAGGAACCCTTGGTTAAGCAAATTCTAGAGAAGTACTTAAAAGAAAGACCCTAGGAAAAGAGAAGAAAAATAGTCTCCATGTTTGAAAAAGAGATAGAACAATAAGTTTAGGGTCAAGTAAAAATAAAAATGTTCTCTAGAAGTTTGATGTTTTGGAAAAAGAAAAGGAAGTTCGATTTAGCCAAAAGAAAATTTGGAGGTTTAGTGTGCTTCAAAGAAGTAATAAGAACAAGAAATGAAATCACCATTCGGGTAGAATGCTTTGCTAGGAGGGTAGAACAATGAGAGCTTAACTTTGTATGCATAAATTGTTTCTAGTCTTCCTTGCTTTTGCATAACATATAGCATTCCATTTTCTTGAGAGTGAGTCACTTAAAAAGAAAATAAACCTCCTTGCACTCATATTTACTTGTGCTAAAAGCCTTTTCTCCCAAACCGATTGGATTTGATCACTTGCCCATTTGTGAGATTACACCTTGAGAAAGAGTAAATGAATGTGAGGGTTGGTTGCAAAGAGAACTTGTAAGCATAAGGCATTGTTGTTAAGAGAAACGATTAGGAGTTGCGATAAGCCTTGAATGAGTTAGAGTGAATTAATTGTTTGTTTTTGCAACTTGTGAGCTTTCGGTGTTGAGTCCCCATTTTCAAACCTCTCTTTCGGATTATCTTTCCTTGTTTGCTTGAGGACAAGCAAAAGTCAAGTCCGGGGGTGTTGATATGCATGTATTTTCATAGTTTTTAGTATGCATTTCTTTAGCATTTTTTGTATATAAGTTTGTTTAAAGGAGTGTTTCTTAAGTATTTTGTGTATATTGAATCTTTTATAGTTTTAAGAGTCTAGGTTTGCATTTTGGACATTCTTCTGTGGTTTGTGCATGTATTTCAGGGATTCTGGAGCAGTGTGATGATGCACGAAGATCAAGGATCGAAGAGGAGACAAAGAGCAGCTGGATCGGTCAACAACCGATCATCATGACCGATCAACTTCACCCTGATCGGTCAGCAAACGATCCCGAAGGACGCACGGCAAAAATGAATTATAAGCGTGAGAGGCAGATGGATCGGTCAGCAACCGATCACCATGACCGATCAAGATTGCAGCGATTGGTCAGCAACCGATCACCATGACCGATCAAGATTGCAGTGATTGGTCAGCAACCAATCACCATGACCGATCAAGATTGCAGCGATCGGTCAGCAACCAATCACCATGACCGATCGCCGACACCTTTTAGTGCGAGTGCTTTCTCTTTAAAGGCAACTTTTTCCATTTTTGTAATATACGATTTTTTTAGATCTAAGAACTTTTTCTCTCTGTTTTTCCTCTGGTTCTTCAGCTTTTCTTCATCTCTTTTCATCATTTGAACTTATGTTTTAAACCTTTTGTTGAATCTTTTTATAAAATCATCATTATGTCTTCATTCTCTATCTTTTCCATGGTTTACTTTTGTATTTTGAGCATGTGTGAGTAGTTGACTTTTGGGTTGTTGGTTTGGTAGATCTAGGATGCTTTGATGGTTGTTTGTGATGTTTGATGGTTGATTTATGTTTATGTTCATGTATAGAATGATTTTAATGCTAGAAATGAACTTGGAAAAGTGATTTCTCGATCTTTTGACCGTTTCAAACCCGGAAGGAGTTTAGAAACGCCCAGAACTTTCTATGCTTGCTTTCCTTTATCTTTGCCAATGGAAATTGAGTTTTAAGATAGGATTGATGATAATAATGAGTTGGTGTTTAATGTTTATAAATCATTCGGTTGCAATTGGGAAATTAGCCTAATCGATTGTTTTATAAAAGGATTAGTGTCATGGAAATGAACTAGTTTATTTAAGTGACTCATGTCATAGCATTTAATGTAAATTGTTCATATATTTCATCATCTATCATCCCGTCATTCATCCTTGTCACAATACCTTACCGATAGCCCATATTTACGTTTTAGGTTGTTAGTCTTTTGCATTCTACTTTCTTTTGCTTTGCTTTGCATTGTTTAGTTTGAATTACATTGTTAGTCATATTTTAGGAATCAAGAACCATTTTATTTTGCTTAGATTAACCGAACTTGTGTATTCCTAGTGTGTTGGTTCATTGCTCTCTGTGGATTCGATCCCTAAGTACTCAACGTACAAGGGTTATTTGATAGCCCCGAGACCCGAAAATCTCGCATATCAAGAACTAATATAGATTTTTTTTTTTTTTTTTTGGGTCGACTAATATAGATTTTGTAAAACTTGCAAATGAAGATCGGAGGGACAATTGGAGAATATTTTACAATTATATAAGTCTATAATCGTATTATAATTTTTTTTTACTTATAAAATAAAATTAAAGGTTATAAATATTGTTTGAATTTTTTTTTTTATTCATTAATGAAAATTTGGGTTTCTCATATGTAATCGATTTTACATGGCGCGCATTTGGACTAGCTAATCTGATATAGTCAGGTGACAGAGTTATTGAAAATTAGGAAATATAGTTTCTTATTCGTCCACAAAATTTAGTTACCTAAATTTAAAATATAGGTACCTAATAATACATGAAAACAAAACTTGATAGTTGATACACTTGGTAAGCAATAGATATAGCAAAACCATGAATATTATTAAATTTGATACTTTGTATGAAAATAATAATAATAATTAATCACGCTTTTCATGAGAGACTCAAAAAAAAAAAGAGTAAATATATCTACGTTGAAGAAATATAAGAACAGAGTACAAAATAAAAATAAAATCAAAAAGATATATAAAGTAAAATGGTTAAGTGTCAAATAAAGACACAATAAGAGGAGGTAGGTGGTAGTTGAACCATCTTGTGAATGAATCAAATAAGAAATTGTTCTTTCTCTCTATCCTCTCCATGACTTGGCGTTATCATACTCAGACTCATTCACATTCCAAATAAAACTTCTTTCGACTACACATAATATTTTAAGACTACACATAATAGTTTAAAAATTTCTAATTTTCTAACTCTATCATAACAGCTTCAACCAAAGTTATACAATCTCACGCTAGACGTGAAACAACATCAAATATAGCATTTGAAAAAATAAAGTCTTACCTAAAAACTGTACTTATATAGCAGTACTACACGTATAGCTTCATCTCCCTTTCAATTTCTCAATTAATATAGAGATAGGATTTTATTATTCTATAGAAAATTGGAGTTTCCTATTTGAAACAACGTTTTAGTTTATGAAAATTGGTTGTTCAAAAATTATAGTAAAAATTAAAAACTTAAACAGAATATATAATTTCACGAAAATAATTGATTAACAACATTTAAGTTTAGAAAAAGTAATGATAATTTTATTTATGATGAATAGAAACAAAGTACTTTTTAGGACCTGTACGGACTTCTTAGAGATAAACACTGAGTATATTATCCATTGAGGTATATTGAATCGATAATAATAGAGCAGCCAATGCTTTCCATTGCAGCGATCAGAATCTAAACATGGAACATATGTTCATGTTTTAGGGCATTCTCATGATCCAAAATAAAGAGAAACTTTGAAGTAAATATTCATCTTTATTGAATTCATTCTAAAAAAACCTTAAAGTTATGAAACATAACAACTAGAGATCGAGAGAAAAAAGTCTAAAAGAAACAATGTAAGGGACTAATAAAAAGAAAAAAGAAAACAAAACAAAAAACTCTTAAACTAATGTCGACGATAATGCATGCTTAGGGATGATGAGGAGGTCTGAGAGAGCGTAACCACCTGTTGAGTCGTTCAATAGGAGACAACCTCTTCGGGGGAACATTCGGGGAAGTAACGGCTTCGGGTAATGGTCGGACCGTGACTCGAAGCTTAAGGCCAGCCTGACAAAGACCTGTCTTTAAGCTTATAAAATAATATACTCCTGGTTTGGTTAGCTTAACGAGATCGTGTCCTGTCTCGTACACGGCTACAGTAGAATTGGGTTCGCAGGCTTTGAACTCAAGTTCATCGCTAATTTCTATAACGTTATTGAGGTCCTTGTTGTATTGGAAAAATAGATTATCTCCAACGTAAAACTGTTTGGCCTCACTCCACCTGTAATAGAAGTAACTGTTGTAGACGCTCCATCCTTTTATGTCACCCACCTTGTAGATCTTTCCCAACGGAAGGATCTTGCTCGGTGGTGGTGGTGGTGGAGAAGTCGAAGGTGACTTGCTCGGTGGTGGAGGAGGAGTCGGACGTGACTTGCTCGGTGGTGGTGGAGGAGTCGGACGTGCCTTGCTCGGTGGTGGTGGAGAAACCGGACGTGCCTTGCTCGGTGGTGGTGGAGAAACCGGACGTGCTTTGCTCGGTGGTGGTGGAGGAGTCGGACGTGCCTTGCTCGGTGGTGGTGGAGGAACAGGACGTGCCTTGCTCGGTGGTGGTGGAGGAGTCGGATGTGACTTGCTCGGTGGTGGTGGAGGAATCGGATGTGACTTGCTCGCTGGTGGTGGAGGAATCGGACGTGCCTTGCTCGGTGGTGGAGGAGGAGTCGGATGTGACTTGTCTTGAACGACAAGAACGTCGAGTTTCTGTCCGTAGGTGCATTGAAGATGATTTGAGGTGATGAAGTAGTGATGTCCTGGTTCCGTGAGGGTTACGACATCTTCTCCAGTGTTGTGAACAGCTTTAGGAGAAGAAGAGTCACATAACTTGTATTCCAAGTCACCGGAGACTTGAGCCACGTCGTTGATGTTGCGATCGTAGTTGAAGACGAGTGAATCTCCGACGTGAAACTCCTTACCCTTAGACCAAGAGTGATACATGTCCTCTTTATATGTCCATCCATCAGAATCTCCCACTTTGTATCTTTTCGCCGAGCAACAACCCAAAAAGGTCATCACAAGCATGATGAAGCCGATGATCTTCTTTGAGGCCATGATTCGATCGAACTCGCTGAATAAGAAACGTATAAAGAGAGTATTTGGAGTTGTGTTGATGAATGTATTTGTGAGAAATAAGAAAGGACCCTATCATTGATTATATAATGCTTTACCATCCCTAATCCTTGTCTATTTAGGATTTTGTCTTGTTTATTTCCTTTCTCTAGATGGATCGAAGATCTATTTTTGTTGCTGTACGTAGTATTTTTTTCTTTTTTAAACTTTCTTTTACAAATTCTTTTCTGATTAGGTTTAATTTTTAATTTTACTAATTTATTGGATATTGTTATTTAATTTTTCTCGATTAGTATTTGTTTAAGTTCCTCGTAATTTCGATGGGTTTTGTTGAATTCCATTTATTTAAATATATACTTTTAGGATTTTGTTTTGCTTATTACCTTTTTCTAGACGAATTGAAGATCTATTTTTGTTGCTCTGTTTAAACTATTCCTTTTTCTTTTATTTTTTAACTTTGATTCACCCTTTTGCAATCCTTTTTTGATTAGTTTCTAATTTTTTTAGTTTTACTGATTTAATGGAAAATCTAGTCTTACGTTACACAGTTACTAACTAATGATATAATCTCTAAATTATCTTTAACTTCCTCGTAATTTCGATAGGCTATAACTTGGCTGCATGTTTTAAGCATCAACGTTATAATATAATTAAATGACAAGCAAAACAACTAATATTTTGTTGAATTCAATTAATTTAAATATATATACTTATAGAAAACGTGACTTTTTAAGCGAATAATTAGCATCATCAGTAAGTTATCTTCCCTAAGTAATTTTATATAGCCGTACCTAGTAAAAATGATTATTACTATTATTGATATTTATATAATACACATAGATATCCTAGATGTATTAATATAAATTATAAATCAAAAGTTATCTATTATATAAAAACTGAGTTAGTCTTACAAGGGCTTGACATGTCAGCACTCTATTCCATGACACATTAGCATAATTTTTTTTTCTTTTAAGAGAACTTTTCATCAAGTCAGCCAAAAAGCCTAGAGCGTTAGACTACAAAAACTCAAAGTTAAAACAATCCGATTTAAAGCTAAATTATTATTTTTTTTTTTTTGGAAAATGGAAAAAAATCTACAATTATCAGACCCAAATTTAAAAAAATCAAATCAATGCTTTTTTTGTTTTCTCTCAGTTCTCCGTTTACGACGATACGATAAAACCTAGAAATAGATCACCCTGTATAATCAAAATCCTCATCTTCATCTTTCTTATTTTCTGATTCCTCAATCTTGTCCCTTGGATTACTCTGAACCAACAGGTACCCATTTTTACCCTCAATTTTCGTTTTATTTTTTTCTTCTCCATGTAGAGGTGATAATGAGAACTGAGCTCTAGATTGTAGGTGGACTTGTTGGATTGACTATATTTTCTAGGGTTTTTAGTTGGCTGCAATTATATTTTCTTCTTTGCTTAAGATTAGGAGCGTGAAAGAAAATTATAATTGTTCTTCAATTGGATCTGATTGATGTCATGTAGGTTCTATGTGTTCTCGCTAATGCAATATTGAAAATATGAAATTGTGTTGTTGGACTTAGATAAATATTGTTAGAGTTTAAGGTATTCTGATAATTGGAGAGACTATTAATTTTTCTAGTTGACTTCTTTCGTTTCTGTCATTTTTTTTTGTTTGCAGCCAAATTTTGTGTTACTCGAATCCCTAAGAAAGCTCGAGTCAATGCCTATGAATGTGGACATTCTTAAGGTTTGTATCTGATGTTTTTTTTATTTAGTTTTGTGTAGGAGAAGTTGCTGAGTTGTAATTCTGAGAGCTTTTGTTTTGATCAAGTTTTTGTGTTCATTGCAGGATACTGAAATCGGAAAGGTTGTTACTGGTCTGAGGAGACATAGTTCTGATAAGATAAACAAACTTATAAAGACTCTCTTCACGTATGAGTTTGATCATTCATACTGCGTCTTTTTATCTTCGTTCATAGTTGACAACGTACTCAAGTATACATACTGGTTTCGTCCAATGTTCAAGATTTATGGCGTTTGTGCATTTTTTTTAAGTTTGATTACCCTACAGGATTTGGCCTTGAGAATATTTTGTCTGCATAATTGGTTGAGTATGGATAAAGTAAAAGAATGCAAAAAGATGGTAGACTATCTCCTTAGGCTTTTGCGGGACAAAAGGCTAAAATACGAGTGAGTCATTTCCCAAGTAAAGAATTTTAGCTCCACGGAATGTATTTTCGATTACCTTTGTGAATCGAAAGTTTATTTCTTCTGACAGTACGGGATTGGTTCCTTTTGACGGACTCCCTGTTGCTGTCAATAAATTTCTCGGGAAGCTAGGTAGGAAACCTAAACAAGTCATCACATTCTGAAGCTTCCTTCTTGTGAGCCACTTAGTAAGTATTACCACTCTGTTAGTATTAGCTTTAGTGTCTTCAGAAGTTGCTGATTGGATTCCGAAATTTTACTTTACTTATTGTATAATTTGAAAGTCATATTAGTTATAAAATTATTATCCTATAAATTCATCGATGTAAATCCATCTATTGTATCAATGTACTTTCTGTTTCGGATTATAAAATGATGATGCCAATGTCCAAAGTGATGTTCATCTTCTAGATCAAACAAGTGGATAAAATAACCACTAATTAAAATTTATAAGTGGCATCAGTTTATTTTGTTAGTTTTAGGAATATTAAAGTGTTCTCTATGCTTTGATTTTGTTGTTGTTTTTTCTTTACCATGGTGTGGAATTGAATAGATGTGCTAACATGAGAAGAATGAGAAAAAAGATTAACAGGAGGAAGACACAATGTTTGACAAATTTCAATATTCTATGGTCTCTCTTGGCAATCACAAGTTCCTTGTTAATGCGTTTTTTACTTCTTCAACAACTTTCAAACTCTTTTTTCTAGTTTTGGTTATTGATTATAGATTTTGTGCGTAATATATATTTTTATTTAAGCCACAAGAAATTTAAAATTAATATATTATTATTATTTTGAAAATACCCGCGCGTAGAGCGTGTAAACACCTAGTAAACGCTAATTAATGAATGTGTGAGAACCCAAGCAATTCAATATATAATATAATTTTTAAACAAAAATCAATATGAAGAATCCAAACCTTAAACTCCAAATGAAAGTAGCAATCCAAACACATCAAGGTACAATATATTTTTCGTAACGGAGTTTAACAAGAAATGATTACGAAAACATATTAAATAGAAGTGGAAACCGGAACATATTAACAAAAAATCTAAACCCTAAGTAGAAGTGAGATCCAAAAAATATCAGTGTAAATAAAAAATAAAAAAATCAGCACCTCCATAAGTTGATTTTGGAGGGTATATATCTAATCAATTAAAAATTGAAAAAAAAAAGAAAAAATATCAGAGAAAAAATAGAAAAGTTCTCAAATCAGATATTCTCTAGAAACTCTTATACAAGGTGTCATCTTTTAATTGAGTTACTTTTACTTTTAAAAATTAAAATTTAATTATTTATTTAACTTATATTAAATTAATAATACTTTTTTTGTCTAAGAGATCCATCAACTAATGGAGGTGCTCTAAGACTCCTAAAAGTAAAGTTTAACAAAAAATGAGAACAAAAACATATTAATGTACATTAGCATATCAGCCTTGACCAATATATTGGTATTGAGAGAAACAAACTCAAGAACATATTAGATATTTATATACTATATTTTTTGATGTAAATAAGTTGTATGTGTTAGTAACACATAAAGAGAAGTAATGGGAAAAGAAGAAGAAGGAAAACTGTCTTTGTCAAAATAGTTAGGGGTAAAATAGAAAAAAAAAATGAATAGTGAAGTAATTTCAAATGGAGGGTAAATGTGTGTGATTAGCACATATGTGTTATTAATTAATTGGGGGTAGATACCAATTTATCCCTAAATATATTTCTGTATTTCAATTTTTCTTCAGCTTTCAGTTTGGTATTCAGTTCCAAACTTTTGGATAGAAGAATTTAGAATCCATTCGAATATTTTGTTGGTTTGAATAAAAATAAAAATTAATTTAATCTAAATTAATTTGAATTGGGATGATAGGTTTAAGTAAAAGTGTCTAAATGGGTTAAATAAGTTTACCTAAATCACCATATTTATCATCCATTGGATTAAGAGTTAAGTGGATTCATGGGTTGATCAAACTCCATTTAACTTGATAGGTCAATGGTTAAATGAATTGACTGATTTAAATAATAATTAATGAATAATTACCATAAAATCAACTAATAAATAATTATCATAAAACAATAATATCATCACCATCATCATCAAAATATATAATTTTCATAAACAGTTTAAATATACTCTTTAGATATATATATACATATATATATATATATATAAACAAAAAATTATCAAAAATCTATCTTATGAAATTTGTACAATCAAACAAGAAAAAAAAATTAATAAATTTAAATTAAACTAAAAGTTAAAAATATATTTTTATGAAAAACTCGAATTGATACCCATGACGATAATTATATCAACCATCCATCTTATACTATATTTTGTTTTGAAAACTAAAATTCATAAAACCAAAGTAGGAAAATCCAAAATCTCAAACAAAAACGAAACCTATGCTTTTTTTTTTTTTTTTTTTTTTTTTTTTTTTTTTTTTTTTTTTGTCGCCAAAACGAAACCTATTCTAGTTGAGTACCATTAGCAACTTTCGACCATAGTTATATATTCTCCCGCCTAAATATAATAATTTACAAAACTTAAAATTTTCTTAAAATCTATTTTCACTGCAAGCTTTTTTCTTTTGATTTCTCGATTAATATAGATATAAGATTTATTTATAATCAAGAAAATTGGAGTTTTCTGTTCGATTTTTTTTTTCAATTACTTGTTAAAATTAAATTTTAAACAGAATATATATATTTTCATGAAAATTTAATTAACAATGATTAAATTTGTAAAAAGTAATATATCTTAAAACGGTATTATTAATTGTGATGAATAGAAACAAATAATTTTTTTTTTTTTTTTGGTAAAAAGAAACAAAGAAGTTATTAGGACCTGAACCAACTCCTTTGTGAGAAACACTGAGTGCATCCATTATAAATTTATAACAATAGAGCTAAATCTGGTTTACACGGCTTCCCATTGCAGCTCAGAATCAAAACATGGAACATATGTTCATGTTTTAGGGCATTCTCATGATCCAAAATAAAGAGAAACTTTGAAGTAAATATTCATCTTTATTGAATTAATTCTAAAAAACCTTAAGGGACTAATAAAAAGAAAAAAGATCGAGAGACAAAAATCTAAAAGAAACAATGTAAGGGACTAATAAAAAGAAAAAAGAAAAAACTCTGAAACTAATGTCGACGACAATGCATGCTTAGGGATGATGAGGAGGTCTCAAAGACCGTAACCACCTGTTGAGTCGTTCGATAGGAGACAACCTCTTCGGGGGAACATTCGGGGAAGTAACGGCTTGGGGTAATGGTCGAACCGTGACTCGAAGCTTAAGGCCAGCCTGACATAGACCTGTCTTTAAGCTTATAAAATAATGTACTCCTGGTTTGGTTAGCTTAACGAGATCGTGTCCTGTCTCGTACACGGCTACAGTAGAATTGGGTTCGCAGGCTTTGAACTCAAGTTCATCGCTGATTTCTATAACGTTATTGAGGTCCTTGTTGTATTGGAAAAATAGATTATCTCCAACGTAAAACTGTTTGGCCTCACTCCACCTGTAATAGAAGTAACTGTTGTAGACGCTCCATCCTTTTATGTCACCCACCTTGTAGATCTTTCCCAACGGAAGGATCTTGCTCGGTGGTGGTGGTGGTGGAGAAGTCGGACTTGATTTGCTCGGTGGTGGAGGAGGAACCGGACGTGACTTGCTCGGTGGTGGTGGAGGAGTCGGACGTGCCTTGCTCGGTGGTGGTGGAGGAATCGGACGCGCCTTGCTCGGTGGTGGTGGGGGAGTCGGACGTGACTTGCTCGGTGGTGGTGGAGGAATCGGACGTGACTTGCTCGGTGGTGGAGGAGGAATCGGACGTGCCTTGCTCGGTGGTGGTGGAGAAACCGGACGTGCCTTGCTCGGTGGTGGTGGAGGAACCGGACGTGCCTTGCTCGGTGGTGGTGGAGGAGTCGGATGTGACTTGTCTTGAACGACAAAAACGTCGAGTTTCTGTCCGTAGGTGCATTGAAGTTGATTTGAGGTGATGAAGTAGTGATGTCCTGGTTCCGTGAGGGTTACGACATCTTCACCTGTGTTGTGAACAGCTTTAGGAGAAGAAGAGTCACAAAACTGGTACTCCACAGCACCGGAGACTTGAGCCACGTCGTTGATGTTGCGATCGTAGTTGAAGACGAGTGAATCTCCGACGTGAAACTCCTTACCCTTAGCCCAAGAGTGATACATGTCCTCTTTATATGTCCATCCATCAGAATCTCCCACTTTGTATCTTTTTGCCGAGCAACAACCCAAAAAGGTCATCATCACAAGCATGATGAAGCCGATGATCTTCTTTGAGGCCATGATTAGATCGAACTCGCTGAATAAGAGAGAGATATAGAGAGAGTATTTGGACTTGTGTTGATGAATGTATTTGTGAGAAATAAGAGAGGACCCTATCATTGCTTATATAATGCTTCACCATCCCTAATCCTTGTCGTTTTAGGATTTGATTTTGTTTATTTCCTATTTCTACTTGAATCGAAGATCTTTTTTTTTTTCGAGTGTATGCATATATTTCTTTTGTTGACTTTGATTCACCAATTTTCTATCCTTTTCTTATATGGTTTTATATTTTATTTTTAATTATTTAATGATAATCTAAAAATTCTCTTAAAATTCCTCGTAATTTCGATGGGCTATATCTTGATACAGGTATTATAAGGAGTGGAGATGAAAGATTTAAATGATGAACCACGTGAAGAAGAGTCTGTAACATTCAGTGAAGTGTTGGAGTGAAACAGAGGGTTTGACCAAGTGAAGAAATGTTGACTAATCCTGACCGTTGATAGAATAAAGAGAAGAGACACGTGTAGGGTTGAGAATCTGTGAGAGTTTGTTAGAAGAATCGATTAAAGCGTGAAAGAGAAGCTGAGAATAAAAAATCGTGATTTTGTAAATTTCTTTTGTTGTTTTGGTTTCTCTGTAAACGTTGATCCGCCATTGTCGAAGCTTTACTTGAGCTTGGATTTGGTGAGACTTGCACTTGTTTCCTATGAACATTTGTTTGTTTTGATTCTCAATAAAGTGATTTGTTTACTCAATTTGAGATTGAGTTTATCGTTAACATATCTTGGCATCATGTTTAAAGCATCAATGTCATAATACGATAAGGAAAACAACTAAAGTTTTTGCTGAAAAAAGACTATTTTGTAAGTTTAGTTACAATGGAAGTTTAGTTATAGAAAATGTTCATAAGGGCTAGAAGAATTGCGAGGGAAATCGGAGACGTTGTAATCAAGGCATCGAAAAACCCTAACCGGAGATGGTACGGACCTCACATGGCTGCAGCAGTACGAGCAATCTCCGAACGTATTCCACTCGTCGATTTCGTAGTCGAGATCAGAGACGCTCGTGTTAGTTTTTTCTTGTCTTCCAGGTGTTCGATTAAATGCCTCAAAGAACAAAGCTAAGTTTTTTTTAACTCGTTTCTTTTTCTGTGTAGATTCCATTGTCTTCTGAGTATGAGTTGTTGAGAAAGTTTACAAATTTTCCATCGAAACATATTGTTGTGTTGAACAAAATGGAGCTTGCAGATACTTTGGAATTGAAGAATTGGATGGATTACTTTGAAGAAAGAAACTATCTTTCGTATGCTGTAAATTCACATAACAAAGATTGTGTTAAGCAAGTAAACAACTTTTATCTGATTTCATCTTTAGTTACTTTCTTCTTTACAGCTAAAGAAACTTAAAGAAGACTTCTTCTTTTTTCAGTTTCTCAACTTCTTGCAGAGTCAAGTTAGGGAATTACACAAGACTGGTCATTCTAGTGATACCACAACTATGATGCTTCTTGGGATTCCTAATGTAGGAAAGTCCGCTCTCGCCAATTCTCTTCATCAAATCGGGAGGATTAGTGCTGCAGGTATATATCGTAATCTCTCGAAGGGATCGCTTCTTTTGCTCAAATTTCAGTTCTTTATGAATCTTATATTATGATCAATTTAACAGAGAAAGGTAAGCTTAAGCATACAACAGTTAGTCCACATCCTGGAGATACTAAAGACATTATGAGTTTGAAGGTTTATTCCTTTCTTTAGTACATTTGTCACGGTCTTACGTTCATGGAACTTGCCTGTGTTAGCTTGTATGTCCTTTAAGGTTACTTGCATTCCTGTTTTGTTTGAAGTCTGCTCGTAGTTTTAGAGTAGTTATAGAGAATTTATTGATTTCAGATCGGTAGCCATCCTAACGTCTATGTACTGGACACGCCTGGAATTTTTCCGCCTAATCTTCTTGATGCTGAGATCTGCGCAAAATTGGCATTAACAGGTTTGAGCAGCACTAAAGGATTGATTATATATAGTCCTTAAGGCTTTTTGTTGGCTTTAACAGGTTTTATCGTGTTTGCTTGCTTTACACAATGTAGGAGCGATCCCGGATGATATAGTTGGGGAGATGGAACTAGCACGGTTCTTTTTGACGATACTAAACTCGAGCAATGAATACAAGAAATGGGCAAAACTGTGCAAATCTCAGGATTTAACTGAAAGTTTATCTGATAAAAGCTTCGAGACTGATGTCAAACGTAAGAGACAGTACGCAACAGATCATACACAGGTACTAGACAATAGCATTATCTGCTAATATTAGTTATCATTCACTATTTGTATCCACATTTTGTTTTTGTTTTTTCTACATCTGTAGGATTTTATTGTTTACGATGTTCGAAGAGTTCTGTACGAGACAATTACAGCATTTGATGGAAACTTAGAAGACGAAATCAGCATGAGAAATCTTATAGAGACGCAATTCGGTGCGTTGAGAACGGTTCTTAGAGTATCAGAAGAAGCAAGTGAGTTTGCTGATATGAGAGTTGCTTCTAAGGTATTGAATCTATACAGAACTGGTAGACTTGGACATTATACTTTGGAACATGTCTCTGTTGTAGCCAAATCTTAACACAAAGCCACAAACCTTTAAAATACTATGTGAAGGCTGGTTAGTTTTCAAAATTTCACATATATAAACCCTCTTTGGTGTATATTAATTAAATATCCTTTTTGATAACAAAAATATCATATTTAAATAAAACTATAACCACGAATTAAATAGGAGCTAGTGATCTCTAGGAATCAATGTTTAAGACTTTAAGTTGTTTATCTAATTAAACTTTTGGCGCAAGGAATAAAAAAACAAAAAAAAAATCCCATAATTTTGAATATTACAAAAAAAAAACAAAAAACATTCTCACTTTAACCACCGGAGATCAGTCGTGGAACAAGGCGATAATTTTCCGGCGAACCCATCACCATAACAACAAGAATAATCAGATTCATGATCTCCCCAAAGACAACTATTATAAGCACTCTTAAAACTCGGACTCCTCAAACTATCTTCCTCCGTATAACACAGCCGCTTCTTTACCGTCGCAACCGGTCTCCGCCGTGGCGTGCTCTGAGTCCTTGCCTTAGCCTTAGCTGACTCAGTTGCCGACATGTAATTTGGCTGTACCGATGAAGGTGAACATGGTATTCTTGGACTAGCTGATCTCACCGCAATGGTTCTTGAAGCTCTGCACGACGGTGGAGTCGCTGGATACGATCTTTGATGATGATGATGATGAGTGGTTACATTATCAAGAGTCTTGATCGGATCTTTGTTTGTGGAGTTGGTGATTGTGTCTTCCCATTGCTTTGTAGCCATCCATCGATCAAGCCATTTGGTTCTCTCTAGAAGCTCTCTATCGTCGCCGGCTGATTGATTCCGGTAAAACCGACTCCGTAGCTTTAACATAAACGGAGTTAATTAGTACACTATAAACTATATCTTTGTAAATAAAATTAGGATTATAAGATTAGTCTAAATTTGGTATCAAATTTTTTTGGTTAAATTAACAAAATCATTTAAAATCTAAACACAAAATTTTAAAATTTTATTCATTAGTTTTAAACAAAAAGCAAATTATAAGTCCTAAAACATAATCCCTAAAACCTAAACAAAATTATCTATCTCATAATGCCATTAATTTTGTTTTAACAAAAAGAAATTCATTAATTTTGAAAGATGTCAATTTTTTGAAAAGAGTATTTATAGTGAAATTTTTGACAAAGAAATAGAATTATAAAATATTTATGTTGTCTTATTGCCATTAACTTAAGTTGTTTTTGCTTTATTTACATTTATATAATTTTTCTCTCAAACTTTGTCATTTACCTAATTCTCTTCTTTTTTTTTTAGTTATTTTCCCAATTGTTCCCAAAAGAAATCCAATAATTGAATTTTTTTAAATACCTGATTAGAGAGAGCAAGTGCTTGAGCTTTCTCTCGTCTAATAGCAATCTCTAATTTCTTCTGCAAAATCAATTCTGTTTCTTCTGAGTTAAATTCATCGGTGCATCTACTCATGTCCCTCGACTGCAAACAAAAAAAATCAGATAATTAATTTATTGTGTTAGCATCACAAGAACAAATAAAGATATAGTTTTGTTAATTTTCAATCACTAACCAAAGATCTACGGCTACGAATGTCTTGAAGATATGTTTTGGTGTCCCAAAAACCGTTAGATTGAGCAAACATTGAGTTACGTCTTGCTTCCATGTTACAATTACTCGATGGTGATGATAAGACCGTTGAACGTTGTTGGTGATGATGATTAAGGACTTGATCTTGAACTCTAACCAAAGCCTTTATGCATCTTAAAGTGAGTTTTGCTTGGTTTCGTACATTGTTGCCTCTCACTAATGCTTGTAGCTTCACTATCCCTTTCAATGCCCTTAATGCTCTCCTCGCCTTTTTTCAAATAAATGTACATATTAGACAACTTTTTTGGCAAAAAAAAAATAACTAGAACTCCTTTAAAATAACATAAAAATTCCAAAAACATATGATTTTCTTTAGAAATTTTTATGAATCCATTTGAACTCAACCAAAAAAAAAAAAAAAAAAAAGTAGAGCTCATTTTAGAAAATTTTAGAACTCATTTAAAATAAAACAAAATCCATTAACATATGTTTTTCTTTAAAATGTTTGATGAATCCATTTAAACTCCTCTAAAAAAATTAGAACTCATTGAAAATAACAAAAAAATTCAATAACATATGATTTTTTTCCTTTAGAATTTTGATGGATTCATTTAAACTCCAATAAAGAATTATAACTCATTTTAGAAAAATTAAAAGAATCATTTGAAATAACTCAATTTTTAATGAAAAACATTTCAAATATGTGAATTAATAAACTTTCCTCACAAATTAGATTTTTTTAGTTTTGTTTGTACTTACGAGGTAGCCTCGGAAAGCTGTTTGAATAATAATGGCAGCCCAATGACGTCTAATAAAACTCGGAGTTGCCGTTAGTTTAACGATCTCGGCGACAGCTTCATCTACGGCGGAGACAGCCAACGCCGGTTTAACTTCCTCCTCTATCTTTACCGTAGGAATAGTACGGACAGTGTCGGTTACAGAGTCTGTGGTTTCAAGTTTGGTCTTTCGAAAATTCCAACCTTTCTTTTCTTTTTTCTACAGTTAACTCAAAATATGAAAACTTTAGAGTTAAAAAAAATCTATTTAGAAAACAAGATTAAATAGTAGTTGAAATTAAGACCTTATTATCAGTTTCTTTGTGGTGAGTCTTTTTGTCGGAGTCTTTTGACGGTGACCAGAGAATCTTCTTCACGGCCGTGAACCATGACGTTCCGTTCTTCTTAGCCATCTTACGTTATAACGTTTTACTAAAATCAATGAACCAGAGAGAAATAAAGAACGTACTCAGCTAAAGTGAAGTTGATGCTCATGTGAGTAACTACACCACGAGACTCAGAATGGTAACATGAATGTAAATATATATATATACACACACGACAAAAACAATAAATAAATAAATAAATAAAGACCAAAAATAACAACTCAAATAAATGAGTTAATTCAGTAGTATGTGGGAAAAATAATTATTTAAATAATTGACAATTTGTTAACTTGATATTTAGTACAGTAAATGATAAAAAGATACTACTAAAAATTTAGATATGTTAAAACTATTTCATGTAATCTTTTTGTATACCACTAATTAACACGTTATATATATGACAATATAGAGTCAGAAGATAGATATATCATACTTTATATGTGATAGATAAAAATATGTGTTGAACCTCAAAAATTCAATTAGGATTTAAACGGTTTATTTTTTTAATAATTTTTTTTTATCAATGCGTTACAAGATATTTTAGAGTTTTGATTTAAAGAAAAAACAAAGAAGCTCGAATACTTAGAACTAGATATTCTTTCTCAATTATTGGATAATTTCCAAGGCAGGTGAAACTCCTTATTTATATCGATTAGGAATCGGTGTGTTGGACTTGGACCATCTTTATGGATCTTTCCTTTTGTCGAACTGTATTTCTTTTTATGGAGGTCGACTTTCTTCTTCTTGACTCTTTCTATTTCTTCAATTCGACTTTCCATTTTTTGGTTTATTTTCATTTTTAGTCGATCTAGTCGGTGAGACGTTAATGGACCAGGTCGACTGAACTTATATCATGAGTCAGATGAGATTTAAATTGGATCATTGGTAGGGTGTTAAATCCTATACCCACAATATGCTTTTATGAACTGAACCAGGTACATATAATATACCACATCTCAAACTTTTCCACAACGTGTTTTTATCAAACATTTTATTTGCTCGAGAAAATAAATTAATTATCATTTTTGAATTTTCAATCTTTATTTTCATGGTGGAAAAATACTGCAAATGTATACTAGGGATATCATATTAAGGGTTATCTCTCTAGTGCTTGATTTTTTATACACTTAGAACAGTTTCACTTTCTCCACTATACAAAAAGTAGAAAGTATAACAGCTGTTGATGAATCAATAATGTGTATATGATAAAACAAAATAACAAAACTAAGAATAGACTAAAATATTTGTGATGATTATATAACAAACGAGGGGGCATCAGAAATGTTGCAGCTTTTGGTTATTTTGAAATATTAATTAATTAATAGGCAAGTGCACTTGCACAGATGTTACATGGGATAATTAAATATGACCATTAATATATATAGTAAATGAAGATTTGACGGTCCAAGATGACATTGTAAATATTTTCAAGAAGGAGAGAGCCACAGACTTTAATGCCCGTTGCACCAAGAATCCAAAGTTCCCAAATGATTTTTTTTTTTTTTTTTTTTTTTTTTTTTTTTTTTGTTGTTGTTATTTAGCTCTCGTTGATTGGCGTCACGTGTTAAACAATATAGATTCCAGTAACTACAGTTCTTCGTAAACTGCAAAATGCAAAAGAAAATTAGTAAAAAATTCTGATGTATACAATTTGGGTGGCTAGAGAATGTAGTCTTCAAGAACTGTTGGATAAGAAATAGTCAGAACTCAGAAGTATTATATTGGAAAGTCTCTTTTTTTTAATACTAAGTGAAACCAAACTGATAAATTTGATGATAGAAACAAATATATGAAATGTCTTATGGAAAAATTACTGATTTTCTAAGTATAAAGTTACAAAATATATTGAAATACTCATTTATATAAAGAGAAAATAAATATACATTTTCTAAACTAAAACAAATACAAATGTAAATGTTATTACTAGGAGGAAATACAAATATAAATAATATAAAAATATTCCTTTTTAGGAGTATATCTTATTATATAAAACTAAGTTTTTAAACTATGATAATGTAAATAATATATTAAGATTTAGGGGAAACATTTAGGGGAAAAATTCAAGTGCTATTTCAAGCATCCAATTAAAAACACAACTGTCACGGACATAATCGAAAACTGATTTCAGAATTAAAACTCTGAAAAAATAAGATTTTTTTTTTTTTTTTATAAGATCTCAATGCAGCATAAATGATAAGATACGAATGCGACGATAATAAAAACGAGGCGTGCAAATGAAGGACGACAAGACCTCGAAGACTACAAAATAATGTTTTTAGCCAAAATACAACTTTGAAAGTGAGATTCTTTAAACTTTTTTTTTAACTTTTATATAGATAGCATCGAGAAAAGGTCTCATGAGTGAGTTTTGCTTGGACTAGTCAAAATATCCATGTCAAAAAATTATTGGGAGTGAATGTTTAGGTTTAGTCACATTGATAATAGTTTTGATAAGCTCGTAAGAAATTGAGTATTTAATTTACCGATTAGATTCTAATTCTTTTGTATGTATGAACCTCCTTTTTATTATGCTTTTACATTAATAGTTGATTTTTTTTTTTTCAAAGATGTACGTCTAAACATTATTTCTCATTTAATGGTAATTAAAATTGGAACACCTAACAATGATCTAAAATTCTAAACCATGCAGTCTATATTTGGTATATTCTAGAGATATATGAGGAGTCCAAACATAGACTTAAGATGACCATCGTTATGGATTTAAAGTTTACTTGGAGTTAAAACCATATGGATTATATCAATCAATTTATATAAAGTTTATTCTCCTAAAAAGGAATATTTTTTGTCGCTATTATTAGGAGGAATTAGTTGGTGGGATTTAGATTTTGCATTAGTAATGTTAATTAGAGAATAGAGACTAGAGTGCAAGATGAGAGACCACGCCCATGTGAGTTAGTTGTCTTCTATAAATTTCATAAAGTGAACAATAAGTATAAAATAATTGAGTTTTTTTTTCCTTTTTTAACGTAATCAAATAATCGATTTTATTTAGATTTAGCTATTGATATTAGTTGTTCAATTATTACTGACATTTTTGTTTAATTAGTACGATTAGGATACACCTATAATCTCAGGGCAATAAAGTCATTAACATTGACCACATAATGGGACCTGGATAACGCCTGAGCCAATAGGGACATTGTCCTTCGCTCTGCGCCTATCAATAATTTGATTAATTGTTGTTGTTGTTTCCTCGATAACTATTCGTTTCCAAAATTAATTTACTTTCTAATTTAAGACACTGTATCATACTATCATTTACTGGCTTGTATACTACTAATGGGCCATAAATGGTTTAATTGGGCTTAGGTTTTATCTGAAGAAGACTCAAGATGACCAACTTGAACTCACACATATATGAAAAACAACCAAATTTCTGAACGATGGTCATCTTGATTGATATAATCCATGGTTTGGTTGGTCATCTTGAGTCTATGTTTTCTTCTTTTCGCTGTGAAGAAAAAAAGAAAAAAAATGGTTGATACTTGCCAGAAAAAAATAAAACCATCATCAGATGTCGAAATTCAGAAGACAAGACAGTGCTGTCTCGTCAAAAAGATAAAACCTAAAAACATACAGTGTCTAATCAATGCTTGTTGGGCCATGACATTCAGAAATTTGGTTGTTTTTCATATATGTGTGAATTCAAGTTGGATTCTACGGAGATAAACATCCAAATGAGTGGTTTGACAAAAAAAAAAAAAAAAAAAAAAAAAAAAAAAAAAAAAAAAAAAAAAAACATCCAAATGAGAAGCATTAAGCAAATCGTTAAATAAATGGACAAATGTAATACAAACACTTATATTTGGTTGGAACTCAACATTTAAAACGTTAGTAAGGTGCATAATCGTCTAGTCGGTACGATTGATCTTTGTGTGGCGGACCCCGATTTTTTTTTTTTTTTTTCACCGGGGTCAATTATAATAATTCATTTTGTCATAAATATTATATATATTAACAAAAATAGTATTTTCTATGATTATTTGAGTTTTTATGGTATATAACGTATATACTTAAACAAAATTTCTTTAGATAATTTTATAATTATTTCCTGAGATTTTTATATTTTTTTCTTTGATTCAAATTAACAACACATAAGAATTAGTAAACAAAAGTATTAATTTATAAAATTTAGGGGGGTCAGTTGACCCCGTTTCTTCCACATAGGTCCGCCAAACGTAAGTAATTACGAGAAGGCAAACGTGTGTAACCGACCACCGTGGAAATGTCTAAAATGAAATACAAACTCGAAAATAATTGTGATGAATGGTTCGGCTTAGGTTATATATTTCTTGAGTTATAGGATTTGTTTGGTTTCGTTATAAATAATTTTGTTCAAGTAAAATATTTTCTAACATAAATGATTTGGGTTTTGATTCGAGTTTTAGTTAGATTTATCTTTAATTTTCAAATTAATTTAGGTTTATATCAACCTTTTATTTTTTCAGTAAATTCAAACTCAGATTTGGATTATTTTTTGAATATACAAATAATAAATCGTTTTAAACCATAATATCATATGATTTAATTTTTGAATAGATAATTTTGGTTTGCTTCAGAGTAGATAGTTTGTCGCCCGATTATATACTTACTCAAAAGTTTTCCTTTGTTTAAATTTCAAAAGCGTCAGGCAAATGGAGGAAACACCACCACTAATTCTTGAATTTGGAGGAAACTACTAAAATTTTATTTAACATTAAAACAATTTATTCGGATGAAGATCTGGAACGGGAACTTTATCTTATTGTGGACTGATTAATTGATGGGATTAGAGACTCTGGTATATGGTAATTGTGTTTAGGGCAGTATATATAGCTAAAGTTTATTTAATGTAGTTGTGGATGGAGAATGGCCTTCGTGAGGATCATGTCCTTTGGTGTCACTCGTCTATGGAGTATATATCGAGAACATATCTCGACTTTAAAAACGTCGGATCAGGTGTGCTCTCGGCAAGACAAGCAATATTGAAGTCAGATTGTCTGGTACTCGCAAGAAATACGTGCGAGAATGTATTCTTTGTATGTTCTTACATCTTTACGATATGGATTGATGTAGTAAGTGATCTGCTTGGTGTACGTGACTCATATTGGACAGAGACCTTGTAAGTATCAATTCACTACTCATCCTTTTGACATAAATGCATTCCTACTCTATAGGCGGGTGTTCCAAGCGACGATATACTATGTATGGTGAAAGAGGAACGAGCAGAAGCATTGGAGTATGAGCCATCTTACTACATACATTAGCCGCCTCATTGAAAAATCTGTTATGAATAGGATTGTGATCCTCGTCCTCCCTTTGCTACGAATCACTTCTCCAGAGATGGTTCTATGCACATGGATTTCAATATAGAAGGCATTTTGGTTTGTTGGGTAGAACGTCTACCTTTTCATCTAGAACCAAGAAAAACTAGGCTTCATGTATAATGTTATCCTTAAAAAAAGATCACACGAACAATAAACGAAACAACGAGACGAAACGTACCCAATAGGCAATGGTATAAGCTGAGCCCGAGAGCTCCACATAATTCCAAACTAAGAATTACCTTTTGGACCATTTGAGGAACGTAAAAAGAAGGATCAGAAGAACGACAGCAAAATGTAGCCGATAGTGATAAATGAGAGCGAGAGCTCCAGAAAATACCAAACTGAAAGTTACTTTTACATAACATTTTGGAGCATTTGAGGAACATACAACTGAACACAAGTTTAGTAATATTTCATACAACCAGAGGAAATGTCCATCAAACTATTTAAAAATATCTCTTGATTGAAGGGAATAATAAATGCTATTGGAGGAACACAATATTGATCCACCAGACCATAGCAATGTCCATCAAGCACTTCGGATCACAACATTTGATGATGAGATTCTGTGACAAACTCAGGATCATCATGCTGCTTCTCACCCAAATATACTATATGAACCTATTGAAACAGAACCAACTTTGTTAGCTGTTTATATCGCCGATAATAGAATCAGCTTATAGAAATGTAGAGTACCTTGCTCTCAGATCCGGCTCGTGCCACGAATGTACTCTGATCATTAAGAATTATTATCAGACTTAGCACCAAAAAAATTGAGATTCTATAAGTCTTTATCCCAAGCAGAAAAGGGTTTTCCATTTTTCAATCTCAAACCACAAAGATAGAGATGCTATAATATAATTGAAGACTAATATTGAGGAAGCTTAAGCTTTTATATAGATGTCTACTCAAGATGAGTTTGACCAAGAATGTTTCCGTTTAATGGAATAGTTCTAACTTTTTGCTTGTTTGAATCTTCTAATTGTCAGAACTCAGAAGTCAGAATGACAAAATACAAAAGAATATATCAAAGCTGTGTGGCTTAGTCAACTAAAGTATAATTTATTGCAAAAGACTGAGCAACCAAAAGGGAATTTATGAGATTTGATGACATACTTCTACAGTTCTACAAGTAATGATAAATATATAAAACCTGACGTGTGACCGAAGAAACTCAGAAACGCGTTATGAAAAAGGCAGATTCTTTATGCTAATTTCAGAGCTTTACTTGGTATGCTCCATGCTTAGCTCTAAAGAAATCAGAAAAAGTCTCTGATTTTTTGGAAGCATTATGTTTTGTAAGAAACAGGAAAAAAACATTTGGTTAAAGCCCTTAAACTTATGGAGAATCCATTTTTCAACCCTTAATTTTGTATTTATATTTTTAAACCCTTAATCTTTGAGAAATAATGCAGTAAATTCGTGCTTTGTCCATTTTGAGAGTTAAGGCTTGACTAATCCATATCACTCCTCAGTATCTCAGCTGATTGAATCTCTGTTCCACTTCTCCGTAGAACAAAATGTTGGAATTATTTTAATAACCTTGAGGGGTTTTATTAAAATTATTGGTGTGAAAAGAAATACCATTATTGATGTGATCAAAAATGGTTTAATATGTGGAGTGGCTCATAATGGAGCTTGTGGAGGAGGAAAGTAGAGGTGCTTTGTTGAAATTTTTGGGCATGCCTACTACTACTAGTCCATTAATTAATGGGACATGAAAATGATGTTTGGGTTTTAAAACTCTTTAAAAAAACCAAACCTCCTCCTTACCATTACACTCTCTCGTAGAAGAAAAAGAGAGCTTCTCTTCTTTCTAAGTCTCAATTTTTCTTGAGAAGAAAAATCACACAAAGAGACAAAGAGTTCCTCCAAATCTCTCACAAGAGTATGTCTTTTTGTTTTGAGAGTATCGTAGTTTTAATGTTCGTTTAGAATCGAGTTTCGAGTGTTTGCGAAATCGATTAGTATTGGTTGTATCCTGGGACTCTTGAATCCATGATTCCCGTCACACTGCGGGGGATTCAAAGAGTTAAGGAAATAGATTGCGATCTCGCCTCCAATTCTCGTTTCCTTAATGTTTGTGTATTTTTTCATTCCAATTCCCGTGGTGAAGCATATATTGCTCCTACACAAAACATATTATGTTTAAACATGACTGTCGTCGAAATGATACATGTTTTCATCAATCAACTTCAGTAACATACGATCAGAAAAATAACTCATCAAAAGCATTAATAGCTACAATAATGGGACAATCTAGTATATTATATGATGATAAAGATTATGCATATGCACAAAACAAACCAAATAGGTTGTAAAACTAATCAAGTTACCAACCTTAGCGTAGGCAATGTAGTGACTATCACCAAGTTGTCAACAATTCACCAAATGTAAAAGAAAGCTCACCAATCTATTTGTTTTCTTTGATCAAAATTAAAGGCCAGTGTGTTCAATCCTATGCCAAAAGTAAAGATCACAAGAACAATAAATAAACATGCCAATAGGGATAAACTGAGAGTGTGAGCTTCAGAGAACAGAGCAGTTGAGGAAAATACAAAGAAAGGGTTTGGCAGAGGATGGTAAGGATTTGGTTCAACCAAGTAACTTGCTTCCTAAAAGTATTTGAGAACAATTAAAAAAAAAAAGTGAAAAAAACTCGTTCAAGAAACACCACTGATGAAAAGCAAAATACTTCTTTGATTAAAAATTTCCATGGAAACATCTCATAACAATATTGGATATGTCAGTGTTTGACTAATCAATACAGTGTACGAAAAAATAAGTAAATTTTACATCTTTACAGCTTTTCGGCACGTAAAACAGTTTTACTGCTTGATCTGCTCATTCTCTCTGATCAATTTGCTAGCTTTTATCCAGATGTCTGATGTCTCAGCTGATTTATGAACACAAAGTAAAGAACAAAATATTGACCCAGAGAAAATGCGCATATCAAGCTGTAAAACTGTTTTATGTGGACAACGCTTCTCACAAGATAAGCAAATTGGTCGAGACATGTGATGATGATTGAGCAGAACGTTTGCCTTTCCCAATGCAGTTTGTATATGTGAACCAGGCTTCATGTATAAGTCCTTCCCAAGCAGACATTCAATGTGTAAGGTGACACAACAGTACTCATCACACATATAAAACCGTTGTTTGGGATCTACTTTTCTCTCGCAAAGTTCGCACCAATACGTCATGGTACTTGTCTCTTCCCCATAAGAAAGAGTGAGCACATGCTTATCATGCTTATATCTCACCTTGTGAGGCAAAGTAGCACATTTAAAACACAAAGCAAAGTCGCACTCCTCAATGCAATTGAATGTTTCTTTTTTGTAATATTTGCAAACTGAACAACTTCTTAAATTCTCTCCGGGTTTGGATGTGAGGAATAAAGGATGAATATGACTTCCATGGACTAATGGCTCAGAGATTGTGGCGCACTGTACGTGTAGCTTGAAATCACATCCTTCTTTTCCGCATTTATAGGAGAAGCCAGCTATGCATAACAGATGACAAGCTGTACACCAATTCTTATGATCAAATTCAAAACCATTGACATATCCTAGAGTGAGCAGATGTGGATGTATGGGGTGATATATTCTGCGAGAAAGATTTGCACATTCTTCGTGGAGAATGAAATCACATTGCATACAAGAGTAAAAGTTACCGAAATAGATTGGCGTGATGCAAGCATGACACAGCTGATTCTCGTCGTAATCTCTGGATGTGTTCTCATCAAGTTTCAAATGATGATGTTGATGACTGAAATGCTCTATGATTCCATTACTTATCCTCACAAACGGCTCAAGTACTTGTTCAATTTCTTCTGGCTCTCCCTCAAGCTCTACACCATCCCACACATTTGTTTGTGTGGCACATCGTGAATGAACCGCATAAGAACAACCTTCCTTGATGCAAGCATAGCCTCCGTAATCACTGTCGATCTCTCTACGACAAACACCACATGACGAATCTCTATGGTCAAAAGAAGGGGTAAAAGAGATACGATGGCCATGGCGTGATATCCTTATGACATGTGGTAAGTTGAGACATCTTAGATGGGCCACAAAGTCACAATTGGGACACATATAGATAGGAGAACTTGCATCGGCCAAGGAGCAAAGGTTGCAAGTTAAAGAAGAAGCGTGTCTTGGAAACAGATGAAGAGTATGTTCATGCCACTTTGGCTGGTCTATAGATAAGACTGGTGGTTTCCTCGCACAAGCAATATTGATCGCATAATCGCAAGATAAGCAACAATAAAATACCTGTAGGAGATCTTCATCACAACAGTAGCATTGCCTTCTCGAAATTTTCACATCCAAACTGACAAGCTGGAGAGAATGTTTACGATGGAGATGGTGTTTGATCTCAACCGGAGCCTTTTCATATTGTTCATGGTTCTTCCCGTTGCAACTTCTGCAGCAAAAATGGGTTGCGTCTTCTCCTGAGAACTTCTTTAGTTTCTCCCAGTTCCAAGGGAGACACGCCCACTTTCCTTCTTCTTCTTCTTCTTCTTCTTCTTCTTCTTCTTCTTCTTCACGCACATGAAATTTTCCATTTTCTAATCTCACTTGTTTCTGAGGGCACAAGGAAATAAACTTCCGCGACTTTGATTCCATAGAGGTGACGAGGGAGAATATTTGATAGATGACGGACACAAGCTCCGGCTCCGGCTCCAGAGTGAAGAGTTCTCCATAATAGGGACACGAATCCGAATCCATAGAATTGGTGAGAGAGATTTTTTGAGAAATGAATGATATGAGCTTTTTCAGTGGTGTCGGCTGGGAATCGAAATCCATAGAGTAGAAGACAGAGATTGCTTTAGTAATGAGTGACATGAACTCTGTCTCCGGCTTTGGCCGCGAATTCAAATCTATTGACCTCACCAGAGACATTATTTGACGTATGAGAAGTATGAACTCATCCTCCGAATCCGATTCCTGATCTTGAATAAGTCGAGAAATGAGAGTTATGAGCTCAGACTCCGAATCCATTGAATTACCGATGAGAGACTATGAGAGCAATGATTGATATGAGAGCAATGAGAGATTTTGTTCTGCCTTAACTTTTATGTGTTAATGAACATTGTTTTTTGTTCACACGCTTGTCTGTATAATAAAGACTAGATTGATAAAGACTAGATTGATAATCCGTGCTGACGCCCGGGTGCAATATTTTAAAAATTATTATTTTGTTATTGTATAAATTGATTAAATTATAATTATTTTTTTTTGGTTTTAGAATATAATGCATGTGAATTATTAGTAGAGTAACTGAGTTAAATAATGTATGTTAATTTTTAATATTGAATATGTTCTATGTGTTTTAAGTTTTGATTACGTATTTTAGGAACATAAATAATCTTAAGCACTAAAAAAATATAAAACAGTGATAAATTAACCATAAAATTCAAAATCTTAATTATTATTTTATTAAATATATATGTTATTTTGAGTTTTTAACTTGGTATATATATATATATATATATATATTGTTTTCATTTGTTGTAATAACCCGTGTTGCGTCCGGCGCCGGGTGAATGTTTGTAATGATTGCTCTCTCTTCTCTATATTTATTATTACATTGTAAATTTTTATTAAAGTGGAGAGTTTATTAATCTAATACATAGATTAATATGTTTTAGTTACAAAATATAGGTTCATGCCCGACTTATAATTTTTAACAATTTTATGATATTTAATACAAATATTTATTTTATTTTTTTAAAAGCTATTTGATGTTAATATATGATGTATATTTGTATAATATGAGTATGAGTTACTCCATAAACAGTATCATACAATAATAATATATTATATGGTTTCATAATCAAATTTATGAGTCTCTTTTTTTGGTCAACACATATATGAGAGTCAAAATGGCAGATTCTTCGATTCCATCCATTTTGCATTGATTAAGATAAAACGTCAAACCAATTTTTAGTCAACCATTTTCATTCGTATGAAAGGCCTATATGGGCAAATGGTGATTAAGCTACAGATTTTACACAGATAAACCCAACTTAGCCCATTAAACAAATGGGTTAAGCTGACTTTGTTAACACATGTTAAAAGAAGAAGAAACGGTTGAGTCATGCTTTGGACGGCGATCTGCAGCTCCGCCGCAAATGCCGAACTTCCACCAACTCCACCGTAAACTCTGAAACCATGATTCTTCTCCAGTAGATCACCGATAGTAATTCTAATAATCTTCATCTTCCTTCCGTTTTTTTCTTTGTCCAATCCTTTAAAGAGAAGCTCCAACTCCCCCCCCCATTTAATTCATTGAGGTGGGCGGTCCAAGCCAATCAAGGACAGCGTTAACTAAAATCTGTGGTGTTTTTGTTTATTTTAGGTTTTGATTTTGTGAAAACTCAAGTTCTGTAAATCGGAATTGTGATTTCTATCAAAACCACACAAATCTTTTCAGTTTCTTCGTTTATTCTCACGTTCCTTCTTCTCCGATTGAGTTGAGATTCGATCTCTTTGATGAATCCTTACTTGCATAAACTCATCGAAGGCACCACCGTTTGTAAAGCTAAGTCTTAGTTGCATGTCTTTTGTACCTTCTAATTTCAGGAACTAATAGATTCTATTTTAATTTGTCTTCCCAGTTGTGTTGTTTGCTAGTTTTGTTTGTTATCGATAAGGAATGATATTCACTGGATCCAATTAAAATTCGAATTCATGGGTTACTGGTTTATTAAGGTTATAATTTTTTGAATACTCAAATTCGTGACTACTCGAATTCGTGGAGTTTTTGTTTATTAAGGTTATTGATTTTCGGATTACTGAAATTCGGTTTGCTTAATGTTTTAAAATTCCATCAAGTGTTAAGTATCTGTGTTTAAGCTATGATATATGTAAATTCGATTCGTTTTCTAACTCTCTTTCATCCTCTATATAGCATTGTGTCTCTATTTAACTTTTATTTGTTGTCAACTGTTTAATTTTTGCAGTAAAAAGAGATTAGAGCTTCTACTATTGGCAGGAGCATCATACAAATAGAAGGAAATAAAGAAGCATTGCAGAGATTAAGGAAATTGTCTACAGGTAATAACACAAACCATTGACGTTTTAATCTTTGAAATTGTCTTAGTTCCGTTTGAAAGTTTTAATTTGTTATTGTTGAGTAGATAGATGAATTGATTTATAAGAGTAGAGTTCATAATTAATAAAAATGAAAACATAAATCATAATAAACTGAAACTGAAAACATAGTAAAGGTTCTAGAAATGAATACGACTGAAACAAACTAAAGGTTTTCAGCTTACGTATTAAAATATTTTCAGCCAAGGTTTTATCCTTAACATCTACAAAGTCAACTAACTCGAGGAAACTACCATCAAACATAGAATCAGATTTACTAACTTTTGTACCATTAGTAAAACTTATCTTGCAATTAAGCTTTGACATCTTATACTTTCCAGAGGACGCAGCGATGGTAAAGGTATCAATGATCTTCCATTCTCCGACTTTAAGTTCCCTTTGAAATCGAGTTGCATAAGGTTTTTGAATGGTGGCTTGCATCTTAGAACCCTATAAGAGAAAATGGTATTTAAAAAGTTTAGTTAGTATGATTAAAATTATAGATATTAAACGATATTTATAGACTATTAATTCTTACGTTTCATCACAAATGATCATGTCTAATGTCTCTCCAAATCCAGGAGTGTATTGAGTCCACATGTGGAGGATTTTGACTCGGATGCACCATGCTGTCTTGTAGGGCTTCACATCGTTAAGGTATGTTTATCCGATTCTTGGAGCCATTGTGTAATTGAATGTTTTGTGATGACTTTGGTTGCTATGATAGCTAATCGAAGTGAGGGGGCGATATATTTATATGCACTATTACGTATAGGTTTTTCTTCAAAATGAAGAGGATACATTTTGAGATAAAGATTGCCGTAGAATTATTTTGGAATATTGGCATTTTAATTCTCAAATTTGATTTGAGAGAATATATGATTCTCTGAATTTGGTTATAGTTGTTAAGAAAATCAGGGTAATTGGTAATTTGTGAAGTTAGTTTTCTAATTTTGTGAAGTATCTTAATATTTAAAGATATTGAAATATATTTGCATGTTTTTCTAGGCGGGAAGACGAGGAGTCTTTGCCTAAAAAAATGCGTTGACAAAGGGCCCGCAGATTCTTTCTTAATATTGGGCCGGGTCAAAATCTTTTCAAGCGGGTCGAAATTGCACCAGGAAAAGGTTCCGCGTCTTTTTCAACCGGGTCGGAACTCACCTTCGACTAGGGTCGGCTCGGATCGGCTCAGGTCCGCGTGAAAATGTCGTTAATGCCCAGAATTTTTTTTTTTTTGTTTTTTTTTTCACAACTACAACCCAATGGCATTTTTTGTAATTATGTAGAAACGGCTTATATGGCTCGTCATTTTTTCTGCCCCTCCCTCTCAATTAATAGTATAGATGCAGCCATGCAGGGGTCACCGGTGTATTGACACGTCAGCAGAGAATATTGTGCTACCATTTTCAATATTTTTAAAACTTTCATGGCGTTGTGAACACTAAAAGCTAGTTGTCACGGGCTTATTCCGGAAGACCGTGCGGCAGTCGATAATCTCCACGATTCTTGACTCAGCCTTCGTCTGACTTACCATCTTCTACTGGATTCGTCCTGCCAAGGACTCATCAGGGGATCGGCTCCAGATCCCGACCAGTTTGTGCAGGGATGGCCTAATCCCTTTTTCGTAGTCAGATCCTCGAACAGCGACAGACTCCCCGAACTCAACCGAGTCGGTCTGTCTGACTCCAAAGGGTCTCTCCAACCTGAGTCCTGCACGCCCCTCACTGAAGCACGACACCCTACCCCAGTCGGAATGGCCCCGCAGAAGCAACGCGACGGTCACGTACCGTCCCAAGAAAACAGTGCGTGACATTCTCCCCCACCGATCAATGTGCACGTCCTCGTGCACTGGAAGAATCCTCATGATCGTACGTTGTGTCCTTGTGGAATAAATCTTACCCCCACTCGATTCACTAACTCGGCACCTTGCCTTAGTCTTCGGGAAACGGGCTCATCCCTCTTCCCTTAACTTCTGACGCCATTGACCGAGGCTCTCCGCCTACCCGTCTTCACGCCTCTTAGCCACGGGCGCTGGGCGCAGACAATACACAACGTTCTGGGCTCTGATACCATTTGTCACGGGCTTATTCTGGAAGACCGTGCGGCAGTTGATAATCTCCACGATTCTCGACTCAGCTTTTGTTTCACGGACCATTTTCGACTGGTTTCGTCCTGCCAAGAACTCATCAGGGGATCGGCTCCAGATCCCGACCAGTTTGTGCAGGGATGGCCTAATTCCTTCTTCGTAGTCAGATCCTCGAACAGCGACAGACTCCCTGAACTCAACCGAGTCGGTCTGCCTGACTCCAAAGGGTCTCTCCAACCTGAGTCCTGCACGCCCCTCACTGAAGTACGACACTCTACCCCAGTCAGAATGGCCCCGCAGAAGCAACGCGACGGTCACGTACCGTCCCAAAAAAACAGTGCGTGACATAGTGCTCTCTCCACATGGGATATGTGTCTTTTGTTCTCACGCAACCATATTTTTTATTTACTTGTTTTAATCTTCTTTGGACCAAAGCCTTTGAAATAAAAAAAATTCTCCTATCGATAAGACTACATAAACATTTTATTGGTTACCAAGGATGAAGTACATTAATATCTCTAATAAAGTTCCATTTATAAATACATTTTTATTTCATTTGATAAAATACACATAACACTACAATCTAGTATTCGATTTATTAGATGTCTAAATCAAATTACAATATGCTATGGAAAAAAAAAACATGTGTTATGCGATGTTAAAATGATATGGGTTGTCCATATAACAACTCAATATGATAAATTAGATGTTTGCATTACAAAAATACATGTTACCGAAATAAATTACATTTCCTATAATAGTTAAATAAAACAAATAAAATGTATAAAATTCACTTTAATTTCTAGCACATAACCAAAAAAATCAATTTATATATCAAGGTTTGAAATAGAAAACCTAATTGAAGAGCCTTTTTAGTTTTTTTTTTTTTAAAGTTTTTTTTAGTTTTTTTGCTTCTGTAGTAGTAACCAAGTGTAAACAATTAAAAAATTTAAAGCAGTTTTATACTTCTAAATACATTTTAAAAACCATCCTAACCCATAGCTATGTTAATGTTAATCTTATAAGTTCAAACTTCAAAGAGACAGTCAACATTTAGATCTTCAATCAATCACCATCTTTAACTTTACTTTACAAACATAAAACCTTTGCTTTTTTCCTCAAAATTATACTATAATACTATAATTGATTAAAAAGTAGCAAAAGCCAAAGTCACATTTTTCTACTTTTAGAGAGTTTTGTGTTTATCTCACATACTCGACCGTTCGTCTCAAAATTTTCAAAATCTCCAAAAGAAAGGAATATTGTGCTACCATCTCCAATTTTTAAACTCTATAAAAGTAGAAAATTATAAAAGTTAAATACAGGCCTAAAATCAAGCATTTTATACTATTTATTTTTAAGGATTAAACCTTAGGTTCTCCACATGCCTAGGTGTTTTTTGTTCTCATCTCACGCTCTTCGTCCGTAGTATCTGTAAGTTATGGATCTTAACATATACTCACCAGTGTTCAAGTAAAATATTTTCTAATATGAATGATTTGGTATAGTGTTGGTTTGGTTTGTATTCGAGTTTTAATTAGATATATCTTCAATTTTGAGATTAGTTTACATTTTATAACAATTTTTATTTTTCAGTTAAATTCAAATTCGGATTTGATTTTTTTTCTTCATATACAAACAATGAATCGATTTAAACCATTATATTATATGATTTAGTATTTTTATTCGATAACTTTGGTTTGCTTCAAATCATATAGAATTAATTTATCTCAATTAAACATATATCCTTACTCAAAAGTGTTACTTTGTATAAGTTTCAAAAGTGTCAGCAAATGGAGGTTTGAACTCTATCTTATTTTGAACTAATCATTTTTAGGGGCACTTAATAGACATGATTAGAGACTTTGGTGTATGGCAGCTAGGTTTGGGGTGTTATGCTAAAGTTTATGATGTTGTTGTGGAAGGAGAATGGTCATTCCGTTCTTTGCAAGAAACCTGATCTTGTATGAGTTATTGCTCAAATAAGGACATCCATGTTCCCCACTTGGCACTTGGTAATGATCATGTCATTTGTGTCACTCGTATATGAAGTATCAAGAACATTTATCGACTTCATAAACATGGAATCAAGTGTTAAAGCTGTCAATTGGGTTGTCCAGCGTCCAATCGCCCAATTGGGCGTGCCCATTTATACAATTATTTTTATGGTTTTTAATTGGTCGGTCCATAATGGACAATGATCCAAAAATGGTCCACGCCCAACAAAATTCTAAATTTTAAAGTTCATGGGCATATCCAATGTCCATACGGTCCTGCCCATTTTGACCATGAACGAGATTGGTCGTACGCCTATTTAAATCATTTAAGATTTGGTCGAGACCATGGTCCGTCAATTACGAACTGGACTGAACCCTGACCCATGTACGTATAAACCAATTGACAGCTATATCATGTATGCTCTCGGCAAGAAATATTGGAGTCATTATATTGTTCTCACAAGAGTACCATGGTTTGCTTTCATTATATGGTTGACCAGACTTGTCTTTTGTGTAGCAAGCCGGATGAAATACACATTGGATAGAGACCCTGTATGGTTCGAAGCACGAGACAGGAATGAGCGTAGGCATTCAAGTTGGAGTTATCCGACTACATACCTTACTCGCCTCATTGACAAATATGTTCTGAATAAGATTAAGTCCTTGCGATTCTCGTCCTCCCCTTGCTACGAACCACTTCTATAGAGATGATTTATATGCACATGGATTTCAATAAAGAAGCCATTTCGGTTTTACTCATCCCTTATGTTTAGTTTAATTTCCATCTATTCCAAATGTTATCACTTTATCTTTTTGCCTTTCACGTTTGGAAAATAACCATTTTTTTGTTTAAGTAAATAAATTTGACATTTTAAGAAAAGAAAAAAGTGTTGTATGCAAATAAACTCTACTTTAAAAACTGCTCTTAGTTTAGCGCCTAAAACGTGAATGTCTGTAGTGTAGGGTCCATGTCCCAATTTGAAAAATAGCCATTCGATTTTATTTTATTTTTATGTTTATTCAGTATTAATTCATTTTGAAATATTAGATCATAAGAAAATGTCACCAACTAGAAAAATGCACCGGCACTTTAATTCAGTTCCAAAAAAAAAAAAAAAAAAAAAAAGGGTAACCGATTTAATTTCTAGCACACAACCAAAAAATCAATTTATATATCAAGGTATTTAATAGAAAACCTATTTGAACCAATTTATATTATTGAAGGAGCCTATATAGTTTTTTTGTTTCCCTAGTAATCAATTAAAAAAAAATTTAAAGCTTTTATATAGCTCTCAATACATTTTAAAAACTATCCTAATCCATAGCTATTTTAATCTCATAAGTTCAAACTTCAGAGTGAAACTTTAGATCTTTCTTTAACTTTACTTCTACTACAACAAACACAAAACCTTTGATTTTTTCCTCAAAATTTATATAATTATATAAAGAGTAGCAAAAGCCAAAGTCACATTTTTCCTACTTTTATAGAGTTTTGTCTTAATCTCACTTACTCGACCGTTCCTCTCAAAATTTTCAAAAACTCAAACTTCAAAATCTCCACAAAAACAAAAAAAAAAAGGAATTTTCCGGCGTAAAGTTCAAGAAAAAAAAAACAAATCCAATCTCCGGTGATAATGGGTTGCGTTTCATCGAACCTCCTAAATCACGACGAAGACTTCCCCGACTTCCCTCAAATCGGCGGTAGCTCCGCCTTTGGCCACCACATCGTCAAACTTACCTCCACCACTTATGGTCTTCTCTCTCTCGATCCTCCTCCTTCTTCTCCTCCTATGACACCGCCGGAGAAATTCACCATCAGTACAAAACCTAAGTCGCTATGGTCTGAGCCAAGGCTAATCAAGTCGGAGCCGGAGATTATCAACTCCTGGGAGCTAATGTCAGGCCTCGACGGCGAGAGTTTCCGATTCACTCCTCTTCCGAAGACTCCGGTGAAGTATAAAATCTTCGGCGGTGAAAACAAAGAGAACTCAGATCCTAATCGGAGCAACCCTAGAAAATCTTTAAACGGCGAGGTTTTTAAACCGTTAGATCCGAAATTGAACAGAGAAGATTCGGATCCTAACCGGAGAAACCCTAGAAAACCGTTAGATCTGAAATTGGATGAGAAATTCGAGAGGATCTGTCCTCCGGGAGGAGAGAATCGTGTGGTGATCTATACGACGTCGTTGCGTGGCGTTCGTCGGACGTTTGAGGCTTGTAACGCCGTGAGAGCTGCGGTGGAGAGTTTTGGTGTTGTGGTTTGCGAGAGAGATGTGTCTATGGATAGAGGATTTAGAGAAGAGCTTGTGAGTCTAATGGTGAAGAGAGTTGGGAACGATGAAGCTGCATTGCCGCCGAGAGTGTTTGTGAAAGGAAGGTACATTGGTGGAGCAGAGGAAGTGTTGAGACTTGTCGAAGAAGGTTCTTTCGGAGAGCTGATCTGCGGGATTGCGAGAAAGAAAGCGGGAGGGTGCGAAGGCGGTGGTGCGTGTGATGGATGTGGAGGATTGTTTTTCTTGCCGTGTTTCCGGTGTAACGGAAGCTGTAAAATGGTTAAAGGATGGGGTAGCGCCGCCGTGGTTGTTAGATGTAATGAGTGTAATGAGAACGGTCTTGTTCCATGTCCGATCTGTAGCTGAGTAAGATAATTCCTATGTTTTCTCTTGTCTCTTAAAGCTATAGTTGAAACAGACTTATGTGTTGTTTATTGGATCCATTATGTATAATTCAACTTGTTCTATTGCGATATCAAGCTATTTGATCACAATAGGTTCAAGTTTTATTCAAAGCACTGAAGACTGAACCATTGTGACTCATAGGTTCAACATGTTGGCTAAAATTTGGACTCGAACTTAGCATACTCACTCCATTTTGTGTTGAACCAATGGTTTACACCTTTGTATTTGAATGGCTACATCGATCGATCACTGCGTAATGAATATTTCTATGAATGAAATAAGCTTTGAAGAATAAAAGAAACATCAATCTTGGTTAAATTCAGAGAGTAATTTCGACGAACCAAGAATAAGAAACTATAACTTATAAGAGTCACATTGTTGGTAAGATATCTGAAGGCTGTGAAACGTCGCGGCGATTTTCTCTGTCGGATACAGAATCTGAAGAAGACTTGTTAGGTTTTCGTTTCTTCTGTGTTTCGTCCTTGTGAATTTGGTTAAAATTTCTATCAGCTTTGGCGACGATTTTGGAGACAGTGAAACCATAGTCTTCGAAAGTGTGTGCTCGTTGCGGGAGTAATGAGTCACGGCAGAAGACATCAATCCCTTCGTAAGTCCATACACCTAAAATCGCTTCTCCTTTGAGTCCTATCGCAAACCAACCGAGACCCGAAACAGCAATATCTACTGAATTTGTGTCCCAATTGCTCCCACTCACTCGGAATTCCTTTCTAACCCATTTCCCTAACTCTTCAACCCGCTTCTCCCCAATCGGTGGCTTCATCAAGAAATCAAAATGTAAACAAAGGTTAAAACTTGTGTCAAGGCCACTCTTCAAATAAAGCTTTGATCTTAACTATTTCAAGCTAGTTACAATCGGATCGTTACCTACAATCGAAATGGTCCTCAAGCTATGTTTTCTTTTGATACCGAATATGTTTTGGAGAATAAACGTTATAATCTAAAAGGTGTTCAATCCAAAAACTCATCATATTTTTATCCTCTACAACTGAAAAAGCCAGAGCTTTTACCTGCAATCGACAACCGAAATGGTCCTCGAGTGTTTTGTAGGCGTTCTCTTTCTTCCCCATATGAAGTGGAACATAAGGAGATGCCCAAACTGTAACATATAAAGAATCTACAGACGATTCATCAATATCAAGTCTCATTAGCCCACCAATATGAACCGTATAACCTTCCTGCAAGACAAAAAAAAATCCAATTAACAATCCAGTTCCCTTAACATTTATCCAAAAGCCAACACATTCAATCAATCAAACCGAACCTTGATCCTATAAGTCCTTGGTTTAAGCTCTTTGCTAATATGAACAAGTCTCTGCTCTTCTCTCGTAAGCCTAGTCGTAATCTGATGCGGATTCAACAATCCAGGAGTATCAAACAACTTAGCTTCAAAAGGCAAAACACCTTCAACTCTAATAATCCCCAATGTAGTTCCAGGCACAGGAGCCTCAGTCAAATGCCAAACTTTCCCACCAACAACCTTCCCAACCGCATTAATCAGCGTACTTTTCCCGGCGTTCTGCGATCCAACTGCCCAAACATGACCTCTTTTACCCGCCATAGCCGCAACATCTTCAACCAAATCCTTAATTCCCCAATTCTTAACAGGACTAACGAAATGTAACTTAGTGATCTTACTTAACCCACCTTCACGAGCTCTTTGTCTAACCCAATGCTCAAACCTAGTTGGAGACAACGAACTTGGTAACAAATCAATCTTAGTCACAACAACAACAACTCTAGGTACATTTCCTGATCTCCCTTCTTTCCAAGCTGTATCATTCTCATCTATTGTTCTTGATACAAGCTTAGCTACTCTCTTTGGGAAAGAACCATCAACATCTGAAGCATCAACAACCATAAGAACAACGGTTCGAGCACCAGAAGCTGAACCTAATCGTCTTCCAACAGTATGATCAAAATCGAAATCAGGAAGTAGATTCTCCACCGTTGGATCTTTCACTTTCCCGTAATGTCTAAGTGAATGACACCTTGCGCATACCAAAGGTCGTTCTTGCTCTGTTTCATCATCTTTAGGGTTTAGGTCAGAACTGTTTGGTTCTTCAATGATGAAACCTCGTTTGATTGAATCTATGAATTCGGGTTCTTGTGAGATTGGTATGAGATGACGAAGATTCATCATTTCGTTGTTTTTTGGTTTCTCTGTTGATGGTTTGATGAAGAAACCTGGATGTTTTGGATTTGAGTTTTGCATATGAACTCCACAACCTGGACAAACTGAGATGGTGATTGAAGTGGCATCATTGTAATTACCATCTCTGTTTAAAGGTAGGAGATTTGAAGAAGAAGAAGATGAATAGAAACGTAGAAATGGTGAGTTTGAGTTAGTGTTGAAGTGATGATTGTGATTGAGAAATGAAGAAGAAGGGTTTGTTTTAGTGAGTATTGAAGATTTGAAGGAGGAAAGAGGAAGAGCAAATAAAGGTTTAAACTTTGATGATGATGAAAGCTCTCTTGCTGCTTTCGAAAGCATTGCGGCGGTGTTTGACAGTAGTCGACGGAGATGAAGATTTTTGGAGACGAGGTGAATTTTAAAAATCTGATTTTTAGGGCTTTTTTTTTTTTTTTTTTTTTTTTGCTTGGAGGAGGAAGACGAGAGTGTTAAGTTTGGGGAAATTGCGAAATTAGTAGCTGTAGAAATTATGTTTTGCAATTAAGTACCTGTACTATTGTTTTGCACGGAAAAAGTCTACACTAACAAATTGTAGAGGAGAATCGTGAAATTTTATTTTTGATCACTAATAAATTAATTTAATGAAACCTGAAATAATCCAACTTTTTGGAAAATTTCACATTGAGTTGATTATTATTATTAAAAAAGAAAACGTTTGTTAAATGTTATAAATCGACTAAACATGTATTTTTTTTATCTAAAAAATCAGTCAAAACCTTCACTGAATTTAGAAAACAAATTGTGCAAAACTTACAAAAGATTCTTGATATATTAGGGTTTAAATGCAATCAAAACCGATTTGTTTATATTTACACATAAAAAAATTTGCTGAGTTTTTGGTTTTTTTTTTTTTTATAAAACACACATTCACTCGATGGGAAATCAAAACTTCACTCGCTTTGCTATTATTCTCTGTTATTACGTTTAATTAATAATAAGATTACAAAAAAATTACTTCTAGTATTTAACTAGTCATCATTAGTCATTACAACAATTTTGAACTTTTGTTTTTTTGTGTGTTTTGGAAAGTACAAAAGTGTCAAAGCTAATAGAGGAGAAGAATGTAAATAAGAGAAGTTCTCGAAAAGCGCAAACATGGATCAACTAGTGTAAGTGCCACGAGCCACCACATATGCTTGTGACGTAGTTACTTGCAAATGACAAAACTGTCCTTTGGAATTTTTCAACCATTCGATTAAAATTTAGAAATGCTCAACTCTGACCAAATTTGACTTATTTGATAATTACGTTTGACAAATTCAACATTTTGACTGGTATGTTGTTCGCTGATGAAAGTAAAACTGTAAAAGATGCAAATATTCAGTATTGAATTTAAAAAAAAATTCAAGATTCCTTATTTTCTGTTCAATACAAAAATGTTTTTGATAATTCTAACTTAATACTTTTGGGAAATATTGAAAATTCTAACATAAATAGAGGATTTGGGAAATATCTAAACTTATATTTTCAAGATTCCATATATTTTTATGTTAAATTTTTGAAACGTTTCTAAATAATCCTTCTTTTTTTGGGGGTCAAGAACGTTTCTGATGAAATTTAATTTAAATATTTTAGTGACAAATTAGATTCCCGTTTCCGAGGTTAAAAAAAAAACAGAATTTGATTTCTTCTACTACTATTTTAGTGACAAATTAGATTCTACTAACACGATTCAATCGGTCATAAACAAGAAAACGAGAAGATAAAAGATAAAAGATAAAAATAGAAAGGTTTAAGAAACATTACGCATAAAAGCAAGTTTCTAATAACTCCAAGGGTAAAGAGTATAAAATATAAATAACAAAAAACGCCCATTAAACAGAGACAAACTTCAAAAGCCTCTCACTCTCTCAAGTGTTTTTCTCTTCGGCTCTGTGTAAAAAAAAAAAAAAAAAAAAAAAAAAAAAAAAAAAAAACTCTAAGAGATTTACCCAAAAGATCCCAAAAGCAAAAGGAAACAGAAGCATCATCAAGCTTCCAGCATTACATAACGAGAAGATAAACAAAAGGACCAGAGAAGTTTCAGACAAACATTCTTTACATGTCTGTGAGGAGCAGAGCAGAGCAGAAACATATAAATATAAAAAACCTTTAGTAGTAGTAGTAGTAGCTACTGTTAATGCATTGGATGTCTCGGATTAGCACGAGAACGAACAGGTGTCTTTGATGGACTCACCCTACAAAATCAAACCAATCAAAATAAGATTGAAGTTCAGATTCATAATAAGATTTAAAGAGAATGTGTAAGAGTTGGTTTTGTTCTTTGGACCTTATTGGTAAAGAACCAAGAAGAACACCACTGCAGTTGAGAGCAGCGATTGCACTTTCCGCCTGCGGAAACACAGTAAAGATTAATACTTTGAAGCTTAATTGATTCGATATAACCGTGAAAATATCTGCTTTCAAAGCCATTCTTTACCATGACAAACTCGACGAAACCAATGCGAGTTGGATGATGATGATCACCTAAAAGCCTAAGACGGTACACCTCTCCACACACAGCCTCAAAAAAGAGTTTTATGTCTGCTTGAGTGAGCTGTTGAAAATGTGAAAACTAATCAAAGTTAACTACTTTTAAGTTTCAGAATAACTCGCACGAAGGAAACCAATTCGAGAGAGACGTTCACCTTCTTGTCAATGTTAGTACAGTAGATAGTTCTAGCACACATCTCACGCTCATCTTCAGTCTAAGAACACAAAAACAGGACTACAAAATCAATATCTTGAGTCTAAAAAAACCAAAACTTTACACTCGGAATGTGATGAAACACACAATAAAGGTTCACTCACCCTTGGCAAGAACGTCGGGTTAACCGGCGCAATAGCTGTTTTTGATGGCATAACCTTCACAGGATAGAATCCAAGCATCGTCCCAGACAAATTCAGTGCAGCCCTAGCACCCACTACAAGTCCCCAAATTGGTTAAAACCATTAACCAAGACATTAACCAAGAAAACAGATTACACAAAGAAACTAATGATACCTTCATCAGTGAACTCAATGAAAGCAAACCGAAGTACTGAGTTAGGGTCACCACATATACGACAGTCAACAACCTAAAGTAACCAAAGTTAAGTCAACACTACACACTACAAACAAAGATTGGAGTCAAAAAGATGAATTTTTAGAAGTTACTTAAACCTGTCCAAAGCCGATAAACAAACCAGCAAGCTGCTCCTCAGTGACCTAAAACCCAACAAAATAAGATAAGTCTAAGTTAGAGAAAACAGTAAAATCTGAGAAAGAACCATTGAAGAAAGGTGGAAGCTTTTTAAAAACCTGTTGGTCAATATCAGACACATAAACAGTTCTTCGAATGATCTCTTCACGTTGAGCCAAACTTGTCCGAGCATTCATTCTTCGTTTCCCTTGTTGTCCGAACGACTTCTTCTGTTTCAAATCAAACCATTTTGCAGTAAAAAAGACACAAAAAGGTGAGATTTTTCAACTCATAACACACAACAAGAAGAGACACAGAAGCCAAAGTTTAAAGAGGAAAATTGTAATTTAAAATCCCAAAAATCACAGAGAATAGACTAAAGACGGTGTGTTCTTACCCGGCGAAAGCCGCCGTCTTCGTTGACGGCAAAGTTTCCGGCGGAACCAAAGCCATTATAAACGGTGAAGAAACCACCGTTAACGCCGTTAAATCCTTTAACAACTTGTTTAGTGTGTGAAGGAGGAACAAACTCTTCAGCCATAGGATTAAGTTTAGATAAGAGCTCATGAAGTTCTCTCATATCACGCTTAAAGCTCTCACCACCGTCGGATCTCTCCACGTGGGATCCGATCTCACCGTTGATTCCATTTCCACCATGATCGTTGTTGTTAGAAGAAACTCCTGATTCTTGACTGGTTACAGAAGACGGCGGCGACGGCGAGATCACACTAGCAGCCTCCGTATTAGCTCCGACGGTCTCAACAATCGCCATGATCAGAAGTTTTGGTAAAATCGATAAAAATCCGATTTTTCAGGGAACCCAACGATCAAAGTAAAGAGATTTTGAGGAAGAAAATGAAAAAAAGGGGAACAGTAGTATAAGAAGGAGCTACCAAGAAAGAGAAGATGAAGAAGAGGACAAAAGAGTAATTAACCAGAGGATTAATGGTAATTAAATTGGATTAGATGAGAAAGATTAGCGAGGTTTGTTGGAAATTGCATAGGATTAAAATCCCCAAATCTGGTTTTCATTTTTTACTGCGGTTAAAAAAAGTTAATAGCGAGGTTTGTTGGAAATTGCAGAGGATTAAAATCCCCAAATCTGGTTTTAATTTTTTACTGCGGTTAAAAGGGTTAAAAACGATCGGATAAAGTAAGGTAGAAGAAGATCAGTTCGTACTGCAGAGAAAAGATCATGCACTTCAGTGTCCTCTTCTATTTTCAGACAGAGCTAGATCATAGCAAACCTGAATCTACAACTCTAATATTTATCCAAAAAATATTTTCTAGAAAATATGTACCTTTTGGCATTTTTATATTTATGTCATCAAAACCAAAACATTTACTTGGTTTTTCTTTTTTTTTTTGATAACTTACTTGGTTTTTCTTTGTTATCAACCAAATTACAAAAGCATATATTTATGGCATCAATTGTATGAATTTTAGTTTGAGAGAATAGAGATTTTAAATACAATTTCATAATAATAATTAAAAAAAAAAACGTTGATATGATTATTATGAGTAATCTTTAAGTTTCCATTCTAGTAAACAATATCAAAATAATAGTTGGGACTTGTGAGTTTGGGATTAACGTAATGATATGACGAATCGAATCGTAAAACAACACATGGCACAAAAACGAATGCGAAGTAGTATATTGTTTTTTTTTTCTTAGTGTAGCACACTATGTTTTCTTAATAGTACGTTTTTTTCGTTCCATAAAAAGAATTTCAGTAGGCTTTAAACAAATACCATCGTCCATCGATGATCATAAGTCTTTATTCATATCGATGGTTATGAAGTCTTATTTATATCCATGGTCATAAAGTCTTATATATAAATATATAATACACAAATCATTTACTAGTAACATATTAAAAATATTTCTATTGATGCTTAACTAAACTTTAAAACATATTTTTCAAAGTAACAGAAAAAAATATAAACTTTCAGTCCATAAAAACACAACTTGTATATTTGATGTCTTCGACCCGTGAACTAAAAGATAAGGGTAAGGGTGGGGAGGTCAATATTCATATGTTCGTGAGGTCTTGGATCATAATAGAGACTTTGAGGAAATATAAATCTTCAACTAGGAGTATAAATGCACCATACGATTAGCTAGGAGAAGAATAACGTATGAAAAAAATCTCCACCAAATGATTTATATGAACCAAACTTAGGTTGCATTGTAAAAGAGAGTTTGTTCTATGTAGAATCAATGTATATTATTATAAAAGACTTTCAGAGAACAGAAAGAAAATGTATCACTGTTTACCGATTAAGATGAATGAATTTGAACATCTTTCCATTTGTAAGCATTCCTAGATATCCATTTGTTTTTGATTTTTTTGTTTACATTTATGTTTTCATATTATGATGATCAAAATATTATAATATGGAAATGCCTAACAAACTTTTTTGGAAAATAAACCAATGTCTCACATCGGAAGATTCGAAATGTAACAATTTAATATATATAAGTCAGATCAATCTCCAATTAGTATAAAACCTTTTGGAAAGAAACACAATAACAAATCTGTAAAATCTTGACCACTTGGGCCAAAATGGACAATATCATACTTAAGAGGAATTGACTTATGTTTGCAGAAAGTCCAACAAATTTACAATCCAGATTATAATTTGGAGAGAAGATAAGGAAGATTAAGCCCTAGGCCCTAACTAAATATGGGATTATAATTTGGGATTATACAACAAGTGCCAAATGGCAACACATTTTTCGATAGAGGTGGGGCAAATATTTCTAAGCTGCCAAAAGACAAGACATAAGGATGTATCGAGCGTCCTCCACGTCATTGTGTCGCGCTTACAACTTGAAAGAACCAACAATGCCATCTTCGGAGAAGTGAAAAAAAATGATTGGAACATAAAGTATCACGATAAGTTCTCGTGACTAACAGTTCATACTTCATACTGTCTTAATAAAGCCATGGTACGTTCTCATGATCTTATTTACCATCAATGCCAAATGAATAGGGCATGGTATGGTTATAACTATAAACCATTACATTACAAGTTTTGATCGTTTCTACAGAAATACGAGTGTCACACACTCGGAGTGTGTGATTGTAAAGGATGTATACATTTTCAACAACTTTATAACTCCAAATCTAGTAAAAAAAAATTAAAACAATTTATTTAGGTGAAATGAATTCACTTAATTCTATTAAAAAAAAAACTTAATATCTTCTCAATTCTTTTGTACATATTGTTTGTTTTCTCAACCAATAATGTAAAGGGTTTAAGTTTGATTATTTTTTTCTTTTACTTGAAAACTTTATTCAACTTTTATAAATATTTTATTGACTGTAATATATATATAGGGCATTTTTGTGATTTAAATAGCACACATTTTGTGACATATATGGTAATGTCGTTATTCTATTATTATTATTTGGTTCAAATCTACAAATAATTATATGTTATTGTCAAAATATATATTCAGTTTATAACTTTCATATTTTTACCACCATATTTATAATTATGATTAATCGATTTGTAAATCTTCTATAAAAAAAAACAAAGTTTGAACCTTTTTTTTCCTTTTTTTTTTTTTTTTTTTCCTTTTTTCTTGAATGAATATATTCCCCCAAATATTTTTCTATAAATATTATTCTCGTATTTATCATATTTTGAAATTTACAAATCTATCCTTTGTACAAACATATTTATCTTTTAGAAATCCAACGGACTAAAAATCAAGCAATTAAAATCGTAAAAGTAGAATGGCCCGAATGGATAAACATGAGTTAAACTATAACAACATCTCAAACTCTCGTGACCCACATGCGCCTAACCCTTTCAACGCGCGTGACCCACACGCGCCTAACCCTTTCAACGCGCGTGACCCACACGCGCCCGAATGGATAAACATGAGTTAAACTATAACATCAACGCGCGTGACCCACACGTGCCTAACCCTTTCTCTCCCAAATCTCAAACTCTCGCGCAGCCACCCACTTTCTCGTTTTCGGTCGGAGTTCGGTGGCTACCTTAGCACCGGCTCCGGCCGTTTCTGTTTTCTTTCTTTTGTTTCGCCATCTACCTTTCGTCTGATTTACCGGAGTTGGTGTCTCGGTGGTTCTGATGCGTGAAAGTTTGAGGCGTCGGTGTGGTCTTAGTCGCTTGAGGACGGTGGCTAGATCTCGTTGTCGACTTCTTTATTTTCTATTGCGTCGGAGTCTTGGCTTCACCTTCCTCTCTCTCTTCTCCGGCGAGGAAGCGGCTTCGTTAGAGCTAGATCTCCTCCGATTCGGGTCGGGCGACAGGGATCTCGGTGGTGCTGGTGTGAGAAGACAGCTCCTGTCCTCCGTGATACTCGGTAGCTCTTCCCCGGTTCAGATCTGTGGGTCTTCGATGGTCTCTTCTTCTTTCGACTTTTTTGCGGGTTCGTTGGCGAGGCTTCGGTGGTAGCGGAGTCCCGTAGATGGAAGTTTCGGTGGTTGGGAAGCTTCTTTCTCGCCGGTGTCTTTGGTGCAGCAATTCTCCAGCGCCGTCGAGCACTAGGTTGTTCGGTTTTTACTTGGTTTGGGCCTTGGTACGGCTCAAGTGAGACCTCTGCTCATCTCTCGTTTTGGCCTTTGTCCGCATCTATGTCGTTTTTGCGCATTGGGTTCGGTGGAGAGTTTGTTTGTTTTGGTCCTTGGTGGTGGTGAGGTCTGATCATGTCTCTTCTCCGATAAGGCTCCTTTGTTTTGCACTCGGGTTTCAGTTTGGTGGCGTGTTGATGTGGCTCTGTTGGTGTTACCTCCATTCTGGTGGTTTACCCTTCGTCTTTAGTGGGTCTTCGTCTTCGACGGTTATTTGTGGTAGAAAGTTCCGGCTGCTTTGCTAGGTTTGAGTGGTTAGGCAGAGGTGTTGGTTTTTTGTGTGAGGGTTGGTCGGGAGTTCTATGTTGGCTTTGTGTTGGTGGTGGTGTCTGATCAACACTGTTTTTTGGCCGGGTCTTCTTTGAACTTTTGGTGTGGCCCAATCGTTTTTCACTATTAGCCTCTTTTGCCTTCGAAAGAGTTGTGGCGGGTGCTTGTTTCAGATCTGTTTTGAGAAGTGTTTGTTCCGGTTTTTGGCTTAGAGTGGCTCGTTGTCGAATTGAGGCGGCGGAACCGGTCTTGTAGCAAACCGGATCCGTGTTTGTGTTCGTCGCCAGGAGAAGTAATAGGCGCCACTGCTTAAAGTTGAGTGCTAGCTTTTTGTGGAGGGTGTTTGTGGCTTTAAGGATCGGGGCTTGGGTTCTTCGGAACTGCGGGACGCAAATATCCAAGTTGCTATAGCTTGGGGGTGGTTGTTTTTTCATCAAGTTTTCTTCGAGTGCTAGCGCCGGTCTTCTGTTTTTTGATCTTTTCTGTTTCTTGCATCTTGTTATTGCTTTTTTGCTCTTCGTGTTTTTGTTTCTGTAGGTTTTTTGGTCTTTCTGTTTTTCTATGTTTCTCTGTAACCGCTGTCACAAATTTTAAAATGATATAATTTAACATTTTATCAAAAAAAAAAAAAAAAAAAAAAAAAAAACTATAACAACATCTCTTGCCGACAAAAAAGAAGGCAATGACAATGACACTACATGTCTCGGAATTATCTTAGCTTCGGATAAATTCATTATCCACATTTATTTTTACAGCCAGTAAATAGTAGAAATTACCATGCAGCCTAAGCAGTAAAACCAACATATTTGTACGGTGGTGAAATCAGTTACCAACTTACCAGTTCCATCACCAGCTTTACAGCTATAAAGATACGCTAAAGCTCTTTTTTTTTTTTTTTCTTGGAACTATAAGAATAATATAGAGAAATCTTATGGCATCCTGATTAACTTGAAGTTTAATCTTTCTAAACTATGATTTAGTTTCGTAAGAATTTGGTGTAAAATTAGATAGAGAAATCTCATAAAATACCATAAAACAAGTTTTGGCTAAAAAGTACGACTATAATTTGAGAATATTTCAAAAATACCAAAAAATTAGGTTTATAATCCTTCATAAACATCAAGTACACACACAATTTTAGTATAATTACTCAAGAGTTTTGTTTTGTTTTGTTTTGTTTTAATCATTGTTAGGACCGCAAAAATCCGGATATAGAAATTGCGAGTAAAAAACAGAATTATGAAAGAAACGAGATCAAACGATTTTAGAAAAACCGAAAGAAGTGGAGTCGAGATTTGATCTCTTTCCTTAACTCTTAAAATCGGCCGTAGTGTGACGGTTTTGATGCGATTCAGAATCCCAGGATACAACCACTAGGAGACCGTTTTCTCTACACTAGAATAACGGAATATACGAACTCTATTCTACGTTATACTCTCGAGACATTTTCATATTATGTGGAGAAAGATTGCTGGAGTTTTTTTTATGTAGAAATCATTTGTTAAGTTTATAGAAGAAGAAAGACAATAATTTGGCTTATATAGCCAAAGCTCAAGGTCTATGCATTCATGAGGAGGAATAATGTGACTTTAAGACATTTGACTATTTTGTCAATGTTGTCACTTATGAGCTTTGATTTTGTGGTTACACAAATCAATTAATTGTAAAAGATATTTGTTGAATTAATCAACAATATAATCTAAACAAATTTAGGAAAAATCTGAATAATTATTTGGGTTATAGGTCCATTACTCAAATCCCGAAACTCATCTTCCAAACCCGGTCTAACTAGACATGATACGAAACTCATGTCCGGTTTGGATTTCTCCTTTAACTTCCAAAGTGTGAAATTTCTCATTCAAAATTAATCTCATTATTGACAAATTACTACACTAAATTATAGTGTTTATTTCAAGGAATCTAACTTATTTTTCACGATCAATTCGACGACCAAATATCACTTGAAAAATATTCATAAAAGTGTTTGGTTCTATTTGTTTAAAAATAGGTTCCAACAATCATATCTAGTGATTTTCATATAGTTTCAGAGTTGAAAACGAATTATCCGAACCAATAAAAAAGAACGTTCGGAAGTAACACATGTGCTTCGGTTTGGTAATCATTGATTCATTGGTAATAAAATATACAAATCTACCTATCTTTTTAGTATTTTTGTATATATTTTTATTTAGAATTACTGTATCTTTGGAAACAAAACTGAAAGTAGTGGTTTTAAATTATTCCTTTAGTTTACATAGTATTAAACTATACTGTCAAATTATTATTCTATATACCTAATAGCTACCAAACTCTTTGTCTTGTATTATTTTCCGGAAATCAAATCGTACGGGACATTTTGGTTTCCAAGCAACCACCGAAATACCAAATCTCATTTACTTTTTTTTTTTTTTTTTTTGTCTTTTCTCCTTCGAATTTATGTGTACTCAATCAGCTAATATACGTATATATGTTCTAATGTATTTCAAGCAGAAGTTCATATCCTTTGTCTCCTTGCAAAATGCGTACATGTGTTTGATAGGTATCGCTTTTGCAACTTGAAAGTTGAAACATAAAACACACAAGTAATAACAATGACAAGGGAAAATTTATGTGTTTGATAAACAAAGGTGTTTAGTATTTACTCTTTTGTATGTTTCAACCATTTTTATTTATAATGATAGTGATAGCTTAAAAAAGGTTACTTAATAAATTAGTGAATATGGCTTTTATTGAATGAAAGAATATAAACAAGTAATGACAGTAAAAATGTTAATGGCACAAAAATGCTTTATTGAAGTTAACAAGACAATCGCTACAATCCTTATGACATTAATACCAAAAACGTACGTAAACATTCCCACTTGAATATGTAAATGGGATTGTGTTACTTCTAAATTACTTGGTTATTCTTTTTTGAGAAAAAATACTTAATATTAACGTTGTTAAAAAAGAGAAAATTTTATAACATAACCTAACAAAATAAGATAAAATAAAATGCATAATATGAAAAAAAACTGAAGAAATAAAAAAGAACTAAAGTCTTCCAAATAAGGTTTCAAAACTTGCATAAAACATCGGATAACTGAGCACATAATGATATTCAGAGACTTGCAACAAAAAAAAACACTAATTACCGAATCCAGAATCAAAAAGCAGATTTGTAGATAATAATAATATTCAATTTGTGATCAAGCAGTAATCTCCTTCTTGAGTTTCGCAAGCTCTTGCCTAACAAGACCAGCTTTCTGCAAAAAATACAATCAAAACAAACCATTAACAACAATTAAGCTAAAAACACCCGAACACGATCATCGAATTTTCGAAATTTAAACACGACTAACCTTGATTTTGGCCAACATGATCTTGAACCTATCGAAATCGTTGAGGTTAGCTCTACGTTTCTGCACGATGAGCTTCCTACCCCACGAGCTTTTCTCCCATCTGTTCTTCACATCTACAAAGACACTCTCACAAGTTAAGTTTTCAACACTTGAAAACAAAAATTCCCGAACATTAACAACATTGCCACAAACACTCACCAGCCTTTTCCATTGCCTCGATTAAAGCCTTCTTCTTCGGCACTCGGTTAATTTCAATAACGATATCGGTAAGTGACAACCTCTTGAAATTCATCTGGATCCTCTCCATATCCGGAGCATCCACTAAAGCCTAAATGTCAAAGAACATAATCAACATTCCATAAAAAACCTAAGTGAAAACAGTGATTTATTATAGCACTAAATCAAATATTTTAGGCTCAAGAATCACAAAATGGCTCTAATCAGTGACCAAAACTATTTCAGAAACACACTATTAAACCAAATGAGCAGCTAAATCTAAGATTTGTAACACAAATTCAATATATAAAACTAATTATTCACTCATTGGATCTAATTACTGGTCTAAACTTTTATATAAATATACAATTTTTGTAAACTGTTTTAAGTAATGAAACTGTAAAACCGAAATTTGCAGCTGAATCTAAGTTCTCCTTAATCAAACAATTTACAGAAACATTTTACGGAATCTGAGATTGAAATAGTTGAAACTCATCGATATAAATAAATCTTACTCTGTTCTGGTCAACGACGTCGACGATGACGACGAGCTTTCCATGATCTTTGCCGTAGTTCACAAGTGCTACTCTCCCGATCTCTACGTACCTTTTGAAAACCTGAATCAATCAAAATTAAACATGAAATCTCACAATCCTGGGAGGTTTACGATACATAAGCGCCATTTGGAAGAGAATCTCACCATTTTCGCCGCCGGTAGCTTGAAAGGTGGAAGCTCTGAGTGAATAAGTGGACGAGCGACGGCTGAGGAAGAAGCGTCTAGGGTTTCGCTGAAGAGATTATATATACCATCATTCTGCGTTTTGTATTTTGGGCCCTAAAAGGCCCTAAGTTCATAAGTAAATTATCCAAAAGGCCTTAAGTAAATACTTAATTTTTTTTCCTTTGTGAGGGAATGTATTTATAGCAAAAAAAAAAAAAAAACCACACTTTAAAATGGGTTAAGTTTTAATTGTTCAAATGAATCTCTACACTATTATTATTTAAGTAATGTTTAAACAAGATTAACCTTTTTTTACGTGTTATTACATCATTTGCCATTAGACTTACATTATTAGTCGTATTATATAATTAATTTAGATTTAAATTTAAATTTAATTTAACTAATTATTCTCTCTCTTCCTATTTTCTCTCTAATTAAATCATACTAATTATTTGTTAATATTTTTTTTCTTTTTATTTTTATTTGATTATATGCTTAATAAATAATTAAATAATCATATAATTTTTATAATAAAATTATATATATTTTCTATATATGTTATGATTTGATTTTTTTTAAACGGACATGAATTGTTTTATATATTATTATATCATTGAAATAATAGTTTTGGTTTACCAATAATAGTTTAACAATTAAAATATGAAAATTTTAATTCTCTACATATATTAGATATAATTTGTATTAACTCATTAATTCTATCAGTCGGATCTTTCTAAATCATATAATATATCTATTAGTTAATGAGATGCTAAAAATATAAAATAAATATAATTTAAAACACTAATAATAATCTATAACTATATAAACTAACAAAATATGAAGCATACGTTTATTCGGGCTGCACAATATAGTTTACAATTGATCATGACGAATCAAAACGGGTCAATGGATCAAGACGGGTCAGAGCAGATAAAGATGGGTGATGAAGAATCTCAGATCAAATTTCTAATCATTGATAATAATTAATATTGGACTGAATCAAATTGTTATAAATTTTTTGAATGATATAAAAATATATACATAACACCATTTAACTTTTACAACCAAATTATGTTATAATCTAAATGATCAAATAAATATGTTTACAAACATAATACTGCACATAGATAATTATATATAAGTAATTTTAATTAATACAACATAAATCACATATAATAATATTAAATTAGATGTTAAAAACATAAAATAAATTTAATCTAAAACTACTAATAGTCTATAATTATATGAATTAAAGAAAATATTTTCACGCGATGCACATCGCGGGTTACTATCTAGTATTGTAGTAATAAGATCCTCTAAGCCCTATTTGGGTACTCCAAGTACAAGAGCATTACAATTTTTTTTTAACAAAGATACGTTAGTTACATTTATATAAGAAAAATTGAGATATGATGATATAACACAAGGTCTTTTAAAAGCAGAACAAGTGTTACAAGTCCACTTGATTGATTCAATATTGTTGAACTTCGAAAGAAAAACAGATTAAAAGTTAAAAGTTTTTTTTTTTTACGGCAAATTTAACTTATATTAACGTAAACAAATAAAGTCATAATACATAACGTTTATGAGCCAAACAGGCGGGTAAATACAATCGGAAAACAAATAGATTATCTGGTAGACCATGTCTTGATAAAAGATAAGCAATTTCATGGTACTTCGTTGGAGATTTTTGATTAGTGGTTAGCTAATTATAATGTAAAGTCGTAGTTATTTGGCTAATAAGATTCAAAAAATTTATCGATCTAAGAAAATCCAAATTTATAATAGATATATCAATATCAATACTCTTGAAAATCAAATAACATAAAAAGTTTTGGTTTCATAAGAAGAAAAGTTTCATATCTTTTTATCTAGAGAACTTATTGAATTGTTGTTACAAAGCAGAAGGGCATGCAATTTGTTATGGAGCCGTTTTGGAATATAAATCGAGCATCTTTGAACACTCAAAATAAATTAGAAAATCCATATTCAAAGCCCGGCCCATACTTCATAAAGCCCATATTGGATCGATGAACGTTACTTTTTTTTGGAAAACTTTCATCATCCCTCAATCTTCGTTGAATCATCCATCGTCTTTGTCTCCTTCGTTCAGAAATCAAAAGCCGAGAGCCATAGATATACATCGTGGTTATTCAAAGATTCGAAATTTAGGGCGATTTCTGGGTAAAATTGGTGAAAGAATCGGAGAAATCAGGCAATTAGGGTTTTTTTTTTGTTTTTTTTTGTTTCTGGGTAAAATCGATATGAAACCACACGAAGATTGGGTATATGAATCATGGACAGTAGATTGTGTATGTGGTGTAAATTTCGATGATGGTAAAGAAATGGTTGATTGTGATGAATGTGGTATCTGGGTTCATACTTGGTGTTCTCGTTATGTTAAAGGAGATGATTTATTTGTTTGTCACAAATGTAAAATCAAAAACAAAGACAATGGTGTTTCTAAGTTAGTGGTAACATCAAAAAGCTTGAGAATGGGTAATAATTCATCATCATCAAGTCAGAGTCAGATGTTGTTTCCAGATTTGAAGCCTTGTTTAGAGATTCCAATTGAAGATAGGGTTCATGTAAATGTAGTTCCTGGTGGTGATGATTTGGGTTTGTTTGAATGTGTTTCGACGACGGTTTTTTCTCGTCAGCTTTGGAAATGTTGTGGTTATGTGCCTAAGAAGTTTAGGTTTCAGTATAATGAGTTTCCTTGTTGGGATGAGAAGGAAGATAGTTGTGCTGGAGTTTTGTTTTCGATGTCGAAAGGAAACGATGGTGGTGATGGTAAGGGAAGTAAGGTAAAGAAAGGGAAGAGTTTGCTTTGTGATTTGATTAGTAGAAATAAAGGGAGGAAAGAATCGAGGGGAGATTTCGAAGATCGGGTTAAGAAGAAGGTTAAAGTTGTTGACAAAGAGGAAGAAGATTGATATAAGAAGGCTTTGATTTGGATTTCAGGAAGAAACATTTCTTATGTTTTATAGTAAATTTAAGTTTATTTTTTTGACTCTCTATCATTTGTTCTCTGCTGCTTTTGAGGAAAAAGATCCATAGGGAAACAGATTTTGGAGCATCCATTGATAGTGAGTGGTTTTGCTTCAGTTGAATGCTTCAGGGAACTATGAAGTTCTGAGGTTCATGCTTGTTGGTATTGTCGGAAACCGGAAGAAAAAGTTGTTCAACATTTGAAAATGGTGCTTAAGAGCTCGGCAACTAGTGATCCTTGTGTCTTCAAGGCTCAACATAAGAAGAAAAACGCGATGAGGCTAAGGAGGATATAAGTCTTTGGATTTGCTTTAATTCAGTTTCTTTGAATTATCTTGTGTCAATGCTTAGGTTTCTAACTTTGTTCACTAGTTTAGATTTTTTAACTCCAAGGGTTCATGATTTCATTTGTCTTTGTGATCAACTAACAATTGTAGGATACTTAAAATCCATAAAAGATGCAATAAAATGTGAAAGTTTGTTCTTTCTATTGATGAGTCGATCTCTTGGTTTAAAAGTTTTTTTGTTGGTAAGGATTAAAAAGAGTAAGAAAAGGCTTTGTTTATCTTGATGATAAAAGTCAATCTCACTCATGTGAGCTGTTCAAAATTTCAAGGGGGAAGTTGGGATGCACGAGCCTCGTCTCACCTTTCTCCCATACATGAAAGTTGAAAAATCTCACTCATTTGGTCTTTGCAATCAAGTAATCAACTCACAGTTGTAGAAACTTAAAATCCCATAAAATATGCTATAAAAAGTGATATTGTTTCCAATGTCCATCTCTCAGTTTAATAGTTTGTGGGTTTGTAGGACTGCCTAGAACCTCTTAGTAGTATCTAATACGTTAAAAAAAAAAAAAAATTGTTAATCAAATGAATTACTCCTCACTGATTTGTTAATTGAAGGGTGGAGGATATACATTTTCATTTGATTTGTTACCCCCATCCTTAAATGATTCAGGTAGGAAATTGTTAAAAAAAGACTTTTTTACATGTTTAAATTTCTACTATATTACATTTTAACACTTTATATTAAAAAAACTATTTAAAATTTCTACTATATCATATAATTTTCACTTTATTGTGTTATATTTATAACCAATGTTTTAAAAAATGCTTTAGAAATTTATTCAGGTAGGAAATCTACATCTTTGGGAAATTTTTAATTTCACATGTTTAAATTTCTACTCATTAAAAAAAAAAAATTATTTCTACTATATTACATTTTAACACTCTATATTGTAAAAACTGTTATTTTAAATTTCTATTATATGATATAATTTTCACTTTATAGTGTTATACTTCTTTTTTTTTTTGTCAACCAGTCATTTCATTGCAAACCCAAACGGGTAATATATACAGGTGGATCATAACAATTACAATCCTATTAATATCATGTGAAGTCCAACAATGGGCCAACAAAATAGATGTCACACATAACTTGATTTTGATACACGCGTTTAGTATATGGTAGTTGTAGGGTTGAAGGAAAAGACACATCACCATCTCGTTGTTCTTCCCGCCGCCTCGCATCCACTCCGGCCGATGTCCGGAGTAAACTTAGAAATTAACCATGAGCTTGTCCTTTTCGAATCCACTTGATAACTTTTTAGTAGAACAGATTTTGTGACAATCGATCGGTTTTTCCGCAACCTCTTGATTAGAAAACCATCTCCAACCATCTCAAAGCTATAGGACACTCCGCTCCACAACCAATAACAACAGCCCATGACTTTCCATGGAGGAGCAAAGATTATATTACTCCTTGCCTGAGAATATTAGAGCATGTGATGAAGTTGAAGGAATTCCTCACGGCCACCAAATCTTAGTCCTTCCATAATTCAAATTTTATAACCTCAGACCAGTTCTACAAAAGAAAAAATCATGCCTTTAGGAAACCGATCAATTTTATCAAAGATCTGAAGAAATCAATCGATTAAAAGTATTTAAAACAAATACATGATTGATTAAACTAAAAAAAATAAAAAATTTCTGAACGATATCAGAAACTTTGAGCCGGACTATACCGGAATTTATTGACCGACATAAAGTTGGAAGTACAACCGACACACAATCGGAAAATATACAACAAAAACTGGAAATTTTCCAGAAATTAGTTCGATCTTCATTTAGAGTAGAGATCGGAAGAGGCATTTTTTTCTTTCAAAGATATATGAGAGAGAAGAGAGAGAAGGCCGAGTGCCCTATAATGTTATACTTTTAAAAACACTGTAGGAAAGTGTTATCTTCCAAATTGAAATTCGTAGTGAAAAAAATAAACACAAAAGTAAATTGGAAATTGGTATTGCTTGGGAAATTGGCCAAACGTTGTTTAATTAGAAAGACACCACAGACCATAAAATGGAATCGTGAATCCAACCAACAAAGACTTCATCTTCTCTATTTCCTCTTATTAATTCTTCTCCTCCAATCTAGGGTTCCTTCTCCTTCTTCCTTCCCTTGATTCTCGCCATTTCTCTTGCTTTGACACAGGATTCAAGTATCTGCACTTGGCCGTTTGTTTACTCTCTTAATCCTCACATTTTTTGTTTCTTCATCCCGATCCGATTAACTCCAAAGATTGAAATTGCTGGATCTTGAATCCTCTTTGTTACTACTATTTTGATCAGTAATCTTTAAATTTTTTGAAGATGACGATACCTAATTCCGATTTCATGATAGAAAACGGAGTCTGTGATTTTCCGTTAACTCCTGAGGAAGAGAAGCGTATTGTATCGGAGCTGACTAACGAATCGGAGAATAATTTGAAGGAAGGAAACTTTTATTTTGTCATCTCTAAAAGGTTTCTTCTCAATTTCTCAAGATTTTGATAATATGATTTGGATTTCGCTTTTATTTTTTTTTAGTTTTGATTGTACTTTAGCGTTTTGTGAGCTCATGATCTAAGTAGTATCATGCATGATCATAGGTTTTGTGGAATTTTGTAGCTTCCCTTAGAAGTAGTTTGATGCTAATGTTTATGCTAATTGTTGTAATGCTTAGATTTTAGATTGTCTTGTGAATCTGGATCTACGATCTGATTTTATTTTTTTTGGATGAATTCTATAGATTATACGATTTGGTGATGAATAGTATTTATGTTTATATGAAATTAAATTTATGTGCAATATGATTCTGAGTTATAGTTAATGTTTGTGTTAGTGCAGGTGGTACACAAGTTGGGAGAAATATGTTGAGCAATCAACAAATGGATCTCTAAGTGAAGAGTCATTGGAAGCTTCAAGGCCTGGACCAATTGATAACAATGATATTATCGAAAGTGAAAACGATGCTAATGATCCACAACTTCGTAGATTGCTGGTGGAAGGGGAAGACTATGTTCTAGTTCCTCAAGAAGTTTGGAAAAGATTTGTCGAGTGGTGAGCGTTTCACCTCTATTATTCTATCATTTGACTGAATTGTGTGTAGTTCCATACTTCCTAAGTTCTGCTCATGGGATAAGGTCTAGTTTTGTTGTCAAAGCTGCATGAATGTTTCGATTCTTCTCCTGCAACTGTTGTCTATAAAATAGTATGCTTTCAAGGGTATAATCTGGTTTTATATATTTCAGGTATAACGGAGGTCCTCCGATAGCAAGGAAGTTGATCTGTCAAGGGGTTTACAGTAGGAGTTATAGTGTAGAGGTTTATCCACTCAGCCTTATATTGACAGACGGGAGAGATGAAAGTAGAACTACAATACGGTTGGGAAAACAGGTATAGGTGCCGCATCATACTACTCAGGCTTGTAGTTTTGCTTCGACCTATTTGTGGTGTTTATTCATAGCCAAAGACTCTTTGTGTTTTCACTGTTAGGCTCCACTTTGGTCCCTTTCTTACATGGGTTGTTTGTGTTTCAGGCCTCTGTAAGGGAACTTTATGAGAAGGTTTGTGCTAGGACAGGTGTAGCACAAGAAAAGGTGTGTTTCCAAAGTGTTTTTTTCTCTCTATTTTTCTTTGCTGATAAAATACTTATCGTTTCTGATAGAGATGTGTTCTTTGCTTCACATTGATATGTATAAGCAGGCTCACATCTGGGATTACTTCAATAAGAGGAAAAGCGGACCCCTGGATCCTTCATCTAACAAGAGCCTGGAAGAGTCAAGGCTACAGATGGACCAAGATGTAAGTATCTAGAGAACTGTTTGTGATACTTGTATTGAGAAATCTTGACCAATCACCTTTGTCATTGATTTTGGTGTCATTGCCCTGAATCTTTGCTGAAGAATATATTGTTGAGAGGAACTTGTTGGATAATGCATGGCTCTTGAGTTCTTCTATTGTGACTGAGTGACTCAAACCGAACCCCATTTAAATTCAGTGTTTGTTTTTTTGTTCGACAATGACTGGTGCATACCATGCAGATTCTTCTTGAAGTTGATGGGTCGTCTTCTTCCCAAAATGCTATGAGCTCGGCAGGAAATGAGCTAGCTCTGGTACCTCTTGAACCTTCAAGGTCGCGTGTTACAATCGCTGGGGGGCCTACCCTATCCAATGGTCATTCCACCACGTCCAAGTTTAGTCTCTTTCCAAGAATCACTTCTGAAGACGATGGCTGCGATTCTTTGAGTATTCTTGGGAAAGGAGAGAAGGGAGGATTAGCAGGACTGAGTAATTTGGGAAACACCTGCTTTATGAATAGTGCTCTTCAGTGTTTGGCCCACACACCTCAGATTGTTGAATACTTCTTGCAAGATTACAGTGATGACATTAATAGAGATAATCCTTTGGGAATGTGTGTAAGTACTTGATTTTGAGTGCCGTTTCTATTTCGTCGTGTGAAGGTATTCACATGCATTTTGAATATAATTTCTAACATTAAATTATCCAGGGTGAGCTTGCTATCGCATTTGGTGATCTTTTGAAGAAATTATGGTCATCAGGAAGGAACGCAGTTGCACCACGCTCTTTTAAGACAAAATTGGCTAGATTTGCTCCACAGTTTAGCGGTTACAATCAGCATGATTCTCAAGTTAGTCATTTCCTCTAACGTATACAATGGTGCATGTTAAGCAAATTCTTTGTTCATGGCATTGTTGTGGTTCTTGGCTTTTTTGACAGTAAAAATAAAATTTCATTTTTTGCCCCTCTGTATACGATGTATTAAATTGTTGTTTCAGGAACTGCTTGCTTTCTTATTGGATGGGCTACATGAAGATTTGAATAAGGTAAAAAGAAAACCTTACATTGAACTTAAAGATTCTGACAGTCGTCCGGATGATGAAGTTGCTGAAGAGCTTTGGAATTATCATAAGGCCCGAAATGATTCTGTAATAGTTAATGTCTGCCAAGTAAGTATCTCTTACCGTTTCTTAATCGCTTCTTCCATTGACTGTTCATCTGGTTTAAGCTTTTCATACAAGTACTGGAAGATTCTGTATTTTATTTTCCTGACCATTTCTTATGATTGTATTCAATTTCTTTCAGGGTCAATACAAGTCAACTCTGGTTTGTCCAGTTTGTGGAAAAATCTCAATCACTTTTGATCCCTTCATGTACTTGTCTTTACCTTTGCCATCAACACTTACGCGACCAATGACAGTTACGGTGTTTTATTGCGATGGAAGTCATCTTCCGATGCCTTACACTGTAACAGTGCCTAAACATGGATCTTGTAGAGATCTCCTTACTGCATTAGGTACTGCTTGCTGCTTAGCCGATGATGAGAGCCTTTTACTTGCAGAGGTATGACTTTTTGGTGTGTTTCTTTTTTGTATTAATATTTTTCCTTCATCTTTTTTTTTTTCTTCATTACTAATGTTTGGAATGTTCCTCTCAGGTATATGATCATAAGATCTTTAGATATTTTGAGAATCCCTTGGAGTCACTGAGTGTGATAAAAGATGATGAGCATATTGTGGCATATCGGTTAAAGCAGATGCAGAAAGGATCAGGAAAAGCAAAACTCGAAATCCTTCATGGAGGGCAGGAAAGGTGAGCATGCTTGGTTTTATTTGTAAATCAAGAAATATTCTTTTTTTTTTTTTCCCTCTTGATCAGCTTTATGGATCATAACGCTTGGATTTCACAGGGCTGTTCTTGAGAGTGTTAAAGGCAGAGATGTGAAGGTTTTTGGAACTCCTTTTGTCAGATATGTCAACACAGAACCACTAAGTGGAACTGACATTGATGCAGTTATCTCTGGATTTCTGTCACCTCTGCACAGGGTCCATGCCTTATCTAAGATTCATAACGGAAGTGACAATGGCCACCTTCCTGATGCTGTTGCTGACGAAACATCTGGAAGTTTATCATCCCCAGATAACGAGACAGATGATGCATCTGGTAGAGAGTTATCTTTCAGGATCTTCTTGACAGATGAACGTGGTCTGAACTTCAAACCACTTCAGTCTGACTCTTCTGTGAACACTAGTACCGTTACAAGGGTTTTAGTTGAATGGAATGATAGTGAGCATGAAAAATATGATTCCAGCTACTTGAGTGACCTTCCGGAGGTTCATAAAACAAGTTTCTCTGCAAAGAAGACAAGACAAGAGGCTATATCTCTGTTTTCGTGTCTGGAGGCGTTTTTAGCAGAAGAGCCTCTAGGACCAGATGACATGTGGTATAGCTCGTATCTTGAACTTGTAATTGCATTAGCTGATCTATTCATTTGAGTATTTAAACTTCAAATCACATAAACTGATCTATTTATTTGAGGATTTAGCTCTGACCATCTTTCTCACCATTCTGAACCAGGTTTTGTCCGAGCTGCAAAGAACACAGACAAGCGAGCAAAAAGCTAGACCTGTGGAAATTACCAGATATTCTTGTGTTCCATTTAAAGCGCTTCACGTATAGCAGATATCTCAAGAACAAGATTGATACGTTTGTGAATTTCCCAATTCACGATCTAGATTTGAGCAAGTACGTGAAAAACGAGAATGGTCAGTCATATCTATATGAACTGTATGCAGTTAGCAATCATTACGGTGGACTCGGTGGTGGTCACTACACTGCTTACGCTAAGGTTAGTGATTTGATTGGTCTCACCATCAATTTGGTTTGTTTTAACACTAGATTGTCCCATTTTGCTAGCTACTGATGAGTTCTTTATCTGATCATATGTTGCTGCAGTTGATTGATGAAAACAAATGGTATCATTTCGACGACAGTCACGTTTCATCTGTAAATGAATCTGAAATAAAAAACTCAGCTGCATATGTTCTGTTCTACCGAAGAGTGACAAGTGAAACAGAGAGACAAACAGCTGAGATGTCGAGTACTGATATGGATTAGTCAAAGCCTCAACTATCACAATGGGGGCAAACCCACGAAGTTGATGTAATTGTTCTCATATATGGATTGGTCTCACTCACTCTCATATCATCAGGTGATGATGACACCTCTATTCTTTCTTGATTCTAAGCTGGTGGTTCGGTTGGAGAGTTCTGCTTCAGGTTTTGTGATGTTATCATTGGCAGATCTCTGTTGAAAAGTTGGATTTAGGTTCGGATGATTGTTTGATAAGGGAATTTTCTAGGGTGAGAAGGTAATTTTTTGAGAAGTAAATCAAGTGATGAACAGCCTAAGAAGTACATAGAGGCATTTGTTGTGATGTTCAACACCAAGTAGATGTTTGTTCTTTCGGAAGACGTAAGAAAATAGAAGCGCTTTTTAATAATTTCTTTTTGCATAGACTTAACTTTTGTAGCTTGTGAAGCTCATATAATTGATATACAGTATAGGGCTATGAGAAAACTTTGTTATTTTAAATAATCAACTAGGAAAATGACTAATGCCTGTTAAACATAGTCACATTAATATTGAAGGTTACCAACACACACAAAAGGCAAGAAACAGAGGTTTTAAACAGTAACTAAAATTACTACAGACAATAATGGAAATGTCACCAAACTACGTATATTCTATTGCTGAATGAATGCTTTGACAGCAACCTACGACACTAAAGCGAAGTGATTAACCAAAAACTTTTTTTTTATCCTTGTCCTTTGGGGTTTGTAGAAGATGAGACTTCTTTGTAGAGGGAAGTAATTAAGAACAGTTAAATTATATTGAAGAAAGGAACACTTGGGTTTCTCTTTCAAAGTGAATACTTGGGACCAAAAGCTGAGATGCACCCCTGGGTCATAAAGTTGGATAAAAAGACTGTCCATTAACATCAAAACTAATAAAAACAACCAAAAAAATTAATGAAACCCAGCCCAAAAACATAAACAAAAAAAAACAGATCTTAAAAAAAAAAAAAAAATCACACGACACTTTTTATTTTTTTCTTGTTTCGGAACTGTTGATCTTCTTCTTCATCTGAATTATTATTCATCCTTCCTTCTTCAATTAATTATGATTAGATGAATCAATTATTAGGATTAATTATGATTAATTAAGATATAATAATACATATATGTCGTGATACAGGATCGAAATCACACCAATCTGAGATCACTTGATGATCAAGAGGATTCCAAGCCAATGCTAAGCGGAAGTGGAATAGATGATAGAAATGGAGGTGAGGTGATTGACTCTCAATCGATGAACAAAACAAGTTTATTTGAATCACTCAAATAACCTATTCTGCAGCTACTTAATGAATCACTCAATAAGAACTAAAGAACAAAGAATTCACAACTTTGTGAAGAGAAGAAAAACTGTTTTTCTTATGAACTTTAAAATCTCGATTAAGGGTGATTTACAATGAGGAATGAGCTGAGATTTTATAGGCTCAGAGTACAACAGTCCTAAGGTCTAAAACAAGAAACAAATCGCAGAAATTAAAAGAAAAGAGCCGTTTGAAGGCTTGATGACAAAATCGGCCAAATAAGGAAATAACCGTTAGCTTGAGTCTTGAAAGCTTGGGTGCGAAGTTGTGATGTCTGGGGATGTCCAGGTTCTTTGGAGGAGGCTTCAGAATGCACATAAGTGATAAGGGAAAGAGCCGTTGCTGATTGATCTCCTTTAGCTCCAAATATGGTAAATAATGACTCCACATGTTCTTGTATGGTAAGGTGTACCAAGCCTCTGGTGGTAAAGCTTCTTCTTGGTCTAGAGTATCTCCTGGGTTAAAAGGAAACCCTCTGATGGTCATAGAAGGTCTCCAATTCGTGGCTTCAGCTGATGGTAAGTTGGATGCAAGACTTTCCTTATTTACACCCGGTTTTGATCCTCCTTGGTTAACTCTTAAACCAACTCGTAACTCGGATGATTTAACTTGATAAATCATCTTAAAATAGATGATTTCCTGATGAAATTTTAATCCCAGAACATTTGCTCGAGTTGATTTTTCATAGGTCAACCCCTCCCTTGGATTCTTGTCTCCGAGTAAGGATTCTTGGACATCTCCTAATTGAGCTCGATTGGGGCATGATTTTCTTCGGCAAAAACTCTTATCGTGGATAGTTTCCTGGTGAATAATGACTCTGAGGCAAAAATCACGAGTGGATTCTTCTAGTGGCAGCTTCCTTGGCTTGGTGAAGGCTTCGGTGAGGTGTTCGTGTGCTAACTCCAAATATGATCGATCAAGTTGAGTTTTGGCTCGATCATTCTCTTCAAAATAGGTGGTTTCCAGGTGAATATTCAAGCAGAACTCCTGTGCTTGAGTGGTTTGTCTTTTGGTACATGCTTGACTTCGTTTCTCGTCTCCGGGTAGGCATGCTTCGTCTTCAGGTGGCTTGGCACGAGGTTTCATGATTCCTCCTGAATCATTGGTCTTCTTAGGACTGATTGGCTGGTAGAAAATCAATCCTAGGCCTGGTGCTTGATTAGAACTCCATTTGGCTAAGGGTTCTCCATGATGCTCCGTGTGGACCGTTTTGGCGTGTGTAGTGGTTGGTTTGACATGCTGCAGGATTAATCTGGTTCCGATGTCCACATCATACCCTCCCCCCTGAAATAGTTTCGACCTCGAAACTGTACAATCTGCACCAAGAGAAAGCAAGTTAGCTTACATCCTTCTTTGGGAGTTTAGAGTCTTACCTTGGCGTGTTGACGGGTTGTTGGCGCATGGTGCATCTGGTGGCTCTTCTTTGATCAACATGTTGTTGATGAATTCTTTTCTCTTGTTAAGACCTGGAAAACACATCATGAGCTCTGGAGGCAAATGATTACACGTTGCTGGTTCCTTCACTTGATTCGAAGTTAAATTCCATTTGGATGTGGTTTCTCTTCGGGTTTTGCATACGTCTAGGGTACCTGTCCTTTCGTTGACACTTAAAGGAAAAATCAAGTGCATCATATCTGTAATATATGTACTCAAAACTGTATACTTTAGGCTATTAGTGAGCATAAAAGTGTTCCAATAGTTGATAAACTCGTAAGTGTTACTTACTTGAACTATGGATGTTGTGTCCGGATGATTCTCAAGTTCTAAACATGTTACAACTCCCCTAGCTTCATACTCCACGTGCTGACCTGTAATATCAACCTTTGGCATAGACAAGAGCATTATACTAGAACTGGAAATTTCAAAACATAGCTCATTCATGTCATTACATAGTTTTTGTTCAATATATGCATTGTTTATCAAATTTTTCTTAGGACAAGTCACAGCAAAATGTCCACTCTTATGACATCTATAACAAATCACTTCTTTGGATTTTAAAAGGTTAGAAGACTTACTGATAACGAGGTTTTTAAGGCCTCGGGCAATCAAATAACCCTCGTACGTTGTGTACTTAGGGATCGATCCACTAGGAGAGCAAAAAATAACACACTAAGAATGCAGGAAACTAATCAAGCTAAACGATTAAAATGTTTTTGATGCTTTCTTTTTTCGTCACAAACTAATAATTAAAACAGAGCGATGCGATTTAAATTAAGAAAGCAAATAAAGCATAGAATTCTACTACACTCAAACAACAAGTGAAACAAAGCAACTTAAATGAAATGATCGTTTTTTTACGATATTAAAAGATATGGACCGTTGGTACGGTAATTTGACAAGAGTGAATAACGGGTTGATAAATGATGAATTAAATGAACAATTTATGTTTTATCATTTGATATGAGTCGCTAAACTAGTCTAGTCCACTCCCGTGATACTAGACCTTTTACGAATCATCCGAATTAGCTAATCTTCCGATTGCAACCGAATAACTCATAAACAATGCACACAAACTCACATATGCCATCATTTAACTCTTAAAACTCAATTTCCATTGGCTAAGATTTATTAAATGCATGCAAAGATAGCTCGGATTATCTCAAAACACCTTCCGGGTTTGAGATAATCTAAGATCAAGAAATCTCTCTTGCGAAGCTCAAATCTAGCATTAAAATCAATCTATGCATGAACATAAACATAAACCAACAATCAAATATCACAAACAACCATTAAAACACCCTAAATCTACCATACCAACAGCCCATAATGAAACTACTCACACATGCTCAAATCACAAAAATAAACCGTACAAATGATAGATAACGAAGACATGATCATTAATTTATAAAAAGATTCAAGATAAAACAAGTAACATGAGCCAAATCTAAGAAACAAAACTATCAAGAACACCAAGAACAAGAGAGAGAGTTTTTCTTCTTTCTAAAATTCAGAACTGAATTATTTTACAGCAATTGGGGTATTTATAGTGGGTTAGGTCGGATAAGAAAAATGAAGAAAAAGTGTCGGCAATCGGTTTGCCTGATCGGTTGCTAACCGATCGTGAGGTTTTGTTCTTGAAATGTTGCATTCCCGATCGGTTGTAAACCGATCGTGTGGCCTTTTTGCTCTTTTCTCGTTCCTTGGTCTTCATTCTTCCTCGCCTCCCTCCATAAGTCCCGAGAAACCTGAAATATAAACACAAACTCAAGTAGAATGTGGAATATGGAATACATAGCTACTAAAACTCATAAAGACTCAATTTAGCATTAAAGATGCTACATTGCTTATTGAATTCATAAATATATACATAAAACACAAAGAAAACAAGAGGTAAAATGCACTAAAATATATACATATCAACACCCCCGGACTTGCTTTTTGCTTGTCCTCAAGCAAACAAAAGAAAACATTCCGAGAAAGAGGTTTGAAAATGGGGACTCAACACCAAAATTCTTAGTAAGCATTTGCTATAATCACCTCGAGTAATAAAATCATGTCGTGAAAACGAACACTTAATCCACTCTAACTCATTCAAGGCTTATCGCAACTCCTAATTTTTTCTCTTAACAAAAATGCCTTTTGCCTACAAGTTCTCTTCGTAACCAACCCTCACATTCAATTGATCTTTATTAAGGCGCGGTCTCACAAATGGGCAAGTGATCAAATCCAATCGGTATGGGAGAAAAGGCTTTTAGCACAAGTAAATATGAGTGCAAGGAGGTTTATTTTATTTTTCGGTGACTCACTCTCAAGAAAATGGAATGCTATATGTTAAGCAAAAGCAAGGAAGACTAGAAACAATTATGCATACAAAGTTTAACTCACATTGTTCTACCCTCCTAGCAAAGCATTCTACCCGAATGGTGATTTCATTTCTTGTTCTTATTACTTCTTTGAAGCACATTAAACCTCCAAATTTCTTTTGGCTAAATCGAACTTCCTTTTCTTTTTTCCAAAACATCAAACTTCTAGAGAACATTTTTATTTTTACTTGACCCTAAACTTATTGTTCTATCTCTTTTTCAAACAAGGAGATTATTTTTCTTTTCTTTTCCTAGGGTCTTTCTTTTAAGTACTTCTCTAGAATTTGCTTAACCAAGGGTTCGTTGACTCTTATTTCCCAACTCATTTTTTTTTTATTTCTTGATCATAATTCCCAAACCAACTACCATTTTCCCATTGATTCTTATCCTAATGCTAGCCCTTTTCTTTGAACAACTTAGACTAGCTAAAAATGAAAGCCAACCTTTGTCGTTCCCGATACTTACAAGATTTTACACACAATAGCATTATCAAGAAAAAGGCCTCACTCAATCAAACAACGAGTGGTCAAAAACAAAATGGGTAAGGTGAAAGGTAGGGAACCATTCTAAATATGAGAATGGCCACTCGGGTTATTAGAGAGTGGCAAAAGTGGATAAGATAACCCGAGTGTTTTCTTTGAACCATGGTTCTATATCACAAGCCCATATGCGAGAAGATTAAATTCATTTAAGTCCGATATCAAAGGGGTTGATTTTTGAATTAAACAAGTAATTACGAGACAATGAGTTAAGAGTAGAGAGATCAAAGCAAGAGTGTACAAGTTTCAAAAGTTACTCTCAAACAACATGATAAACTCGAATTCTTTTGGTAATTTCTATCATTGTCCCCTATGCATATGCAAAAAAATATATATATATATATATTTTTTTAGATAGATGCAACGCCGATCGGTTGCAACGATCGGTTGCAGACCGATCGTGCATCTCAGATCGGTTTGCTCGATCGGTTGCAGACCGATCGGCAATGTAAAAATCCAAAAATTTTGAAAACAAAAGAAAAAAAAATTAACACACAATCACAATCACACCAAACACACCAAATAAAATCCAAATAGAATTAAGATAATAAAATTCAGATAAAAAGACAGTGAACAACGTGATCCTCCCCCGGACTAGTTGAACACCGTCTCGGTGTTTGAAAATAACAAATAACTAAAAAAAAGCATAAAAGTTCTACAAACGTTTTTAAAAACAATATAGAGATGGAATTTCTTCACCTTTGTTTAGCACTCGGGGCTAAAATGAATCACTGACGTCTTCTTCCTCCTCGCTTGAGACATAGTCAGGAGGTTGGATCTTCTTGACCTTGCGGAAAAGCTTGTTGATCAACTTCTTCTGTAGTTGGTTGATCTTCCTTTGTGCTTTGTAGGCTTTCTGGATGAGCTTTTCCCGAGCAGTTCTTGGTGTGAAGTCGATCTCAGGCAAGTCAATAGCGTTGAGTTGCTCGAGGTAATCATGTGATCCTTCTGCGTCATCACTAGCTTCATCCTGCGCCATCGGCTCTTGGTCCTGGTGGAAGAAGTCATCCTCTCCTATCTCAAACCTAACATTAGCGAATGTTAGAGTATCAGTGTTTGGACGAGGCAATACGAGGACTCTTTGTTCCTTGTTCCGAAGCTGCATCCTGTAATGGAACAAGTTCACGTCTCTCGTCGATTTGAGAAACCAAGACGCGATCAGGTAGTCTCGGTTTAGATAGCCCAACTCTGGCAGCTGCTCACTCTGGGAGAGGTCGACTCCCGCTTTTGCTAACAACGGAGTTAGCATAGCGCCAATGTAGAGGTCTGGGTGATCTGTAGTGTCTGCCCAAGCCTTGATCTTCACAAGTTCTGTAGCGAAGATGCATCCGTAGTTGATATCATCTCCGAACTCGTATTCGTAAATTACTCCTCGCATGTCAGAGATCAAGTGTTTCAGCCCTTGGTACAACATACACAACTCCTTCATAGTTACCGCACCCGCGTCTCTTCTCGCAAAGAACGTGTTGGCTAGCAGCTTAGCGACGTAGCGGATTTGAGAAACCAAGACGCGATCAGGTAGTCTCGGTTTAGATAGCCCAACTCTGGCAGCTGCTCACTCTGGGAGAGGTCGACTCCCGCTTTTGCTAACAACGGAGTTAGCATAGCGCCAATGTAGAGGTCTGGGTGATCTGTAGTCTCTGCCCAAGCCTTGATCTTCACAAGTTCTGTAGCGAAGATGCATCCGTAGTTGATATCATCTCTGAACTCGTATTCGTAAATTACTCCTCGCATGTCAGAGATAAAGTGTTTCAGCCCTTGGTACAGCAGACACAACTCCTTCATAGTTACCGCACCCGCGTCTCTTCTCGCAAAGAACGTGTTGGCTAGCAGCTTAGCGACGTAGCGGATTATCGGGTTTCTGATACCCGTCATCTTTGCCTTGTTGCTACGGTAGGGGCCATTTACGATATGGTTCCAGAAGTCGCTTGCCCCATGGAAGGTATCAAACCCGGCTGCTTCACCGTTACTGAACCCGTAGACCTCACATATTTCTGCCATGTTCAGCTTGTACCCCTTGTCTTGGATCTTGAAGGTTAACAAACCCTCACTAGCTTTCTTATCCCTCGGCTTCTTGAACTCCAGCTTAGCGTTGACAGAAAATCCTTCACTTCCCCCGGGAATGTTGGGTAGTACATCTGTTTCAAACAGCTCATTCCCATGTTGTCGAGGAGATTATCGACTCCTTCTAAAAGCCCCATCCGCCTTAATAGGAATGTATCGCTGAATCGTGTTGGATGGACCTTAACTCGCTCAAATTTCTCTCGAACCTCAAGTTCTTTTGTAGACCACGAAACCGTTCTGGGTTCATTTGTGTCGTCCATTGGCTCTTTCCCCGCTCTTCTCTTCTTGTTTGGTGCCATTGATTTCCTAAATCTGTCACCAAGAAATAAGATATCACCATTAGATTGATAAGAAATTCTCACGAAATTCCATCAAATAAGCAAAAACAATCAAACGTAAAATTACGAAATCACACATAATTATACAAACATTATACAGACTTAATTCACAAAATTCACAAAACAAATTAAAAAAAAAAAACACAATTTTACAAGTTAAACAAACCAAAATAGAGATACAATTCACAATTTTTCACAAAATAAACAAAACAAAATCAATCGAAAATTCAAACTAGAAACTCAAATTTCTCCCAATTCTTTATCAATATTAAGCAAAGATCAAATGTATGAGCAATAAGTGTCAATTAAAGGACAAAATTATCTCAATTTGACCAAGTTCTTCATCAAAACAATTTTGGGCGATTTTGACATTTGAAATCAATAGAAACACACCTTAACAAGTCTAATCCAGCAATTAAACTGTCTAGAAGTGTTCTCTAAACCATTATTCTAGCATCCTATCGATTGTAATTTGCAATTCTAAAGATTTTCGTTCATCACCCTATTTTTCCCAATTTTCGGAATGAAAATCAAGAGATTGAGGGATTTACCTTTGCAGATCGATGGAATAGATGCAAGAATCAGATAGAGGATGAAAAATAGATGGATTTAGAACTAAAAATCGTCCAAATCGGTGAAGAATCGAGAGAGTTAGAGAGAGTTTAAGTTTTGAAAAGTTTAGAAATTATGATTTTTTTCACGAAGAAGAAGAAGATAAACCCGTGTTTTGCACCTCCGATCGGGAATGCTGAGAAAACTTACATGGGCACGCGTGATCGGTTTACAACCGATCGGGGCAACCGATCGGCGTGACATTTTGTTCCGTTTTCGAGTTTTTGCAAATCTCGTCTTCTTCTCTTGATTTGTTTTGTTCCTATAAACAAAAAAACAATTAAAAATAAGATTCAAAATGGTTCAAAATCATCAAAATAATACATATATACAATGATGTATAGGGAATGCCTCCCTATAGCGCTTATTTTACGTCACTAAGCTTGACGAAGTATCGCTTTAAGCGTTTGTAGGATCCGAAAGAGGAACTGTGGTTCCTTCTTCGATACTCTCATCAGCCAAGTATGGTTTGAGGCGTTGGCCGTTCACTGTGAAGTCCCCCCGGACTTGTTTCAAAGCACAACCGCACCATAAGGCCTCACCTCTTTGATCTTAAACGGTCCCGACCATCGAGATTTAAGCTTCCCCGGAAAGATTTTCAACCTGGAGTTGAACAATAGCACCTGATCATCAACCTTGAAGTCTCTAGAAAGAATCCTCTTGTCGTGAAAAGATTTGGTCCTCTCTTTGTAAATCCTTGCGTTTTCGTAAGATTCTAGACGAATCTCATCTAGCTCATTCAATTGTACCAAACGCTTCTCAGCAGCCGTATTGATGTCAAAGTTGAGTAGCTTGACTGCCCAAATGGCCTTGTATTCTAACTCCACCGGAAGATGACAGGATTTCCCGTAAAGGAGGTTGAAAGGAGTTGTTCCGATAGGCATCTTAAAAGCGGTTCTATAGGCCCAAAGTGCATTGTCAAGCTTTTTGGACCAATCTTTTCTTGTTACGCCTACCGTCTTCTCAAGAATAGCCTTGATTTCTCGGTTAGAAACCTCCACTTGGCCGCTTGTTTGGGGGTGATAAGGAGTTGCAACCTTGTGCTTCACACCGTGCTTCTTGAGTAAGTTATCAAAAATTTTGTTTATGAAGTGTGAACCTCCATCGCTTATCACTACCCTTGGGACTCCGAATCTTGGGAATATGATGCTCTTGAACATCTTCAATACAACTTTTGCATCATTGGTCGGACTTGCTATCGCCTCTACCCATTTGGAAACATAGTCCACCGCTACAAGAATGTAGCTATTCCCGTAAGAAGATGGGAAAGGTCCCATGAAGTCTATCCCCCAAACATCAAAGATCTCCACTTCTAAGATTGGATTTTGAGGCATTTCATTCCTCTTGCTGATATTTCCTTTTCTTTGGCATGCATCACATCGCGAGATGAACTCATAGGCGTCCTTAAACATTGTAGGTCACCAAAATCCTGCTTGTAGCGCCTTAGAGACTGTTTTGAATGTTGCAAAATGCCCTCCATAAGTGGAACCATGGCAATGCATCAAAATTCCAGAAACTTCTTCCTCCGGTACACATCTCCTATAGAGCTTATCCTTGCAAAATGTATACAAGTACGGCTCATCCCAATAGAACCGACGCACGTCTTTGTAGAACTTCTTGTTGGCGTACCCTTGTAGGTTTGGCGGTTCTTTCTCGCAAGCCAAGTAGTTTACAAAATCCGCATACCATGGTAAGTTCACATCCATGGTTTCGATCGCTAGAAGTCCCATGAGCATGGAGTCGGCTTTAGTCAAGCCTTGAATGACGTTGATTTTCTCTTCGGGCAAGGAATCATTAATCGGTATGTTCTCCTCGATCTTCATCCTTGATAAGTGATCAGCTACTCCATTCTTTATCCCTTTTTTATCTCTTATTTCCAGATCAAACTCTTGCAATAATAGGATCCACCTCAACAGTCTTGGCTTTGCGTCTTTCTTTGCCAACAAATGTCTTAGTGCTGCGTGGTCCGTATGCACTATCACCTTAGAACCCACCAAGTAAGATCTGAATTTCTCAAAAGCATAGACAATTGCTAATAGTTCTTTCTCCGTTGTTGTATATCTTGTTTGGGCATCATCAAGTGTCCTACTAGCGTAGTAGATCACGTGCAACTTCTTATCCTTTTTCTGTCCCAATACGGCTCCAACGGCGAAATCACTCGCATCGCACATTATCTCAAATGGTAGTTCCCAGTTCGGTGGTTGAACAATAGGCGCACTAATCAATGCCCCTTTTAGTTTTTTGAACGCCTCTATACATGCCTCATCGAACACAAAATCTGTATCCTTGCATAATAGTCTTGTTAGCGGTCTTGCTATCTTGGAGAAGTCTTGAATGAATCTCCGATAGAACCCAGCAAGACCCAAGAAACTCCTTATGTCTCTCACCGTTCGAGGTTGTTCCTGCTTTATCATAACCTCAATCTTCGCCTTATCCACTTCAATCCCGTTTTCAGAGATCATATGCCCGAGCACAATCCCTTCCTTCACCATGAAGTGGCATTTCTCCCAATTCAGCACGAGGTTTGTGTCTTCGCACCTCCTAAGTACCCTGCAAAGATTCAACAAACAAGAACCAATCGAAGAACCATAGACAGAAAAATCATCCATAAATACTTCCATTATATCCTCAATTAAGTCCGAGAAAATGGATATCATACACCGCTGAAAAGTAGCCGGTGCATTACACAAGCCAAATGGCATCCTTCGATATGCAAAGGTACCATAAGGACATGTGAATGTCGTCTTCTCTTGGTCACTCGGGTGGATTGGAATTTGGAAAAACCCAGAGTAACCATCGAGGAAGCAATAATAAGGATGACTAGCTAGTCTTTCCAACATTTGATCAATAAATGGCAAAGGAAAATGATCCTTACGAGTTGATGAGTTCAATTTTCTGTAGTCAATACACACTCTATGCCCTGTTATAGTTCTTGTTGGGATCAGTTCATCGTTTTCGTTTTAAATTACAGTGATCCCTCTTTTTTTAGGCACTACATGAACCGGTGAGATCCAAGTACTATCGGAGATAGGATAGATCACACCTGCTTCAAGTAGTTTCAAAATTTCTTTCTTGACCACTTCTTTCAAGTTAGGATTCAATCTCCTTTGATGTTCAATAGATGATTTGTTTTCATCCTCTAAGTGAATCCTCTAAGTGAATCCTATGCATGCATAATGATGGTGAAATTCCCTTAATGTCTTTCAATGAATAGCCTAGGGCCCTTCTATACTTTTTTAGTTCATGCAGCAACAATTGGGTTTCTTCTTAGTTTAATGTGTCATTAATAATGACAGGATATGTAGAATTGGTTCCAAGAAATTCATACCTTAGCCCTTTCGGTAATGGCTTCATCTCCACCTTTGGAGCATTGAGTTCGCTCCAATCATCTTCTATACTAGACTTACCATTGCTAGTTTCTTCTCTTGAATTCCCCCCCATGCTTCCTTCCATCTCCAAGAAACATGTCTCATTCTTCAACGGTTTTTGTGAGTCAAGGAACTCCTCATAGGCCTCCGCTTCCTTGTTCTCAATTCCGTCTTCATTGTTTGGCCTTGTGATAGCCACTTCAAGAGGGTCTTCCATGTTCAGCTCTTCCATATATTCATCAACCATTTCTTCTAGGGTTTCTATGTAGAATGCCTTTCCTTCTATGGTTGGCTTTTTCATGATGTCTAGTATGTTAAACTTCAAAACAGTATCTCCCAAGTGAAGATCTATTACCCCCTTCTTTACATCGATTAAAGCTCCCGCGGTTGCTTGAAATGGTCTTCCCAAAATTATCGGATATGTCGGTTTTTCATCCATCTCTAATACCACAAAATCTGTTGGGACTATGCAGCTCCCAATCTTCAAGGGTAGGTCTTCTAGTATCCCAATAGGATGGCAGATTGATCTATCCGCTAGTACCAATGAGATTCTCGTCCTTTTGAAGTTAGTCAATCCAAGCTTTTTGGACACCGTCAATGGCATCAAGCTCACACTCGCACCAAGATCAACCAAGCATTTGTTGAAGTGTAAATGCCCTATATTGCAAGGAAGCGTGAAACTCCCTGGATCTTTAAGCTTCTTAGGCAAGTTGTTCTGAATGATAGCACTGCACTCATGGTTGATCATCACCATGGCGTCCTCGACTTGTCTCTTCTTTGTAATCACGTCCTTGAGAAGTTGGTTGTAGGCCGGACACTCTAGAATAAGATCGGCAAATGGGATTGTGACTTGAACCGACTTCATGATTTTTTGAACTTTTCAAACTTCTCGTCCAAAATCTACTTCTTAAAACTCCCAGGAAATGGAAGTTTCGGTTCGTATGATCGCTGTTGATGTGCAATGATCTCCGGTTCGATGGTTTTGGAATGCAACGCCGATCGGTCTTGTCGATCGGTTGCAGACCGATCGTGCATCGCCGATCGGTTTGCTTGATCGGTTGCAAACCGATCGTGAGTGTCATCCGCTGGTTCCCTTTCTTCTTCACCTTTGTTCTCGTCGTTCCTTTGGTTTTCTTCACTGACTTCCACCACAACGTGTTCTCTTGAGGGTAATTCTTTCCCGCTTCTCAACATTATCGCCGAGCAATACTCCTTAGGATTCGCTACGCCTTTTCCCGGTAAAGTCCCCTTTGGTCCTTGAGATGTGGAAGCAACTTCAGCAATTTGGTTTTCCAGCCCTTTAACGTGAGTGTTCAGACGCTCAAACTTGGTGTTTAGATCATTGTACGAGCCATCTATCTTGTTGTGGACCTCAAGCATCTTCTTGTTCAATTCGATTGAACTATTGGATTGACCCATTATAAGTTGTTGAAGCATATTCTTCACATCCTTCAACTCTTGATCTTGAGGTTGAGATGCACTTGCTTGCTGGTTGATTGGAACGAAAGGTGCCTTGTTCTGAAAACCTCCTTGATTGCCTTGAAACCCTCCTTGGTTGGCTTGAAACTTTCCTTGATTGTTTTGAAACCCTCATTGATTGCTTTGGAAACCGCTTTGGTTTCCTTGGTATTGTTGTTGTTTGGGCACAAATCCTTGTTGCGCGAAGTTCTGCCTTTGAGGATTAGACGGTATGAAGGGCCTCGGTTGATAGCCTTGACCTTGTTGTTGGAAGTTTGGATTGTACCCTCTATTGTATCCACCTTGAAAGTTCCCTTGATTCCCCACAAAATTAATTTCTTCTTGCATTTCAAGGCTTTCCTCGCACGGTTGTCCTCCATCAAATTGTCCAACATAATTTATTGATCTTTCTGTAGCTTGCAGGACTTTATCCATCTTCTCATGTAAGGTTTTGATCTCCTTACTCCTTTGGTCTTCTCCGCTCCCTCTAGGAGCTCTATCATAGTCTTCTCCGTAGTTCCCATCGCTTTGCGCTAGGTTCTCTACAAGCTCGATACCTTCTTCGACATTCTTTCCCAAGAAATTTCCATTGCTAGCGGTGTCCAATAGCATCCTTATCCTCGGTACGATCCCTCTATATAAGGTGCTCAAAAGTGATTCATCGGAGAACCCGTGGTGAGGACATTTGTTCGTGTAGCTTTTGAACCGTTCCCAAGCTTCACAAAAACTTTCATTGCTCCTTTGAGCGAAGCTTGATATATCGTTCCTTAGTTGAGCTGTTCTTGCGGTTGAGAAGAATTTCTCCAAGAATTTTTTCTTACAATCCGCCCATGTAGTGATCGACCTAGGAGGTAGACTCTTCTCCCATTGTTTCGCCTTATCCCCAAGAGAAAAAGGGAATAACCTCAGCTTGAATGCATCCTCAGAGATGCCATTAATCTTCGTCAACTCGCATATATCATTGAAGTTGTCTAGATGATCAAGAGGATCTTCGACGGCCAGCCCGTGAAATTTGTTCCCTTGAACCATATTGATGATGCTCATCTTGATTTCGAAGTGATTGTTCTCAACAGCCGGTGCGTGTATACCGCTACGACTCCCATGCGTGCATCGTATGCTCCTATCAATCTCCCCCTCCTTGCTGCATGTAGTGGTGGGTTAATTCCCGCTCCTTGAACTTCTTCTCGCACTTCCGGATTGTTGTCTCCCATGTTTATTCCGGTTGTTCTCGCAAGTCTCTCTCTTTCTCTCCTAGCTCGAGAATTGGATCGCTCTAGGCTTCCTATCTCGGGCACCAAATCCACCAAGTTTTGTCGTCCTTGACTTCTCAAGTTCATGCACCTGCGAGAAAGAGAAAAGATGTAGAACAAAGTTAGAACTTACGAAAAATAAAATTTAGACTCGTTAGAATCCAAATCCTAATGGCTATTGTTATGCCTCCCCGGCAACGGCGCCAATTTGATAACGAGGTTTTTAAGGCCTCGGGCAATCAAATAACTCTCGTACGTTGTGTACTTAGGGATCGATCCACGAGAAGAGTAAAAAATAACACACTAAGAATGCAGGAAACTAATCAAGCTAAACGGTTAAAATGTTTTTGATGCTTTCTTTTTTCGTCACAAACTAATAATTAAAACAGAGCGATGCGATTTAAATTAAGAAAGCAAATAAAGCATAGAATTCTACTACACTCAAACAACAAGTGAAACAAAGCAACTTAAATGAAATGATCGTTTTTCTACGATATTAAAAGATATGGACCGTTGGTACGGTAATTTGACAAGAGTGAATAACGGGTTGATAAATGATGAATTAAATGAACAATTTATGTTTTATCCTATGACATGAGTCGCTAAACTAGTCTAGTCCACTCCCGTGATACTAGACCTTTTACGAATCATCCGAATTAGCTAATCTTCCGATTGCAACCGAATAACTCATAAACAATGCACACAAACTCACATATGCCATCATTTAACTCTTAAAACTCAATTTCCATTGGCTAAGATTTATTAGATGCATGCAAAGATAGCTCTGTTTATCTCAAAACACCTTCCGGGTTTGAGATAATCTAAGATCAAGAAATCTCTCTTGCGAAGCTCAAATCTAGCATTAAAATCAATCTATGCATGAACATAAACATAAACCAACAATCAAATATCACAAACAACCATTAAAACACCCTAAATCTACCATACCAACAACCCATAATGAAACTACTCACACATGCTCAAATCACAAAAATAAACTGTACAAATGATAGATAACGAAGACATGATCATTAATTTATAAAAAGATTCAAGATAAAACAAGTAACATGAGCCAAATCTAAGAAACAAAACTATCAAGAACACCAAGAACAAGAGAGAGAGTTTTTCTTCTTTCTAAAATTCAGAACTGAATTATTTTACAGCAATTGGGGTATTTATAGTGGGTTAGGTCGGATAAGAAAAATGAAGAAAAAGTGTCGGCAATCGGTTTGCCTGATCGGTTGCAAACCGATCGTGAGGTTTTGTTCTTGAAATGTTGCATTCCCGATCGGTTGCCACGATCGGTTTACAACCGATCGTGTGGCCTTTTTGCTCTTTTCTCGTTCCTTGGCCTTCATTCTTCCTCGCCTCCCTCCATAAGTCCCGAGAAACCTGAAATATAAACACAAACTCAAGTAGAATGTGCAATATGGAATACATAGCTACTAAAACTCATAAAGACTCAATATAGCATTAAAGATGCTACATTGCTTATTGAATTCATAAATATATACATAAAACACAAAGAAAACAAGAGGTAAAATGCACTAAAATATATACATATCACTTACAGTGCCTTAGCTCGATGTCTGGTTCAAGCCTTGAACTCGGAATTTTCTTGTGAACTACTGCTTGTCGAGTTAATTTTGGCTTCTCCTCCTTTGTTTGACTTGTCGGATTGGACTCAGTCTTCTTCTTCTTTAGAGCAGGTGGGGACGTTTTTCTTTGCCTGGAACTGTAAAATTCCTTGGGTGTTGCACTCGGTGTGTGCGTTGGAACTTGTGGGCATCTTTGCGTGTTGTGTTTCTCAGGTGGAGCAGTGTAAAAACGTGGTGTTGTCATCACTTTCCTTGTTTTGGTGTGTTGTATTGGCTTCAGTGGGATAAGGCTGCGAGTTTGGTGCTTCTTCACAAACTCTTGGTACATCCTTGCTTTAAGATCTCCCCAATCAAACATCGGTCGAAAGGTGCGAGTGTCTTCCTTCAGCCACCAAGCGTAGGCATCACCAACTAGGGTATTTACTGCATATGACAACTTCTTCTCCTTGGGGATATTATTTGTGCACAACCACTGTTTCATGTTGCTCTCCCATCTAAGATACACCTCAGGGTTCTTACTTGAACCTGAAAAGACTAGAGAATTAGATATGTAACCGCTCCTTTTGTTGACTTGCTTCATTAGACCGGTTGGTCTTGGTTGAGCTGGTACTCGGTATGAAACAACTCCATAGCTGATTGGCTTCTCTTCTCTCTTGGGAGGGTTGTATTCTCCATATGAGTCCTCCTCTGAATCTTCTTCACACCACAATGTATTCGAGCAGCTTCTATAGCAGTCTGGTGATTTTGTATCTATTCCCTCCTCGTATGTTTCTTCTTCAGCCTCAGAACTTGAGTAGTCTTCCTCTTTCCATGGTTCTTCTTCCTCCCTTTTTAGCTCTCCTCCATAAATGATTTCAGAATCTGATTCTCTACTCCAGGACATGCTCCCATGATCATCTCCTTCCTCCCACAAGTTTGTTGATTCTTCACCCCAATCAATTTCGGAGGTATCAAATTCACTCATCTCTTCTTCAACGTATTCCATAGCCTTGATTTTAGGGATGATTTCTCGCAAAATAAAGTAAAAAAAACAAAACAGATCACAATCGTGACTTCAATTTCTGGACAATATGATATGAAAAATTAAAAACAAATAACAAAAATAAAAAAATGGAAAGAATCGATTTTTTTTTTTTTTTGGCAAATTTCTGATTTTCTTTGAAATAAATAGCGAATAAATTTTTGTTTTTTTAAATAAAGTAAGTATTCAGGGAACAAAACAAAACAATTTGTTGTGGGGTTTTTTTTTTTTTTAATTATTTTATAAAATTTAAATAAACAGAAACAATGAAAACTGATTTTAATGAGTTTTCGATTTGATGAATGAAACAAAAACTGAATTGAAATAACAAAAAAAGAAAGATAAAGAACAAAAGCACCTTGATAGGAACTTGTGCTCTGATACCAGATGATACAGGATCGGAATCACACCAATCTGAGATCACTTGATGATCAAGAGGATTCCAAGCCAATGCTAAGCGGAAGTGGAATAGATGATAGAAATGGAGGTGAGGTGATTGACTCTCTCAATCGATGAACAAATCAAGTTTATTTGAATCACTCAAATAACCTATTCAGAAGCTTCAATAGGACTTAATGAATCACTCAATAAGAACTAAAGAATAGTAACACACAAAGAATTCACAACTTTGTGAAGAGAAGAAAAACTGTTTTTCTTATGAACTTTAAAATCTCGATTAAGGGTGATTTATAATGAGGAATGAGCTGAGCTTTTATAGGCTCAGAGTACAACAGTCCTAAGGTCTAAAACAAGAAACAAATCGCAGAAATTAAAAGAAAAGAGCCGTTTGAAGGCTTGATGACAAAATCGGCCAAATAAGGAAATAGCCGTTAGCTTGAGTCTTGAAAGCTTGGGTGCGAAGTTGTGATGTATGGGGATGTCCAGGTTCTTTGGAGGAGGCTTCAGAATGCACATAAGTGATAAGGGAAAGAGCCGTTGCTGATTGATCTCCTTTAGCTCCAAATATGGTAAGTAATGACTCCACATGTTATTGTATGGTAAGGTGTACCAAGCCTCTAGTGTTAAAGCTTCTTCTTGGTCTAGAGTATCTCCTGGGTTAAAAGGGAACCCTCTGATGGTCATATAAGGTCTCCAATTCGTGGCTTTAGCTGATGGTAAGTTGGATGCAAGACTTTCCTTATTTACACCCGGTTTTGATCCTCCTTGGTTAACTCTTAAACCAACTCGTAACTCGGATGATTTAACTTGATAAATCAACTTAAAATAGATGATTTCCTGATGAAATTTTAATCCCAGAACATTTGCTCGAGTAGATTTTTAATAGGTCAACCCCTCCCTTGGATTCTTGTCTCCGAGTAAGGATTCTTGGACATCTCCTAATTGAGCTCGATTGGGGCATGATTTTCTTCGGCAAAAACTCTTATCGTGGATAGTTTCCTGATGAATAATGACTCTGAGGCAAAATCACGAGTGGATTCTTCTAGTGGCAGCTTCCTTGGCTTGGTGAAGGCTTCGGTGAGGTGTTCGTGTGCTAACTCCAAATATGATCGATCAAGTTGAGTTTTGGCTCGATCATTCTCTTCAAAATAGGTGGTTTCCAGGTGAATATTCAAGCAGAACTCCTGTGCTTGAGTGGTTTGTCTTTTGGTACATGCTTGACTTCGTTTCTCGTCTCCGGGTAGGCATGCTTCGTCTTCAGGTGCCTTGGCACGAGGTTTCATGATTCCTCCTGAATCATTGGTCTTCTTAGGACTGATTGGCTGATAGAAAATCAACCCTAGGCCTGGTGCTTGATTAGAACTCCATTTGGCTAAGGGTTCTCCATGATGTTCCGTGTGGACCGTTTTGGCGTGTGTAGTGGTTGGTTTGACATGCTGCAGGATTAATCTGGTTCCGATGTCCACATCATGTCGGTAAGGATTTACAGATCCGAAATTTGATTTAGGGTTAATTTGAGATTTTAAATAGATTTTAAAGTCAATGGAATTAAACTGAATTTGGTGTTTGATTGTGTTGATAATGCAGTTTTTGCTCAAACCAAAACCCCTGAATACTGAAGCACCCATCTGCCTTCACCGGTAGAAGACATTTACATAACATCAAGTGAATAAGAAGAAAAAAACTCATTGGTGACAGAAAAAAAAATAAATCATTGTCTAGATGATTGTGAAATTAATTAAATGTAATTAATTATAATAATCAGAATTAATAAATAATAATTAAACCTACGACATCCAAAAATGAAATGCTAATTGTTAATTACAATAATTAAACATGAATAAAAGGTTTATTCTTAAATTTTAAGCTTATTTGTTAATTTTAATGTTAATTATTAAATTTAAATGTTACTTTTAAATTTTAATGTAAATTTAAGTTTAAATTTTGTTGGCAAACAAATTTAATGTTAATTTAAATTTTAATGTTAATTGTTAATTTTAATGATTAAATTTAAATGGTAGTGATTAAATTTAAATTTTAATTGTTAAATTTAAAAGTCAATTGTTAATTTTAAATATTAATTACTAAATTTAAATGTTAGTTGTTAAATTTTAATGTTAATTAATAATTTGAAATATTAATTTTTAAATTTAAATGTTTATTGTTAATTTTAATGTTAATTGTTAAGTTTAATGTTAGTTGTTAAATGTAAATGTCAATTGTCAATTTTAATGTTAGCTTTTAAATTTAAATGTTAATTGTTAAACTTTAATTTTAATTTCATTAGATAAATTTAATTTAATTTAAATGTATTAAATTCAATTATATGTTTTAATTTAAATGTATTAAACGATTAATTTAAATGCTTAAAATGAATCTCTAAAATATTAAAAATACATTATATGTCATCCCATAGTTGTATTATTGTTGTACCAAAATTATTAGTTGCACTTATAAAGTACCTAAGATCTGACAAAAAGTACCTAAGATCTGACAAAAAGTACTCGAGATCCGGAAAAAATAAATTGGGATCCGAGAAAAATAAACTGGAATCCGAGAAAAATCATCGGAGTTGTACGATTGTTGTACCAAAATTATTAGCTGTACCATTTACAGAACATATTTGCACATTGGTGGTTTAATCTTTAATTAGTTGTACCATACTTAATACCTCAATCATTGTTGTTGTACTTATGACATTAGATTACTAAAATGCATATACTATAGTTTTATGAAGAAAAATATGTTAAAAGATCAATTTCTACAATTTGAGTAATTTCAAGGGCTTCACATCTAAACAAACCTTAAGAGTATAAGACATTTGTTAGTGAAATATGATATTATGTAACCAAAACCAAAAACTTAATTTTTTTCTCTTTCTTATATAGATGTTATTGATCCTAAACTAACACATATTAACACGAACATGTCTTTCTATTACAAGTAACCAAACTAAAAATCAAATTCAACATAATTGCACCACTTAGTTTTATCCAGATGAACGTTGACAGAAATAAATACAAACTAGTATTTCTACTACAAATAACCAAATAAACTTACACATCAAGACAAACATAGAAATTAAGAGATATTTTTTTCACCATTGCTACAATGAAACCAATTATACATGTCTCACCCACTTTGAGTCGATCCTTGCTATGTTCCAATGAAATGTAATTAAGTATCACTTTCGTAGTAGTTTCGTCTACCATAATCTTTTTATGATATCGATCAAATCATAATATGTGATCTTCACAATACAGATCTTCATCACTAAAAGGTATAATTTATCTTCGCTTACAATTCATTTTGTGTAAACTCCATTTTTTTTTAATAATATTCTACATAATCAAAATGTATGATTGAGCATGAAATATTATTCATTTTCTTATGAAGCAAATAAAAAAGAAGCATTTGATCTTCTTTTTTTATTTTTTTAGTAGTACCAAATTGTACCAGAATTACCAATAATACATAGTTGTACCATTTTCTGCAATTTTCATGTTCACCAACGTTTTTAATTGCTAATTACCTAAGATTCAGTATGATTTTAATACTTTAACCAATAAATTACCAAGGATTAATAATATAACACTCTAATCAATCAAAAAAACAATTTTCATAATCTAATGTGCATACAAAATAAAGCATAATCATTAATTCAAGAAATTTTTTAAATCTACAATATTCTAATTCAAATATCCATTAACATTAAATGATCTCATTTGGTTCATATCCCACAAAACAACAAACAATCATGTAATATTTTTTAAAATAATATCGAAAATTATCTCAAATTAAGCTTCAATTTTGTCTTGAGGTTTAAAATTTTGTGGGAGAAAAAGGAGAAAAAAAGAAAAAAAAAGAAAAAAATATACGACACATAGTTATTTCTGATTGGTTCCATTTAATTTTTTTAATTAATTTTATATCTTCTAATATCTCTCTTCCATCTCATTCTTTGATCCGACACATTTTTTTTTAAATTTTTTTTTTTTTTTTTTTTTGTTAAAATAATTAATTTTATTAAAGATGAAGACGTGTATTTTAGCCTTTATCCGAATACTTGGCGCAATATTTTGTGCTGATGTGTCAATACACCTGTGACCCGTGCATCTTAAATCTTATCTTATCTACTAACATAGAGAGTATACAGACTATAGCGTGTGATCAAAGGGATTCTCGTTCATCAAATTTTGAAGCAAAAACGAAACTAATCTCATTTCACTCATTACTCAGATAAGACTTTTCGGAAACTCTATGGATTCGGAGTCTAAGCTCATTTCACTCATCACTCAACTATTATTTCGAGATTCGGTTCCGCCTTGGAAGCTGGAGACGGAGATAATCTCTGTGCTGAGGTCAATGGATTTGAATTCGCAGCCGAAGCCCGAGACGGAGTTCATGTCACTCGTTACTAAAGCTATCTCTGTCTTCTACTCTATGGATTTTGATTCCCAGCTAAAGCCGCTACAAAAGCTCATATCATTAATTTATCAGAAAATCTCCGTCCCCGATTCTATGGATTCGGATTCGGATCCCTCTTATGGAGAACTCTTAACTCTGGAGCCGGAGCCCGAGCTCGTGTCCCTCATCTATCAAATATTCTCCCTCGTCATCTCTATGGAATCAAAGTCTCGGAAGTTTATTTCCTTGTGCCCTCAGAAACGAGTAAGATTAAAAAATGGAAAATTTTCGTTGTGCCCTCAAAAACTAGTAAGATTAGGAATATTTTTTGTGACAGCAAAAGAAAGCAAAACAAAGTGGGACTGTCTCCCTTGGAACTGGGAGAAACTTAAGCTCCAAGGAGAAGACGCAACCCATTTTTGCTGCAGAGGTTGCGAAGGGAAGAACCATGAAGAATTTGAAAAGGCTCCATTTGAGATCAAACACCATCTCCATCGTAAACATTCTCTCCAGCTTGTCTTCTTGGATGTGGAAAGCTCTGATACCAAGCCATGCTATTGTTGTGATAGAGATCTCGAAGAGATAGTTTATTGTTGCTTGTCTTGCGATTTTGCCATCAGTATTACTTGTGCGAGGAAACCACCAGTCTTATCTATAGACAATCCAAAGTGGCATGAACATACTCTTCATCTGTTTCCAAGACACGCTTCTTCTTTAACTTGCAACCTTTGCTCCTTGGCCGATGCAAGTTCTCCTATCTATATGTGTCCCAATTGTGACTTTGTGGCCCATCTAAGATGTCTCAACTTACCACATGTCATAAGGATATCACGCCATCACCATCGTATCTCCTTTACCCCTTCTTTTGACCATAGAGATTCGTCATGTGGTGTTTGTCGTAGAGAGATCGACAGTGATTACGGAGGCTATGCTTGCATCAAGGAAGGTTGTTCTTATGCGGTTCATTCACGATGTGCCACACAAACAAATGTGTGGGATGGTGTAGAGCTTGAGGGAGAGCCAGAAGAAAGTGAACAAGTACTTGAGCCGTTTGTGAGGATAAGTCATGGAATCATAGAGCATTTCAGTCATCAACATCATCATTTGAAACTTGATGAGAACACATCCAGAGATTACGACGAGAATCAGCTGTGTCATGCTTGCATCACGCCAATCTATTTCGGTAACTTCTACTCTTGTATGCAATGTGATTTCATTCTCCACGAAGAATGTGCAAATCTTTCTCGCAGAATATATCACCCGATACATCCACATTTGCTCACTCTAGCAGATCGTGACAATGGTTTTGATCGTAAGAATAGATGTACAGCTTGTGATCTGTCATGCATAGCTGGCTTCTCCTATACATGCGGAAAAGAAGGATGTGATTTCAAGCTACACGTACAGTGCGCCACAATTTCTGAGCCATTAGTCCATGAAAGTCATATTCATCCTTTATTCCTCACATCCAAACCGGGAGAGGATGGAAGAATTTGCTCAGTTTGCAAACAAAAGCAAGAATATTATCAGACAAATGAAACATTCAATTGCATTGAGTGCGACTTTGCTTTGTGTTTTGGATGTGCTACATTACCTCACAAGGTGAGGTATAAGCATGATAAGCATGTGCTTACTCTTTCTTATGGGAATGAGACAAGTACCATGACGTATTGGTGCGAACTTTGCGAGGGAAAAGTAGATCCTCAAAAACGGTTTTATATGTGCGATGAGTACTGTTGTGTCACCTTACACATTAAATGTCTGCTTGGGAAGGACTTATACATGAAGCCTGGTTCATCTTGGCAACATAAGAGAAAGGTGGATGTTCTGCCCAACAATCATCATATGACTCGACCTATTTGCTCCTTTTGTAGGCGACGTTGTCCACACAAGGTATTTTTGCAGAGGTCTGGATCAATATATTGCTCTGTTTATAGTTGTCTGGTGTATTCAGCATAACCTGTAGTAAAGCGATGTCAACTAGTTCAAAGACAGAAAATAGATCGTGTTTGTTTGTTTTGTTTCCTAAATGAATGAGATTGTATCCCCCACCTCTTCACATTTCTTAGTTGTAGATTTAGTAGTTAGTTTCTTTATTATGTTGTGTAGCATCGTAAGATATGGAATAAAAGAATATATTTGCCTAATAAAATAGTGTTCTGTGTTCTAAAAGCTTTGGGACATATCAGGAAGCAACATACATGGTTGAGCCAAAACCCTTACTATCATTCCCTAAACCTACCTTGTGCATATCCCTTTTCTTATGCTCTGAAACCCTTTCTTTGTATGTTCATCAAAATGCTCCAAAATGTTCACCATTCTTTAAAAGTAACTCTCAGTTTGGTGTTTTCTGGAGTTCTCGCTCTCATTTATCTATATTGGCTACGTTTTGCTGTCGTTCTTCTGATCCTTCTCACGGAGTTCATTGCTTTTAACATAAGACTGAGCACTCGGTCCTTTGAGCTTTGCATCATCCCTCATACAATAAAAATGTCGACGTTTTGCTGAAACAATCTTGAAATTACAAACGTAGAAAGCTTGTTTACCTGTGAATCTCAAGCTTGTAACTGTAATCACTGATTCATTGGGCATATCAAAGTCAGGATTGTGAAATTTCGGATTCATTTTCAAGATTACATCCTCGTTCTCTTTCTTGTTCCAAGCGTGTAGAAATGTTTTTTCAATATTCAATAAGTTTGAATCGTTTTGCTAGCGTGGAAATTGCAGAGGCATACCATAATTGCTTCCTAAAGAGTTTCACTTTTGTCATAGAGTTTCCTCTCTAATGGTATTGATAGTCTTGTCTCAGAACTATCTCTGTGCTAGAAACAGGACTAGCTCGCCTCAGGCAGGTCGATGATAGCGCAGTCATGTTTGTCGCTGACCCGACTTTTGGTAACACCACAAACCTCATTGTTAAGTTCTTCAAGTATCCAATGGGAAAACATGTCTTGATGACAGTATTTGAAACAGAGAACATATTGAATCTCAATGTTTTGTACTACAGTTGATTTAGACACACTTAGTACATGTTTTATTGGATAGAAAAGGCAAGAAGTAAAAAGAACATGTTAATTCAATGATTGCCTTAATTGTTAACCAAATGTCTTGAGAAGATGCATCCATTGAAGCTGCAGTAATATCCATATCAAGTTGCTTACGAGAACCCACTAGTCCAAATAAAATGTGAAAAGACAAAATGAAGTATACATTGTATAGATTGGCATCAAGCAGAAACATAATTGTAAGAATGAATCCAAGCCTTGTACGACTACTGTTTTTTTGGATCTTCATGGAAGGCCAAGTTTGAGGCTGAACTTGAAGGCAGAAGTGGTGTGAGCTAAAAAAAACAGAGCATAAAAACAGAGTTTCGGAATTTGCATTTTGTTTTGAGTTTCTCTAATTGTTGATTCAAGTGAGAATAATAAAGATTGAAGCTGATAATTCCTTTCATTAGTATAGTTAAAAACATAATATATTTTGACCAAGTAAATTCGAGAAAAAAAAAAAAATCTGACCGTTGATGGAGCATATTGAATTCATATCCATTTTGTTCGCTAAAAATACATTATGGTTATGGATCACATAAATAATATTTTGTCTCGTATTAGAAAGTGATTAATGTGAAACGATTGTTTTAGCTACGTAAACGGTATCGAAAATTAGAGATGGTCGAGGGCAGCTCTTGATTAGCACGATATTGCATGCTGACGCGTCAATACACCTGTGACCCGTATTTACTGATGAGGACAAAAGTATTTTTAGTTATGTTTAGACATCTGATCAACTGAATAGATTGCAGTGTCATCATATGCTTGTTATATATCAACTGAATTGGAAAAATTTAAAATTCATTAAAAATCTTACTAGTGGAACTTCATTACAAATAAAATGTAGTTACTTTTTTTTTTTTTTGATAGTGGATGTAGATACGTTTTTGGTAACCAATAAAATGTTTGGTCTTGTAGTCTTTGTTGGGCAAAACAAAATCATTAAACTTGAAAGTATCATATGATATCACTTTAAACATCAAAAGTATTTCACTAGCAATTTAAACTTTCAAACTATTTTACTAGCACTTTAAATTCTAAAACTACCTCCCGCATTTTTTTGGTCATAAAATTCACCGCAAAATAGGTACCGGAAAACTAACGCAATTTTCGAAGAAAATTTATGACAGTAATCCAACAATATAGTTAGTCATAATTTTTTACAATTCAAATGGCTATCTATACATATGTATATATTTTTCAACGGTTTTCTGACGGTTACTCGAAAATTCGTCGAAAATTGTCCGATGGATTACTGACAAAACTATTTTGTCAAAATCCGTCGGATTAAGATCTCGTCTTCCAGTAACTTTCTAGTAGTGAATTTTACGTTGGATTTTTTTTTCAAAATTTAAACGGTTATATCAACTTACATATTCTAACGGATTTCCGACATAACTATTTTGTGGGAAATCCACCAAAAATACGTCAGATTACTGTCAAAAAATTTCGACGGATTAAGATCCTGTCTGAATTTTTGTCAGTTTTCTAGTAACTATTTTGTGTTGAATTTTATGGCGGAAAAAACGCAAGAGGTAGTTTCAAAGTTTAAAGTGTTAGTAAAAATAGTATGAAGGTTTAAAATGCTAGTGAAATACTTTCGAAGTTTAAAATGCTAGTACGACACTTTCAAAATTAAAAATGTAAAGTTTTAGTAGTATTTTTCCTATATCATTTATTTTAATTAAGATTTAATTTAATACATGTCAGTCCTAATCCAAAAAAAATATAAGGGTTTAACGTGAACTCATAAATAAAGAGGTTTCAAAACAGAAAAAACGATCCGAAAAAGAAGAAGAAAAGAACCCTAAAAGCTTTTAAGAGATAGCGATGAAGAATCAACAATGGCTATGATCCGTTGCCTTGAATCCTCGAAGATTTTATTTTTATACTTGTTTGAAGATCTATTATTGTTTCAAGTTGTGTAATCAAAAAGTTATTTATGAATAAAAACATCTTTATCGGAAAGTGAGTTTTGTTTCAAAGGGTTTTGTCAAAAAGAAACTAAAGCAAAGAAACACCCCATGTGCCGAGCGCTAAGTTCTGTCAAAATGCAGCACTAAAGTTTACTGTTCATAAAATGCAGAGCACTAAGCACTTTTTTAAGTGTATAAATTTCTAAAAATTGGAGCAGTAAGCAATATCCTCATTTCTATACTGACGTGTCAATAAACCGGTGACCCCTGCGTGAGAACAAAAGGTTAACATCTTCATGAACCCACCAAAATTTTATGGTAAAAAAGAAAAAAAAAAAACATTTTCATATCACTCACTCATTATGGATTCGGAGTCTGAGCTCGTTTCTCTCATCAGTCAACTATTCTTTGACCTCTTTCGTCGGCTCAATGGATTTGAATTCGCAGCCGAAGCACATTTTGCCAAAGTTCTTCTATACTCACGATTTACAGAAAGCCGGAGAAGTTCTTGTGCAACAAGTACGTTCAAGTGAGAATTCAGCGGACCTATTCACCAAGGCGCTTCCAACTTCAACGCTCAAGAAGCTACTTCATCAGATTGGAATGCGTCGTCTAAAAGATCTTCAGTGAGGCTCAGAACAGGGGGAGTAATACGTGTTGTACTCTTTTTCCTTCACCACGGTTTTGTCCCGATTGGGTTTTCCTGATAAGGTTTTAATGAGGCAACATCTAAAGCGTATTATGAGCCCATTTACGGTTATGACATCCAAGGGGGAGTGTTATAAATCATTGTGGATTGTCATAACCAAGTCTAGCCTACTAAGGCCCGAACCGGCCCGTCCATATTCAGTCCGGCCATAGTCAAGACTAAAGCGGCATATAGTTTCCTCTTTGTATTAGGAATTACCTTATTATGTATTTTCCTTCTCTGTTTAGGAAAAAGGTAATTTCCTTTTCCCTTTAGGAATAGGAAAAAGGAAACTTCCTTTTATCTTATGTATTGATCCTTATATAAATGATACATGATCTATCAATAAGAAGAGACGAAATTCCCCATTCTTTCTCTAGTTTTACAACAAGATTTAGTATTTAGTTTTACCATATTATTTATTTTAAGTTATTATATTTGAAAGATTTTGTTAAGATCTAAAATTATGATTCTTCTTTTATGATTTAAAAGTTTAAAATATTATAAATAGATTTATACTTTATAAAAAGCTTAAACTTTATAAAAACTCTAAAGTATTATATAGTTTTTTAAAAATTGATCAAGAAGTATATGAATATGGTTTCGACGGATCTACTATTTTCTGGATCTTCAAATTTTCTAATTTATATAATAGTTTAGGATGGATCTCAGTTTTAATTTTTAGTCATTGATAGCAATTGATATTGGACTGAAGTAAAATATTATAGAGGTTTGAATAATGAGAAAATATATACATAACACCATTTAACTTTTACAACAAAATTATGTTATAATCTAAATTATCAAATAAATTAGTATGTAAACATAATACCGCACATACGTAATTATACATTAGTAACTTTAATTAACACAACACATATCATAAAAATAATAACAAATAAGATGTTAAAACATAAATATATATAATTGAAAATACTGATAATAATCTATAGATATAACGAAATATGAATCAAACATTCCCCCGCGCGCTGGATATTATTATTATCTAGTTTCAATAAATAAAAACAACAGCAAGAAGTATTGTTTGGATCTAAAGGAAACATCAACCATTCTCGAATCCTATGGTAATTGAAGACAGCTGTTAGCCTGTTCCGCATGTTCTCATTTGATATTGACCTAAAGTAAAGACACTACCTACCACTTTCACTTTCTACACCTTTTGTTACCGATAAACATTTAGAGCCAAAAAAAAAAAAGAAAAAAGAAAATCCCATATCACTCATTACTCTGATAATCTTTCTCAGAAATTCTATGGATCCTGAGTCTGAGCTCATATCTCTCATTTCTCGTCTATTATTTCTTCCCCGCATGCTAATTTGGAATACCATGTGTACATATATTTTTGGTAATGATGCCAAACCACTCATTATTCGAATAATCTCTCTGGTTAGCTCAATGGATTTGAATTTGCAGCCAAAGCCGGAATCGGAGTTCATGTCACTCATTACTAAAGCAATCTCTGTCTTCTACTCTATGGATTTTGATTCCCAGCCAAGGCAGCTACAAAATATCATATCATACTTTTCTCATAAATTCTCTCTCGCCAATTCTATGGATTCTGATTCGGATAGGAAGCTGTTGGACCCCAATTTCGAAAAACTCTTGACTCTGGAGCCGGAGCCGGAGCTCGTGTCCCTTGTCTATCAAATATTCTCCCTCGTCATCTCTATGCAATCAAAGTCGGAGAAGTTTATCTCCTTGTGCCCTCAATTCCTAGTAACATCGAAAAATGGAAAATTTCATGTCCTAAAAAGAAAACCGAGGTCAAGTTTTCTTTATATCAGTGGCAAGTGGGCGTGTCTTCCTTGGTTTTGGTTAGAGTACAGTTTCAAAGGAGAAGACGCAACCCATTTTTGCTGCGAAGGTTGTAAAGGGAAGAACCATGAAGAATATAAAAAGGCTCCAGTTGAGATCAAACACCATCTCCATCGTAAACATTCTCTCCAACTTGTTTTGTTGGAAGAGTTTAATGACAAAAGGCAATGCTATTGTTGTGATGAAGATCTCGAAAGAATATTTTATTATTGTTCGGCTTGCGATTTTGCTATCAAATTTGCTTGTGTGAAGAAACCACCAGTTTTATCTATAGACTCTCCAAAGTGGCATGAGCATACTCTTCATCTGTTTCCAAGACACGCTTCCTTAAATTGCAACATTTGTGCCTTGGCTGATGCAAGCTCCCCTCTCTATATGTGTCCCAATTGTGACTTTGTGGCTCATCTGAGGTGTATCAACTTACCACATGTCATAAGGATATCACGCCATCGACATCGTATCTCTTTTACCTCTTCTTTTGACCATCGAGATTTGTCTTGTGGTGTTTGTCGTAGAGAGATCGACAGTGATTACGGAGGCTATACTTGCATCAAAGGCGGATGTTCGTATGCAGCACATTCAAGATGTGCCACACAAAAAAATGTGTGGGATGGTGTAGAGCTTGAGGGAGAGCCTGAAGAAGAAATGGAAGAATTACTTGAGCCGTTTGTGAGGATAAGCGACGGAATCATACAACATTTCAGTCATCAACATCATCATTTGAGACTTGATGAGAACACATGCAGAGATTACGACGAGAATAGACAATGTCAGGCGTGCTTCACACCAATCTATTTTGGTAACTTCTACTCATGTATGCAATGTGATTACATTCTCCACGAAGAATGTGCAAATCTTTCTCGCAAAATATATCACCCCATACATCCACATATGCTTACTCTAGACAATGATATGGATCGTAGGCAGGGCTGTGTAACTTGTAACTCAGTGGGCTCAACTGGCTTCTTTTATCAGTGCAAAAAAGGTTTTAATTACAAGCTACAATGTCATAATTTCACGCTACATGTGCAGTGCGCCACAATTTCTGAGCCATTAGTCCATGAAAGTCATAGTCATCCTTTATTCCTCACATCCAAACCAGGAGAGGAGCCAAGACTTTGTTCGGTTTGCAAAGAAAATGTCAGATATGGTAGGAGATTTGAAACATTCAACTGCATTGAGTGTGACTTTGCTTTGTGTTTTGGATGCGCTACTTTGCCTCAGAAGGTGAGGTATAAGCATGATAAGCATGTTCTCACTCTTTCTTATGGGAATGAGACAAGTACCATGACATATTGGTGCGAAGCTTGCGAGAGAAAAGTAGATCCCAAACAACGGTTTTATGTATGTGATGAGTACTGTTGTGTCACCTTACACATTGAATGTCTGCTTGGGAAGGACATATACATGAAGCCTTGTTTATGTTGGGACGATAATTATGGTAAAAAGGTACATGTTCTGCCCAACAATCAGCATATGACTCGACCTATTTGCTCCCATTGTGAGAAGCGTTGTCCACATAAGGTATTTTTGCAGTGGTCTGGATCAATATCTTGCTCTGTATTTTGTCTTAATAAGTTACGCAGGATGCCATACTGAAGAGCTTGATGGACACTGCTCAAGTCTGGATTAATATTGTGTTCCGGTTATTGTATTCTGTCTTTCTGTTGTATTGATTAGTTTCATGTTAAGAGTCATAAGTGAAGAGTTACGACTCTTACTGTTAGTGTTGTTTCGATGTGTCTGTTTTGAAACTATATTAAGGCGTTTTCAATCTGTGGTAACATATTCAGTTGTTTAATATATATGAAATTGTGTTTTGAGTCAAACAGAGGATCGTTAAATCATAATCTGTCTTTCTTCTTTACTCTTTGTCTCTCATACTCTGTTTTTGCATCAATTCGAACAAGCCAGGTGACAATACTGAAGAGCTTGATGGACATCGCTCATATCTGGATTAATACTGTGTTCTGCTTACTGTATTTATGATTTAATCAACATTTATTTTTAAAATAGCTTGATCCACATTTCTCTGGGTTTAAGAAATATTATTAAACTTGTATTCTGTCTTTCTCTTGTTATGAGATATTTCCATGGAAATTTTACTCAAAAGACATTATTTTTCTGTTGTTCTTCTGATCCTTTTCCTGGAGCATACTATCGTTTAAGCTTTGCATCATCCTTCCTTAATCAGCTGAGATGTCAAGGACCTATATGGAATAGTTAAGCCTCATTGCTGCATTGGTCTCATTCACTCTGATGACGACGCCTTGATGGCTCGATCTATGAAGCTGGTGGCTCTGCTCTGCTTTAGGTTTTATGATGTTTTGATTTGATAATTTCCTTTTTGGCTGTTTCCTTCTACAAACTTACCTCAAAGTGTAGAGATAGAAGTTTATGTGAAGTAGTAGCCTTTATTGTGATGTTCAACACCAAGTATATGTTTGTTCTTCGGAGCTCGTTCATTTTGAGTTCAAGACATTAAAAAGATTGAAGTAGCTGTTTGTAATAATTCCTTTTTTCATGGAAACAATTTTTGTAGCTTATGAAGCTCATATTAATACGGCTATGAATTTCTTTTTTTTTTTTGTTATTTGACTAATGCTTTTTAAATATTGATATTGAAGGTTACTAATATCACAGAAGATTACTACTAACAATAATGGAATCCTCATCAAATTTTATCAAAATAATAATAATTATTATGAAATCCTCACCAAAAATACACATGTTATGTTGCTGAATGAATTTGTTTGACAGCAACTGACGACAAAAGTTGTGAAGCAATGCTACTTTAGTTAAAGTTGGGGATCCCATTAAAGTTGTGAAGCAATGCTACTTTAGTTAAAGTTGGGGATCCCATTAAAGTTGTGAAGCAGAGCTAATTTAACTAAAGTTGCCAACATAATAACATATCTTTATAATTTTCTTGGTATCATCTGCATATCGTTTATCTTCATGCGATTAGAAAACTGTAGATTGTGTAGGTGGCGGCTTTTGATTGGGTCAAAAGATTTTAGGAATATATACGTGGCATCTTAATCTATTATGCAGACTATGGCCAACATGTAGATGATCGATAGTTCATGATTATGAACCCATAAAAATTTAAAGCAAACAAAACATATCTCATATCACTCATTACTCTGATAATCTCTCTCGGCAACCATATGGATTTGGAGTCTGAGCTCATTTCACTCATCACTCAACTATTATTTCCAGACAAGGCTGATGAGTCCAAGGCCTTACCACTCATTATCCAAATAATCTCTCTGGTAAGCTCAGTGGATTTGAATTCGCAGCCGAAGCCAGAGTCGAAGTTCATGTCACTCATTACTCAAGCTATCTCTGTCTTCCACTCTATGGATTTCGATTCCCTGCCAACGCCGCTACAAGAGTCCATATCACTCTTTTCTCAAGAATTCTCTTTCGCCAGTTCTTTGGATTCGGGTTCTGATTCGACTAGGATCCTCTATATGGACGAAGTTTTAGAACTCTTAAATCTCGAGCCGGAGCCGGAGCTTGTGTTGCTCATCTATCAAATATTCTCCCTTGTCACCTCTATGGAATCAAAGTCGGGGAAGTTTATTTCCTTGTGCCGTCAACTACAAGTAAGATTGGATATAGGCAAGTTTCATGTGAGTGAAGAAGAATACTGGTGGAACAGAAAAGGAAAGTGGGACTGTCTCCCTGTGAAATGGTTGAAATTCAGGTTCCCTGGAGAAGACACAACGTATTTTTGCTGCAGAGGTTGCAACGGAAAGAACCATGCAGAATATATAAAGGCTCCAGTTGAGATCAAACACCATCTTCATCGTAAACATTCTCTCCAGCTTGTCTTGTTGCAAGATTTTAGTGCCACAAGGCAATGCTATTGTTGTGACGAAGATCTCGAAAGAATATTTTATTATTGCTCGGCTTGCGATTTTTCTATCAGATTATCTTGTGCGAAGAAACCACCAGTCTTATCTATAGACTATCCAAAGTGGCATGAGCATAATCTTCATCTGTTTCCAAGACACCCTTCTTTAACTTGCAACCTTTGCGCTTTGGCCGATGCAAGCTCCCCTCTCTATATGTGTCCCAATTGTGACTTTGTGGCCCATCTGAGGTGTATCAACTTACCACATGTCATAAGGATATCACGCCATCACCATCGTATCTCTTTTACCCCTTCTTTTGACCATAGAGATTTGTCTTGTGGTGTTTGTCGTAGAGCGATCGACAATGATTACGGGGGCTATTCTTGCATCAAGGAAGGCTGTTTGTATGTGGTTCATTCAAGGTGTGCTATACAAAGAAATGTTTGGGATGGTGAAGAACTTGAGGGAGAGCCCGAAGAAGAAGAAGACACTGAAGAAGTTGAACCATTTGTGAGGATAAGTGATGGAATCATACAACATTTCAGTCATCAACTTCATCATTTGAAACTTGATGAGAACACGGGTAGAGATTACGACGATAATAAGGAGTGTCAAGCATGCATCACGAAAATCTATTTCGGTAACTTCTACTCATGTATGGAATGTGACTTCATTCTCCATGAAGAATGTGCAAAGCTTTCTCCAAAAATATATCACCCAATACATCCACATCTGCTCATTCTAAGATATCAAAATTTCGTGGGGAGTGTGCAAGATGACGAGAGATGTAGAGCTTGTTCTCAGTTTTGCATAGCTGGTTTCATCTATAACTGCGGTAAAAAAGGATGTGATTTCAAGGTACATGTGCAGTGTGCCACAATTTCAGAGCCATTAGTCCATGAAAGTCATATGCATCCTCTATTCCTCACAACCAAACCAGAAGAGGAGCGAAGAATTTGCTCAGTTTGCACAATGGGCCGATATGTTTTTACAAATGAAACATTCAATTGCATTGAGGAGTGTGACTTTGCTTTGTGTTTTGGATGTGCTACTTTACCTCAGAAGGTGAGGTATAAGCATGATAAGCACGTGCTCACTCTTTCTTATGGGAAGGAGACAAGTACCATGACATATTGGTGCGAAGTATGCGAGGGAAAAATATATCCTAATTATCGGTTTTATATGTGTGATGAGTATTGTTGTGTCACCCTACAACGTTGAATGTCTGCTTGGGCGGGACTTATACGTGAAGCCTTATTCATATATGGTCTACTGCAATGAAAAGGTACATGTTCTGCCCAACAATCATCATATGACTCGACCTATTTGCTCCGTTTGTACGCGACGTTGTTCACAAAATATATTTTTGCATTGGTCTGGATCAATATATTGCTCTGTATTTTGTCTTCGTAAGTTATTCTAGAGACAATACGGAAGAGCTTGGTGGACATTGCTCAGGTCTAGATCAATATTTTGTTCCTCAGATTGCATTTGTGATTCAATCAAGAGATATTATAAAAAAGCTTGATGGACATTTCTCTGGTTGTAAGAAATATTATTGAACTTGAATTCTGTTTGTATTGATTAGTAACATACTGATATGTCCATGGGAATGCTCTAAATTGTTTTGTAAAAGTAACTAGCAGTTTGGTGTTTACTGGAACTCTCGCTCTCAATTTATCAAAAAAGAGATAAACTGAGAGCGAGAGGCGAGAGCTCCAGTAAACACCAAACTGCGAGTTACTTTTACATAAAATTTTATCTACGTTTATCTCTATTTTCCTACGTTTTGTTGTTATTCTTGTGATCCTTCTCATGGAGATCATTGCTTTTAACACAAGATTGAGCACTCTGTCCTTTGAGCCTTACTGAAACAATCTTAAAATTACAAACGTAGAAAGCTTGTTTACTCAGCAATCTCAAGTTTGTGACTGTAATTACTTATCAAGAAACAATATTGGGGTTATCAAACCAGAACTGCTTTCCTAACAGTTCACTTATATAAATAAGAGAGAATTTGGTTAAATTTTTCTTCATTTTCAGAGAATTTCTCGAATCCTCACCATCTTAGTTTCCGTTTCTAAAACGAAGTCACCGCATAATCCCCCTGGAAATCTCAAGAAAGATGATGTAGCTTAAGGTTTACTAAGTCACCAAGAAAGATCATGTAGGCAACCTTGAAGACTTTGACCAAATTATAATGCTTCCAAAACCCAGAGACTTTTTCAGATTCATATGCAGCTAATGAGAAAATACCAAGTAAAGCTATGAAATTAGCAAAAGAAGTTGGATTGCGCTGTTGATGTGTTTACTTTGTATATACTGCAATAAACTAGACTTTCGTTGACTAAGCCACACAGCTTAAAAAATTCTTGTAGATTCTGTTGCATGTACTCTGGCTTTTATTAATAACTTTGTTGAAACTTGGGAACAATTCTAATGACATAGAAACATTCTTGGCCAAACACGTCTTCAGGAGACATCTATATAAATGTTTTATTCTTCCTCATTAGTATTACATCTGTCACACACACATCTTATAGGAATGAGGATTTCCAGAACATCAATTTTTGTGGTACTAAGTTTGGTAATATTTTTCAATGTGCAGAGTAGTTTTGTGGTACGAGCAACTGCTGAGAGGAAGGTACAAGAAAATTTATACATGTTAATTTATTTTATCGAAATAACAGAGGACTAATATAGTTGGTTGGTTCTGTTGTGATAATTAATAATAATGTAGGTTCATATAGTGTATTTGGGTGAGAAGCAGCATGATGATCCCGAGTTTGTCACAGAATCTCACCATCAGATGTTGTGGTCACTTCTTGGAAGGTATGCATGGGATAGTTTTCTCTTTCACATGTATAATAGATAATGTCTCAAAATGTAACATCAGATGTTTTATTTTTTTTATTTATTCCTTGTTACAGTAAAGAGGATGCCCATGATTCAATGGTGTACAGTTACCGACATGGCTTTTCTGGTTTTGCAGCCAAGCTTACCAAGTCCCAAGCCAAGAAAATAGCAGGTACACATTCTTAATCTCAGAAATTGGATACCTATGGTAAGCATGGCCATTAGGGTGTTCGGGTTCGGATCAGTTTTTTCGGGTTTTGGATATTTTGGTTCTAGGCATCTAGAGTCCATTTGGATATTTTAAAATTTCGGTTCGGGTTTGGTTCTATTCCAACCGGATTTGGATATCCAAAATATCAGAAAAAAAACTTGAAAATTCGATTAATATTACGGTTATTTTGGCTATTTCGGTCAAAAATAACAAAAATTGTGGGGTTTATAATTGTACTTTTAACAATTCATTATATCAAATATAACTACAATTAATATTTTTTGACATATAATTATTATTTTGGATGCCCCATTCGGTTAATCGAATTTAGGAGTCTAGGATCCGTTCAGATATTTTGTCGGTTATGAGCCTAACTGATTTTTTTGTTTTTGTCAACAGATTTACCTGAAGTTTTTCATGTCATACCGGATAGTTTCTACAAGCTGACAACAACTCGGACTTGGGACTACTTAGGTCTTTCTGCCGCCAACCCAAAGAATCTTCTTAATGAAACTAATATGGGTGCACAAAGTATCATTGGCATCATCGACACAGGTATGAGTTTTAATTTGTGCAAGTCTTTTTCACTCTGCTCATTACAGAGTAGATTGATCTCAAGTTTCTTGTTGCTTTTAATTCCTCTGTATTAGCGTCTTTTTGACTAAAATGTTTTCCATGGTTGCAGGAATATGGCCTGAATCTGAAGTATTTAATGACAATGGGATTGGGCCGGTACCGAGCCACTGGAAAGGAAGCTGTGAATCAGGAGAGATGTTCAACTCCTCTCATTGCAACAAAAAGCTCATAGGAGCCAAGTATTTCATCAACGATTTTTTATTGGAGAACGAAAGCTTCAACTCCTCAGAATTGTTAGTTATTAATTGAGTTTATTAATAATTAAATACCTTCAGTTTATTTATGTCAATTGTCCTGACATTAAATTTGGGAAGTTATTTTGTCAACAGTCACAAGTAGGAAGAGACACAACTCTTTGTGTTGTAGTGTCTATTCATTTTCTATATAAATCAGTTTTGTCCTGATGTAAAAAACAAGTTTTAGTTTAAATAAAAAATTTCTATTTTGTTCATCTCTTCTTAAAAGAGAAGAGATCATTCTCTATCTCTTTTTATGTTTCTCCATTATCTTAATTGATTGTTAAATCAATATTGCAACATGGTATCAGAGCCAGGTTAATCTTGGAGCCTGTCCAACTAAAATAATAATAGAAAGAAGTCCGCTGCGAGAAGAAGAGAAAGATGCAGAAAATAAATCAACGGCAAGAAAACCGAGAAAAAAAAAGAGGAAGAAGAGGAAGAGAAGAAATAGAAAAAGAAGAGGTGGTGACAAGAGAGAGTACCATCAACCTTCACAAACATATTCACAAGCAGTACTTTCAAGAAGAAGGCTCCAAAAGTGATGAAGGAGAATATGAGATCTTCTTAAAAGGCAATGGAGAAAACGGATGTGGAGTTGTTGTGGAAGGAGAATTCTGAAACTTTGTTCGACGATGCCGAAGAAAACGTGGGAGAGATTCACACATGGCATGATACGGGAACCGGTTACAGAGATAACCGAAGAAGACGTGGAATAGATTCACGCACAGTACGGGATCCGGTTATAAAGATAACCGAAGAAGACGTGGAGAAAATTCACGCACAAGACGTCGTGGTGACGTGATGGTGATCAAAGGGAGACACCAAGCAAAGAAGGTGGCTGCTAACCTAAGAGAAAAGCAGAAGGCGGTTGCAAAGATAACCGAAGAAGACGTGTATTAAATTCACGCACAAGACGTCACAGAGACGTGATGGTGATTAAAGGGAGACACCAAGCGAAGAAGGGTGCTGCTAACCTAAGAGAAAGGCAGAAGTCGGTTGTAAAGATAACCGAAGAAGAAGTGAGGATAGTTCACGCAAAAAATTGGTGATCAAGAGGACACCAAAAGGAAATGAGAAGAAAGTTCACCCAAGAGAAAGGGAGTGGAAGAAGGTTGCAAGAACAGCCTGATGTTACGTGACAAAGCACACGTGGAGAAAATTTGAAGATGACATGGAAAAGATTTACGGGAAAGAGAAATCTCAAGAGTTCCTATGTCAGAATGAGAAAAATTGACAAAGGAAAAAAAGGAGCAACTTTATCAAAGTTGGAAACGGAGAGGGCGTAATGCCAGCCGAGAAAGAAGATATTTCTATCATGACTAACAAAGGAAGATAAGTGATGAAGGAAGGCAAGAAGTTGGAGTTTGATCAACAAATTCCAAAGAACTAAGGAAAAAAATTTGGTGTGAGACCGAAACTCAATTAAGGGGGAGTGTTAGTTATTAATTGAGTTTATTAATAATTAAATACTTTCAGTTTATTTATGTCAATTGTCCTGACATTAAATTTGGAAAGTTATTGTGTCAACAGTCACAAGTAGGAAGAGACACAACTCTTTGTGTTGTAGTGTCTATTCATTTTCTATATAAATCAGTTTTGTCCTGATGTAAAAAACAAGTTTCAGTTTAAATAAAAAATTTCTATTTTGTTCATCTCTTCTTAAAAGAGAAGAGATCATTCTCTATCTCTTATTATGTTTCTCCATTATCTTAATTGATTGTAAAATCAATATTGCAACAAGAATCACTCAATTACATGTCCCCTAGAGACCTTATTGGTCATGGCACGCATGTCTCCACAATCGCGGGAGGTTCCTATGTGCCGAACATAAGCTACAAAGGGCTAGCTCGAGGGACTGTGCGAGGTGGGGCACCAAGTGCTCGTATAGCAATGTACAAGGCTTGTTGGTATTTGGATGATTTAGACACAGTAAGTTGTTCATCTGCTGACATCTTGAAAGCTATGGACGAGGCTATGCATGATGGCATTGATGTTCTATCTCTCTCTCTAAGCTCTGATATTCCTCTATATGGCGATATTGATATTCGCGATGGAGTAACTACTGGAGCATTCCATGCAGTCTTAAAAGGTATCACAGTTGTTTGTGCTGGTGGTAACTCTGGCCCAGAGGCTCAGACGGGGGGAAACACGGCTCCATGGATCGTGACTGTGGCTGCAACTACTCTAGACCGGTCCTTTGCCACACCTCTTACACTCGGGAACAATAAAGCTATATTGGTAACAACCAGATATACAAAAATATGAAGAACTTGGCTTCATAACAATATGTTTGATCAGTTTGGCCATTATATTTCAGGGTCAAGCAATGTACACAGGTCCAGAACTTGGCTTCACTAGGTTGGTTTATCCAGAGAATCCAGGGAACAGTAACAAAAGTTTTTCCGGGTAATAACAAATCTCTAGTTTCTTAGGACCTATGTTTAGTCAGTAGTCTTCACAAATCTTGCAATATGAAGAAGATCAATTCTCTGATGGTGACTGGTTCTTGTAATGCAGTACTTGTGAACAACTTTTCTTCAATTCTAATCTTACAATGGCGGGAAAAGTTGTGTTATGTTTCACAAAATCACCTTATAGTGATGCTGTATCAGTGGCTGCACGTTATGTGAAAAGAGCCGGTGGTCTTTGCGTAATCATCGCAAGAAACCCAGGCAACGATATCGCACCATGCCTAGATGATTTCCCTTGTGTTGCTGTTGACTGGGAGCTCGGTACTGATATACTTTTCTACATTAGGTCCCATGGGTATGAAAATATATCTTCACCACTTCGATCTCTCACCGTTTTGTTGTATCTGAGAGTAAGTTTGACCGGGCTTGTGGTTTGCAGATCACCTGTGGTGAAGATACAACCTTCGCGAACACTCATCGGACAACCAGTAGGTACAAAGGTGGCAACTTTCTCATCAAGAGGACCTAATTCGATTGCAGCTGCAATCCTCAAAGTATGCCAGAATCCTTACATGCTCTCTTTTCTTTCAGACCCATCATATTGTTTATTAATGTTTTAATGCAGCCAGATATAGCGGCACCGGGAGTGAGCATATTGGCAGCTACAACCACCAATTCGACTTTTAACGATCGAGGATTCATTATGCTGTCAGGAACATCAATGGCAACTCCTGCAATTTCAGGAGTTGTTGCACTTCTCAAAGCTCTACACCGTGATTGGTCTCCTGCTGCCATTAGATCAGCCATTGTCACTACAGGTTCTCATTTTTTTCAGCCAATCAATTAGCTTCACTAGAACATACTCATCTCAATAAGCGTTTGTTATATGCAGCTTGGAGAACAGATCCATTTGGAGAGCAGATTTTTGCAGAAGGGTCACCTCGGAAGCTAGCTGATCCGTTCGACTATGGTGGAGGCCTTGTGAATCCAGAGAAAGCTGCAAAACCAGGTTTGATATTTGACTTGGGACTCGAAGACTATGTTCTCTACATGTGCTCTGTTGGTTACAACGAGACATCAATCTCTCAGCTTGTCGGTAAAGGAACAGTTTGCTCAACTCCCAAACCATCTGTTCTTGATTTCAACTTGCCTTCCATCACAATACCAAACCTCAAAGACGAAGTCACTCTCACCAGAACCGTCACCAATGTTGGACCACTAGACTCGATCTATAAAGTAGTGGTTGAGCCACCTTTAGGCGTTCAAGTGAGTGTGATGCCAGAGATTCTAGTGTTCAACTCTACAACCAAAAGGGTCTCTTTCAAAGTCAAAGTCTCGACCACACACAAAATCAATACAGGTTACTACTTTGGAAGCTTGACTTGGAGTGATTATGTGCATAAAGTTACTATTCCGGTGTCTGTCAGAACGCAAATTCTGCAGAACTACTATGATGAGAATTGAAAAGAAACTAATAACTTCAAGCTACTGCTTCTTCTTAATGAGTCTCTTGTACGGAAGTACTTATGATGTATACTTGTATGTATCAAACTATATAACTTTATGTAAACTTTAACTTTCTTTTTTTTTCCAGCATTTTTTTTTTTAAATTGAATGTAAAATTATATTCAAAACCAAAAAAAAAAAAACCGTTTTTATATCGAATGCAACAGTTTGGCTTAAGAGTGTGAATTTTGATTTTTAACTATTCATCGAGTAGCAAACCATCACTCCAACCCCTTGTCCTATCATGTATCTCCCATGTCTCAAATTGATGGCATTCTGTTACGAATGTTTTTGTCGATAAATTTTTCAAGCTGCGAGGGAAAAGTGGAAGGTTCACCATGTCTTCTACCATTTCTTTCCCGCCATATGGTATGAATAATTGTCTGAAAAACATATCTCAATAGAAAAAGCAGGAGCTTATCTTGTGAATCATCTACAAGGAGAACAACATTACCATCCCAATGTATCGTGTACTTAGAGGCCATAAGGTTGAGAGTGAGGCTTTTTCATATCTCTCCCAAGTATGGACATGTGAAGAAAAGATGGTTCCATGTCTCCATGGGTTCCAAACAAAAACTACAAGCTACCAAGGGCCATGTGTTCCATCTCAAAATTCTGTCTCCCGTTGAAAGTCTATTTTGAATTGCGAGCTTTAACATGAAAGAATATTTAGGCGTTGAGTACGAAAACCAAATACCTTTATACCATTCCTTTGTGGGCTGCATTGTTCTATACCATTCCTTTGTGGGCTGCATTGTTCTAGTTTGCTTCCATGTTGCTTTGGAGTTGAACTTGGATTTGAATTGATTGCCCCTTGAACTTCCATAACACCACATCGTTTTCTGAAATTGCCCACTTTTATGTTGGTTTTGAATCGCTTCTTCAACTTTGTTTAGCGCTTCAGTTCTATGATTTCTCCCTGAATTTATGTAAACATTTACTAAATAATGCTAAACTACTATCCTTAAGAAAATTGCTCAAACAGTTTCTGTCTTCAGCTCTGAAAAATCTTGCAACTCTTATCCGTCATTATGAATATCATCTTTGTCGAATGCCAAATTAATGACCGGTTCGCTATTCAAGAATACTAAAATGATATCAACTGATCATGCAGATTACATCCAAATAAGCCACCATTGCGATATAACATTAACTTAAACACGTTTAATTAAGCATTGAGTTTTCATAAGACAATTTAAAAAAAAAAAATGATAAATACATTTTGGTGGTTATTTATAGTCAAATCTATACTGGGAAGAACAATTTATAAATAACATTTAAAATTTAGATTATTACAATACATTGTCATTGGAATAAAAATAAAATATTAATTAATAAATAAAATTTTTTTTATAATAAAACATCTCTAACAAAATCTTTTTTAAGAAGATTTTTGTTTAAATAAGAGATTTTGTTAACCTGTAATCTAAATAGCATGAAAACTCTTTATGAGGTACGTTTTCCGTTTCAGAAACGTTTCGGAAACGGGATGGAAACACATTTCCTGAAAGCTGTAGTTTGAAAACGCGATGAAAAGATCTATTTACGTTTCAAAAATCCAACAAAAACTTACTTTTATTTTTCTAGAAATTTATTAATTAAATAATTTATAAACATAAGATATATATTATATTTCTTATAACTTAAAACATTTATAAGTTTTAAACTCTGATATTTTTCAAATATCAAATTTTCAAATATTTTTTTTAAATATGGTTTTATTGTTTTGCTATATTTTTAATTATATTTTAATTATATATATAATTAATTTTAATATATATATCCATGTTTCCAACACGTACCCGTTTTTTAAATTTTTGAAAAAATTGTTTCCACATTTTCACACTTTTCGCTTCCACGGACCCGTTTCCGTTTCCATTCTACTTAGCCTATAATAATAAATTGAATACTATAGTTTGTTTTAAATAATCTGAATTAGTTGATCATATTTATTATTAATACGTTTATAAAGAAAAATATTATTTAAAATATAGCAAATCTATACATTATTAATATTTCATTTCATTTTTTTTCTACCACAGATCTTTTCTATTTTTTTTTTCAATTGATTTTATATACAAAACTATATTTGTATTTAAGAATTAATTTTCTATAGTTAATACAATAATAGATGTTTTGTATAGTACAAACATTATTTAAAATGAACAAAAGAGAACGAAAACTGATCAGAAAGATAGAAGAAGAGAGAACCGAGCGAGTATGTGTTTAAAAATATAAATGCCTTTATTGAAAAAAAGCATAAGTACACAATGAAAAATGATATTAAATATATTTTTATATGTATTTTATTTTTCTAAATTATACCGATATTGTAACTAATTCCTTAATTTTACTAACTACAACATATACTTTCAAAAACGATATTAAATTTTGATTACTCTAATATTGTTATTCAACGAATCAATCTGATATTTTAAATGTCAGACTATTTTTGGTACTGGAACAGAAAATAGTGGGTATGAGATAGAAATGGATAATTTGGATAACAAAAAACATTATTCGAACGATTTTCGATAAAAACAATATAAGAATTTTGGATAACGTTACGAACAAAAAATTTGTATAGTAAATTCAATTATCAAATTATTACTAATTTTGGTAAAAATAAATGACTAAGAGTCGGGTAAAGATCCACATCTAGACAAATATTTTAGGAATTTCAGATAAATTTTAAAATTATTTAGAGAATATTGTAGAATTATAATTCTTTTTGGATAATTTTCATTGATTTTATAAAATCTAAATATTCAAACGAAAATAAATGTACTCTATCTAAAAATCCATTTTTTTAATAAAAAACAATTATCCAATTTTTTTATACAAAAAAACATTGCCGAAAGGGTAGTTTTTTTTTTGTTTTGTTAAAATTACTGAACGGATTATTATTTAAAATAAAATGGTTTTGGGACAAAAGAGTTTTTATAGATTTTGACCGAGACATTTTTTCGTTCTAAAATGGATATAAGTAGGTAGTACTATCAATTTGATTCATTACAAGCGGGTCCCGCCACAGGGTAGTGCATGCCGAAATTTTTTTTTTTTAAATCGCGGGTTTTGGGCGTGGATCAGCAGAATTTTTGGCGGGATGGGATCGTCATATTTTTTATGCATGTTTCCGAGTACCCGCATTTAAAAAAAGTAATTATTATTATATTATAAATTTTAGTAGTTAAATTTTAATAGTATAATATATATATATATATATCCAAAAATTTTATTCTTTAAAAGAAATTAGAAATTTATGTTTTTAATACTAAAATTTTATTAATAAATATTATTTTCAGTAAAGTTATAAACAATTAATTTTTATTTATTATTTAAATATTTATGGGTTATCCATAAGTACCCGTAAATTTTAAATAGGATGGATGCGAGATAACTATTTTTATATGGTAGGTATGGATCGTGGGTCGATGCGGATCGAAAATTAATATACTTCAGTTGTGGGGTGGATTGAGGATCACGGATTTGACCCGCTTGACAGAGCTATATCTTGTTTATATAGTGAAATAACTCAAAGATAAAACTGAATCAAAATTTAAATATCTCTAATTAAACTGAAAAATGGTTTTGATTAATTAAAAACTATATAAAATTCTATTATATCTTAAATTCAAATATTAAATAAATTATTCTCACAAATATATTCACAAACATACTTGCAGGTCCGATTCTACTTATTTTTAAAAGAGAGACTTCATATTTGCCATTAAAATTTATAAATTTTCGAATTTTGCCATTTTACTGTTCCAAAGATGAATTATATTTCATGATAATTTTACCCTTATGACCAAATGAAATTTTAGTACACGAAAACAAATAGATATATTTTCTATGCAAATTTTGTCTATCACTAAAACTAAACACTATCCAACCATTAAAACTAAATCATAAATTATATAATAGAAAACCCAAATCCAAAACTAAACCCTAAAGTATAAATATATAACTCAAACTCTAAATTAAACCCTAAATTATAAATATATAACTCAAACCTAAAACTAAACCCTAAATTATAAATAGGGAATCCAAACATTATGTGTTAGCTATCTAAACATAAAACTAAACTTTAAAGTAGAAATATAAAACCTAAACAAAATGTCTTTATTATCTAATTATTATCGATCCGTAGACAAAAATATTACACAAATATGTATACAAAAACATATAGATCAAAAATAAACTTTAATATAATCAAGGACAAAAAATCATTTTACCATGGTTGAGTGGCAAAATCCGAAGTTTGAACAATACAATGACAAAAACTGAATGTCACTTTTTTTTTTAATTAATTCTTTTTAAAACCATTTATATATGTACACCTCCAAAGAGTTTTAGAAATCGGAGTATTACATGTGGCAGTCATACTTTTACAAAATAGACTATTTTACTAATTCTATGGTAATTGAAGACAGCTGTTAAAGGCAAATACTGCATATAAACATATTTTATTGTCCCGTCACGATAAAATAAGAGGCCTGTGAATAAGAGGCCTGTGAATGATCGTTCATATAAAAGTTGAAGAAAAAAAAAAAAAAAAAAAAAAGAGAGAAAAATCTCATATCACACTCATTACTCTGATAATCTTTCTCGGAAACTCAATGGATTCGGAGTCAGAGATCATATCACTGATCACTCAACTATTATTGCTAGGTCAGAATTCGGATTCGAAGAACCTATCAATCATTAGTCAAATAATCTCTCTTCTCAGGTCAATAGATGTGAATTCAGAGCCAAAACCTGAGTCAGAGTTCATGTCACTTATTACTCAAGCAATCTCCATCTTCTACCCTATGGATTCTCATCCAAAACCACTACAAGGGCTCTTCTTCATCATTACTCAAGCAATCCCTTTCTTCTACTCTACGGATTTGGATTCCCAGCCAACACTTGTACAAGAGTTGGTATCACTATCAAGAAATCTCTCTCAAGAACTCTCTCTCGCTAATTCTACGGATTCGGATTGGAGTACGAAGCTGTTGGAAATATCTATTGAAGAAACTATTGAAGAAATCTTGAGTCTCGAGCCAGAGCCAGAGCTCTTGTCTCTCATCTATCAAATATTTTCCCTAGTCATTTCTATGAAATCAAAGTCCGAAAAGTTTGTTTCCTTGTCCCCTCAACTACGAGTAACATTGGAAAATGGAAAATTTCATGTGAGTGAAGAAGTCTCTAAGACAAAAAGACACTATGGAAAGTGGGAGTGTCTCCCTGAAAACTGGGTGAACGTCAATTTTAAAGGAGAAGACGCAACACATTTTTACTGCAAAGGTTGTAACGGCAAGAACCATGAAGAATATGAAAAGGTTCCAGTTGAGATCAAACACCATCTGCATCGAAAACACACTCTCCAGCTTGTTTTGAGGAATGACAACAGAAGCAGAGAATGCTATTGTTGTGATGAAGATCTTCTAGAGGTATTTTATTATTGCTTGCCTTGTGATTTTGCAATGAATGTGGATTGTGCAAAGAAACTACTAGTCTTATCTATAGACCATCCCAAGTGGCATGAGCACTCTCTTGTTCCGTTTCCAAGACAGGCTTTCTTAACTTGCAACCTTTGCGCGTTGGCTGATGAAAGCTCTCTTATCTATATGTGTCCCCCTTGTGACTTTGTGGTCCATCAAAAGTGTATTAACTTACCACATGTCATAAGGATATCTCGCCATCAACATCGTATCTCTTTTACCCCTTCTTTTGACAATAGAGATTCGTCTTGTGGTGTTTGTCGTAGAGAGATCGACAATGACTATGGGGGCTATTCTTGCATCAAGGAAGGTTGTTTGTATGCGGTACATTCAAGATGTGCTACACAAAGCAATATATGGGATGGTATAGAACTTGAGGGAGAGCCAGAAGAAGAAGAAGATATTGAATATGTTGAGCCATTTGTGAGGATAAGTGATGGAATCATACAACATTTTAAACATAAACATCATCATATGATACTAGATGAGAACACGGGAAGAGAATACGACGAGAATAGGGAGTGTCAAGCATGCATCACACCAGTCTATTTTGGTAACTTCTACTTCTGTATGCAATGTGATTTCATTCTACACGAAAAATGTGCAAATATTTCTCTCAAAATACATCACCCGATGCATCCACATCTTCTCACTCTTGAAGATAAAAGTGTTTTGGAGCCTGGGACTAAATGTTCAGCCTGTCCTTGGTTGTGCACAGCTGGTTTCTTCTATAAGTGCAGTAAAGAAGGATGTGATTTCAAGCTAAACGTGCAATGCGCCACGATATCTGAGCCATTAGTCCATGAAAGTCATATTCATCCTTTATTCCTAACATCCAAGCCAGAAGAAGAGCTACGACATTGTTCGGTTTGCAACAAGACGCAAAAACTTAGCACAAATGAAACATTTAATTGCCTTGAGTGTGACTTTGCTTTGTGTTTAGGATGTGCTACTCTACCTCAAAAGGTGAGGTATAAGCATGATAAGCATGTGCTCGCTCTTTCTTATGGGAAGAAGACAAGCACCATGACGTATTGGTGCGAAGTTTGCGAGGGAAAAATAAATCGCGAAAAGGGGCTTTATATGTGTGATGAGTATTGTTGTGTCACCCTACACATTGAATGTCTGCTTGGGCAGGACTTATATATGAAGCCTGGTTCACATATACAAACTGCATTGGGAAAGGCAAACGTTCTGCTCAATCATCATCACATGTCTCGACCAATTTGCTTATCTTGTGAGAAGCGTTGTCCACATAAAACAGTTTTACAGCTTGATATGCGCATTTTCTCTGGGTCAATATTTTGTTCTTTACTTTGTGTTCATAAATCAGCTGAGACATCAGACATCTGGATAAAAGCTAGCAAATTGATCAGAGAGAATGAGCAGATCAAGCAGTAAAACAGTTTTACGTCCCGAAAAGCTGTAAAGATGTAAAATTTACTTATTTTTTCGTACACTGTATTGATTAGTCAAACACTGACATGTCCAATATTGTTATGAGATGTTTCCATGGAAATTTTTAATCAAAGAAGTATTTTGCTTTTCATCAGTGGTGTTTCTTGAACGAGTTTTTTTCACTTTTTTTTTTTTTTTAATTGTTCTCAAATACTTTTAGGAAGCAAGTTACTTGGTTGAACCAAATCCTTACCATCCTCTGCCAAACCCTTTCTTTGTATTTTCCTCAACTGCTCTGTTCTCTGAAGCTCACACTCTCAGTTTATCCCTATTCGCATGTTTCTTTATTGTTCTTGTGATCTTTACTCTTGGCACAGGATTGAACACACTGGCCTCTAATTTTGATCAAAGAAAACAAATAGATTGGTGAGCTTTATTTTGCATTTGGTGAATTGTTGACAACTTGGTGATAGTCACTACATTGCCTACGCTAAGGTTGGTAACTTGATTAGTTTTACAACATATTTGGTTTGTTTTGTGCATATGCATAATCTTTATCATCATATAATATACTAGATTGTCCCATTATTGTAGCTATTAATGCTTTTGATGAGTTATTTTTCTGATCGTATGTTACTGAAGTTGATTGATGAAAACATGTGGTATCATTTCGACGACAGTCATGTTTCATCTGTAAACATAATATGTTTTGTTCTACGGAGAAGTGGAACAGAGATTCAATCAGCTGAGATACTTGAGGAGTGATATGGATTAGTCAAGCCTTAACTCTCAAAATGGACAAAGCACGAATTTACTGCATTATTTCTCAAAGATTAAGGGTTTAAAAATATAAATACAAAATTAAGGGTTGAAAAATGGATTCTCCATAAGTTTAAGGGCTTTAACCAAATGTTTTTTTCCTGTTTCTTACAAAACATAATGCTTCCAAAAAATCAAAGACTTTTTCTGATTTCTTTAGACCTAAGCATGGAGCATACCAAGTAAAGCTCTGAAATTAGCATAAAGAATCTGCCTTTTTCATAACGCGTTTCTGAGTTTCTTCGGTCACACGTCAGGTTTTATATATTTATCATTACTTGTAGAACTGTAGAAGTATGTCATCAAATCTCATAAATTCCCTTTTGGTTGCTCAGTCTTTTACAATAAATTATACTTTAGTTGACTAAGCCACACAGCTTTGATATTTTCTTTTGTATTTTGTCGTTCTGACTTCTGAGTTCTGACAATTAGAAGATTCAAACAAGTAAAAAGTTAGAACTATTCCATTAAACGGAAACATTCTTGGTCAAACTCATCTTGAGTAGACATCTATATAAATGCTTAAGCTTCCTAAATATTAGTCTTCAATTATATTATAGCATCTCTATCTTTGTGGTTTGAGATTGAAAAATGGAAAACCCTTTTCTGCTTGGGATAAAGACTTATAGAATCTCAATTTTTTTGGTGCTAAGTCTGATAATAATTCTTAATGATCAGAGTACATTCGTGGCACGAGCCGGATCTGAGAGCAAGGTACTCTACATTTATATAAGCTGATTCTTTTATCGGCAATATAAACAGCTAACAAAGTTTGTTCTGTTTCAATAGGTTCATATAGTATATTTGGGTGAGAAGCAGCATGATGATCCTGAGTTTGTCACAGAATCTCATCATCAAATGTTATGGTCACTTCTTGGAAGGTATGTAATGTAGTTTTCTCTTTCTCAAGTATAATAATGTCTATTTTATCCACACACAAAAAAAAAACGTATAATAATGTCGTAAAATGTTATAAATATCTCTGTTTGTTCCATGTTACAGTAAAGAGGATGCTCATGATTCAATGGTGTACAGTTACCGGCATGGCTTCTCGGGTTTTGCGGCCAAACTTACCAAGTCCCAAGCCAAGAAAATAGCAGGTATGTGACATCTTCATTTATCTCAAGCAAATCCATATGAATTTTTTTTCATTGCTAATGTTCTTTGGCAACAGATTTACCTGAAGTTGTACATGTTACACCGGATACTTTCTACGAACTGGCAACAACTCGGACTTGGGACTACTTAGGCCTTTCCGCCGCCAATCCGAAAAATCTTCTAAATGATACAAATATGGGTGAAGAAGTTATCATTGGCATTGTAGACTCAGGTATGAGTGTACATTTGTACATATTTCTTTTTTTAACTATACTGTAGATTGATTTTAAATCTGTTGTTGGTTTTGTTTCCTCAATCAATAAATCATTTTCTGAGGTTGTAGGAGTTTGGCCAGAATCTGAAGTCTTTAATGACAATGGTATTGGACCAGTGCCAAGCCACTGGAAAGGAAGTTGTGAATCAGGAGAGATGTTCAACTCCTCTAATTGCAACAAAAAGCTCATAGGAGCCAAGTATTTCATCAATGGGTTTTTAGCAGAGAACGAAAGCTTCAACTCCACAGAATCACTTGACTTCATTTCCCCTAGAGACCATAGCGGCCACGGCACGCACGTAGCCACCATAGCGGGTGGTTCACCCTTGCCTAACATAAGCTACAAGGGCTTAGCCGGAGGAACTGTGAGAGGTGGAGCACTACGTGCTCGTATAGCAATGTACAAAGCTTGTTGGTATCTAGATGATTTAGAGATAACTACTTGTTCATCTGCTGACCTCTTGAAAGCTATGGATGAAGCTATTCATGATGGTGTTGATGTTTTGTCCCTTTCTATCGGCTATCGAATTCCTTTCTTCCCAGAAACCGATGTTCGCGATGGGATAGCTACGGGAGCTTTCCATGCTGTTTTAAAAGGTATCACAGTTGTTTGTTCAGGTGGTAACTCTGGCCCAGCGGCTCAAACCGTTGGAAACACGGCTCCTTGGATTTTGACCGTGGCTGCCACTACTTTAGACCGGTCCTTTCCTACACCTATTATACTTGGAAACAATAAAGCAATATTGGTAACAACAACGTATATCGTTTTACTCAAATTAGATGTTTTCAGAATATTATATTTGATGAGTTTGGCCATTATATTTTCAGGGTCAAGCAATGTATACAGGTCCAGAACTTGGTTTTACTAGCTTGGTTTATCCAGAGAATCCAGGGAATAGCAACGAAAGCTTTTCAGGGTAAGATCAAATTTCTGGTTTATCATTAGTCATTAGGACCAGGTCTTTCTATACAATACTCTGACATTACACTCTTTGCAGTACTTGTGAGTTTTTATTCTTGAACTCTAATCTTACAATGGCGGGGAAAGTCGTGTTGTGCTTCACAACATCAAAACGTTACAGCACTGTATCAAGAGCTGTGTCTTATGTGAAGAGAGCCGGTGGTCTTGGCATAATTGTAGCAAGAAACCCGGGTGACAATCTCGCACCATGTCTAGACGATTTCCCTTGTGTTGCTGTTGATTACGAGCTGGGGACAAATATACTTTTCTACAGACGTTCCGAAGGGTATGAAAATATAAACCAAGAAAAGATTATCAACACTCGTTGTTAAGATATCTGATGAGTCTGTATAATGTTGGACTTGTGGTTTTCAGATCACCTATTGTGAAGATACAACCTTCTAGAACACTTGTTGGACAACCAATTGGTACAAAGGTGGCAGATTTCTCATCAAGAGGACCTAATTCGATTGCCCCTGCGATTCTTAAAGTATGTCAGAGTTCTTGCTGGTTCTTATTTGCCTCAAGATGTTTTTTGATCATGTCAATGTCTCAATGCAGCCAGATATAGCCGCACCGGGAGTGAGCATATTGGCGGCTACAAGCACTAACTCCACTTTCAACGACCGAGGATTCATTATGCTATCTGGAACATCAATGGCGGCTCCTGTAATTTCAGGAGTTGTTGCACTTCTCAAAGCTCTGCACCGTGATTGGTCTCCTGCTGCCATTAGATCAGCCATTGTGACTACAGGTTCTTACCTTCTTTATCCATATGTTAGAAAAACAAGAATATACTGATCTCAATAAGTGTTTGTTACTATGCAGCTTGGAGAACAGATCCATTTGGAGAGGAGATTTTTGCAGAAGGGTCGCCTCGGAAGCTAGCTGATCCGTTCGACTATGGTGGAGGCCTTGTGAATCCAGAGAAAGCCGCAAAACCTGGTCTTGTATATGACTTGGGACTCGAAGACTATATTCTCTACATGTGTTCTGTTGGTTACAACGAGTCATCCATCTCTCAACTTCTTGGTAAAGGAACAGTCTGTTTGAATCCCAAACCATCTGTTCTTGATTTCAACTTGCCTTCCATCACAATCCCAGACCTCAAAGATGAAGTCACTATCACCAGGACCCTCACTAATGTTGGACCACTAGACTCAATCTATAAAGTAGTGGTCGAGCCACCGTTGGGCGTTCAAGTGACTGTAACACCAGAAACGTTAGTTTTCAACTCTGCAACCAAAAAGGTCTCTTATAAAGTCAAAGTCTCGACCACACACAAAATCAATACAGGTTACTACTTTGGAAGCTTGACTTGGAGTGACTCTCTGCATAATGTCACTATTCCTTTGTCTGTGAGAACTCAAATTCTTCAAAACTACTATGATGAAAATTGAACATATAAGAAAAGACTAATCATTTCGTGAAATTGTACTTATACTTGTATGTATCAAACTATCTAACTTTATGTAACGTTGATTAATAATGGTGAAGTTTTTATTTGTATTCGTATCCCCAAATTTTCTACGATGAGAATTGAACGAACACAAAAACCAACCATTTGTGACATGTGAGTGTCTGTGAATGTAGTTTAACAATATATTGGATTTGTGCAGAAAAAATTCAAGAAAAACTGATTCAAGCTTTAACTTTTCTAAGTAATATAAAACTTGAGTTCGTGAACTGTTGATAATTATTTTTCACTAACCACGAGCTAATATATAGGGTTTTTTTTTTTTTTTTAACTAGGAGGTTTCGGATCGAATCTCATAATTCCCCAGGATCCGGGGAAATTTTTCTCTTTCATTTTCTCGTTTTCAATATTTACTGATAAATACATTGGAAAGAAGAAGAGACACACAAAGATGCTTCAGAATATGAGATTTTATTAAAATTTTAAATATATTTTATGAGGTGGTTAGTCCAAACGTTATTTTCATAGTTGATGAAAAACTGATATTATATCGTCATGAAAAATAGACCTGTTTTTATCTTCATTGACTTATTGTATTGATTTCCAAATATAACCACCTTCCATTTTAATTTATAAGTATAATTAAAACTTAAAGGTGTAATGAATTTGGGTTATTAAAACCTATACATGTCCCACATCGAAAGAACCAAAAACAATAGAGTTTAATATATAGTGGAGAAAACAGAAGAACAGTCGCCGAGCTTGGTAACGTAAGCTTGTAATCTGAGTGGAGGCTTTAAGGGTAATGGAACGTTGGTTCGGTCCAAGTGGTAGGGCTCGGGATTTGGGTTTGCACTGACCCGCCCGATCCAAGCAAGAAGTTGAGTCTTGTGGTTCGAGCGAAGGCTCCTCGTGCTACGTGGCTCTTAATGTGGAGGGCAATGCGTAAGGCTGGTTTCACAGAGCAGCGATTACTTTCCGTTTCTGGTGGTGGATGGATAACGGGTTAGATCCGTCCGAGCCTATTATGACCTCATGGACCGTTCACGATTGGACCATTACTTTTTTTGTTCTAGTTAATTAGCTGCCTTGGGAACCAATTAATCGATAAAACACCTTTTTATATACAGCATAAAAGTCACTTTTTGACCTTCCTTGGGTGTCTTTCAGATTTTTTCCATGGTAAGTTTCTGAAACTTAGGGAAAAGAGAAAAAAGAAAAAAAAAGTTTCTGAAACGATTCTAGTTTCAGCGAATTCTAGATTATTTGAGGATTTGAAATCGTTCCATTTTAGGTGTCTGGTAACTGAGGTTTATCCATGGAAGTGACATAAAAGATGCTTTAGGACGATTCCATTTATGGATAAATTATCAACACAGTTTACACAATAGTATTATTCATCAGCATTATGCTTTACATATTTATTCAACACAACAACATAGTACAGTACTTTAAGAAGTACTTATTCGCAAATCTGGTTTTTGGCATCAATTAGTTTTCGTCGTGGTATCGTTGTAGGATCTGGGTTCTTACAGATACTGGGATGGCCACATTGTGCACATTGTCAGTCCAAGTCAAGCTTCCAAAGTAGTAACCAGAGTTCACTTTGTGTGTAGTGGAGACCCGAACTGTGAAAGATAACTTTGTAACTTTAAAGTCAAACACTAGTTCCATTGGCGTAACAACCATATTAATGCCCATTGGAGGATCGATCACGACCTTGTATACTGAGTTGAGGGGTCCAACGTTAGTTACTGTTCTAGTGAGAATGACTTCGTCTCTGAGGTTTGGGATTGTGATGGAAGGTAAGTTTAGATCAAGAACAGAAGGCTTGGGATTAGGACATACTGTTGTCTTTCCGAGGACTCGAGAAATGGAGGTATCATTGTAATCAGCAGAGCACAAGTACATGACGTAGTCATTTGTGGTCATGTCATATACAAGACCTGGTTTTGCAGCTTTCTCTGGATTTATGAGGCCTCCTCCATAATCAAACGGATCTGCTAGCTTACGGTTTGACCCGTCTGCGAAAATGGGTTCTCCAGATGGATCAGTTTTCCAAGCTGCAATGTAAAAATGTGTTCCTTTGGATGAGTATGTTCTTATTACTCTTATGGTTATAACAAAACATTTGAAGATGATCATAAGAACCTGTAGTAACAATAGCTGATTTGATAGCAGAAGGAGACCAATGAGGGTATAATGATTTGAGGAGCACTACAACTCCAGACACAACAGGAGTAGCCATTGATGTCCCTGACATCAAAGCAAATCCTCTGTCGCTCAAAGTATTATTGGGAGAAATAGCTGCTAATATGTTTACACCAGGTGCTGCTATATCCGGCTGCCATAACATATTATGAAAAAGAGAATCTTACTTAAGGAAAAATAGATTATAAAAACAGAGAATCTTACTTAAGAGGTTGGAAATTTATGAAAGGATCTTGAATACCTTAAGAATTGCCGGAGAAACTGAATTGGGTCCTCTTGATGAGAAAGTTGCTACCTTTGTTGCCACAGGTAGTCCAACAAGTGTTCTTGAAGCCTGTATCTTTACAATGGGAGATCTGAGGGAAAAAAAAAACCAATACGTTCAGTCGAATGTTTCACAAGAAAAAGTGTTCAGTCCACTGAGTTTAGATCAATGGAAGTGTTGGTTAAAGAGATGGTTATATACCTTGTGGAGCGTATATAGAATAGAATGTCAGTCCCGAGCTCGAAGTCTACAGCAACATATGGAAAGACACCGACTGTACTAAGCAAGTAGGTTGGATTTGTTGCAATGATTACCCCGACGCCACCAGCATTGCTTACTGAGGTTATAGCATCAATTGGACTTGTTGTGAAACATAGTACAACTTTTCCTTGTATTGTATTGTTGGGATTAGCAGAGAGATCCTCACAAACACTGCATGTTGAAGGCTCTATTATGTTGTTGTAATATTGTCTTGAACAATCAATGTACAAAACATGAAATAAGTGATTCAATGTTACCCGGAAAGTGGGTAAGCAAGACCAACAAAACCGAGTTCTGGACCGGGAAAGATTGCTTGACCCTTCATTGAGCAAAGACAAAATCTTCAGTACAAGGGTTGAAAACACTATGGACAAGACTTTCTTATATCATGAATATATGTATACAAGTATTGTTATATTGTTCCCAAGTGTGATGGCTGTGGGAAAGGACCGATCTAGAGTGGTTGCAGCCACCGTCAAGATCCAAGGAGCTACGTTAGCAATGCTCTGAGCCGTAGGGCCCTCATTACCAGCCGAAGCTACAACAGAAATGCCCTTTGCGACAGCATGGAAAGCTCCCGCTACCAAAGAGATCAGCTCTGTTTCTTTACTTAAAGGAAGACGTTTGGGTCCCAAAGAGAGTGACAAAACATCAACACCATCATGGATAGCTTCATCTATTGCTTTTAAGATATCAGCGTCTGTACAGCCTCTTATTTGCCAACACACCTTATATATAGATAAACGGACACCGGGAGCACCGCCTCTTGCAGTTCCTCTTCCGAGGCCTAAGTAACTTACATTAGGCAGAAAAGAACCACCAATGGTCGAGGAGACGTGCGTGCCATGACCGTTAAAGTCTCTTGGGGAAATGTACTCAGGGATCTCTGTTCTGTTGAAGACTCCAAATTGGGCTACAAGGCCATCGATAAAGTATTTCGCTCCTATCAGCTTTCTGTTGCAATGAACCGAGGCGTTGAAAAGTTCTCCAGATTCACATCCACCTTTCCAACGACTTGGTATAGGTCCATAACCTTTGTCATTAAACATTTCAGACTCCGGCCACACTCCTATAACAATATTTGATGTTTTCTATCAGTAAACATGTCTTTAAGAGAATCAAATACGTTTTTATATGCAAATACCTGTGTCGATGACTCCAACAATGACTTCTTTCCCCATGTTGGCCTGATGAAGGAGACTATTTGAATTGCCCGGAGATTGACCCAAGTAATCCCAAGTTCTTGTAGTTGTCAGTTTGTATAGTGTATTTGGTATGACATGTACTACTTCAGGCAGTTCTATTCTCGAGTAGACAAATAACTAGTTAGCTTACGTCAAGTCAAGAAACATAGAAGAGATCAACTCTAATAGTACCTGAAATTTGTTGGGCTTGGGACTCGGTGAGCTTCGCGGCGAAGCCTGAGAAGCCATGTCGATAACTATATACTATTGAATCATGTACAGATTCTTTACTGAAATGAAACATGATAATGACTCAAGTAAGTAACTATTTGTTGATCTTTCAATATAGAAGTAGTGAATCATACCTTCCAAGAAGTGACCACAACAACTTATGGTGAGATTTAGTGACAGACTCAGGATCATCATGTTCCTTCTCTCCCAAGTAAACTATATAAACCTATTGATCACAAAGCAAAAACAGTAGTCGATGTTAGATATGGTTATGTTACTTGATCTACATAGATCTAAAAATACCAATTACCTTGCTCTCAGCGGCGACGAAACTGTTATGAACATTTAGAACTATAGTCAGAAATAACACCAAGAGAACTATGGTTTTACCCATTTTCTTTCTTGAAAGGAGAAAGAGATTTATGTGATTCAATGTTTATGATTATCACTGAAGCAAAGGGGGTTTATATAAGGTAACGGTGTAACTTTTGACGACTCCTTTTACGACGAGGTATGTTGTGTCATTAACGTGCTCTTTTTTCGTTAGTTAAAAATGAATTATTTCAAGCATGGAATTCAATATTAAGCAGCTTTCTAATATAGTTTAATAAGATTACAGCTGGTCAATATAAGAACACAAAATTTATATCTTATTTTTTATTTTATTTTATTTTTGTTGCCAATTTGTGTCTTATTTAAACTAACCTCATAATCAATTTGAACTATTCTCTCTACTGAGATTAAAACCGATTAGGTTAAGAACAATAGAAAATTTTCTTGGCTAAATTTCTGCAAATATTGAATTTTAAATATTAACTCTGAATGGCCACCAACGATTGGAACGGATTAGATTAAGAACACTAGAGTAGTATTTTGGCTAAATTTCTTCAAATATTGCATTGTAAATTATTAAGCAACTCTAAATAGTTATTTACCAGAAATATAAACTCATATTAAGAAGACTAGAGAAGTATCTTGGCGACTTCATACCTACCACATAATAGAATTGGTCAGATTAAGAACACTAGAGTAGTTTTTATTTGCTAAACTTAATTTATAATGTTAAGAAACTCTGAATCATTATCTGATCATATTAAAAATACTAGAATAGTTTCTTAGCCAAATTACTTCAAAGACTGAATGATATATACTAAGCAACTCGAAATATTTCTCTACTGAGATTAAAACTGATTGAATTAATGCATGGTTAGAAAAAAAATAATAGTAATAATAATCAGATTAACAATACTAGAGTATTTTCTCGGCTATTCTAATAAAAGTATACAGTTAAACGACTCCAATCTCAGAGATAATATAAGAATATCTCGAATGATGGAAGTCCATTGGAGGATCAACCACGACCTTTGTATGTTGAGTTGAGGAGTCCAACATTAGTGACAGTTCTTGTGAGTGTGACTTCGTCTCTAAGGTTTGGGATTGTAATGGAAGGCAAGTTTTGATCAAGAACCGAAGGCTCAGGAAATGGAGGTGTCATTGTAATCAGCAGAGCACAAGTACCAGACGTAATCATGTGTGGTCATGTCGTATATTAGACCTGGTTGTGCAGCTTTCTCTGGATTTATAAGGCCTCCTCTTTAATAAAACGGATCTGCTAGCTCGCGGTTTGAGCTGTATGCGAAATGATCAATAAATAAAAAAGATTAATGATAAAAGAAACAGAGGCGGACCTCTGTTTTGTAGGATATTAGATTTTGTTTTACAGGTACATTGCTCTCTGTGGCTTAGTCAAAAGAGCTCATCCATGGAAGTGATGTATACGCTGATTGAATTCGGGCCAAACTCGGACAATTACAAAGCTATCAAGTTCTACTGATCTCAGTAAGCTGTCTTTTATTCTGCAGCTTGGAAAACCGATCCATTTAGAGAGCAGATTTTTGCAGAAGGGTCACCTCGGAAGCTAGCTGATCCGTTTGACTATGGTGGAGAGTGGCGGAGGAGAGGCAACATCGATCCATTCTGGAGAAAAAGAGCTTTGGCGGCTGTTTCTGGCTGTGTGCCCGGGAGAGAAAATTAGGGTGAACCAATTTTCTCACAAACATGAAGATCATGTTACCAAAATTCTTGTTTAAGATTTCATTTTTTTGGAAATCAAAAGTCTTTATCTTCATCTTTTATATATATATATATATATATATATATATATATATTTATGGAAGCACCCTTAGCCTATTGGTGAAAGGTTTAAATGCTTCTTCACTAGATCTAAAGTTCGAACCAGTTTCTTGCATATAGTCGACGACTCATAATAGACAACAACAAAAAAAAACAAAAAAAAAAAGAGTATTGGAGCTTCAACTTCCAGTAGCTTTAAAATCCTTCATAAATCTCATTCTTACCTGATTTCTTCCATCAATTAACATTTTCATCTATGTGTTAATCTAAGTGACTTAAAAAGTTAAAACTATATTAAAATTTTTAGGGTTCTTGTTGGTACCGGATCCCGAACTGAGGATCCGAGAAGGGAAGGAGCAAACACACGGAAACCACACGCCCGGAGCGGAAGCAAGACCCGAAGGGGGAACTTCCCGAACCAAATAGAAAAGAATCCATAAAGATGGGCCGAGACATAGGAAGATCAATACGAGGCCCGGGAAGGAAAAGTCAAATATCAGACGTTGCCACTTTAAAGAGGCAGAATCAAAACGGACACATTAAAGAAGAATCGAGTGATTAATTAGGAGCATTTAAGATTAATCATTGTATAAATATATATCCCATAACTCAGAAAAGGGGGACGAATTTATTGGCAATTTGATTATATACACGTTTTACTTTTCTCAAGCAATAAGAAATATTCTTTGAGTGTTTTTACTTAGTGTTGGATCCTGTATCCATAGTTCTTATTAGAATAAGCAGATGGTGCGGTACAATAAGTTTTTGAAGTTTATTTTTTCTATTAGGATTATATCAGTTTGTGGATTATATAAAGGAGTTTAAGGGTTTGTGTTATTCATTCATCAAATTAATAAAGAAACTCTAGAGACAAAGAGTAGAAGCAAAAAAGTATTCGCCTCGAAAAAATCTCTTTTTCATTCTCATTCGTTTTCTTAAAGATTTTGATAATTTCTCTGCAAATTCACAACAATATGGTTATTTCATCAAGAAACTAAACAACCTCTGTATTTCAAAGCACGATTCAGATGATAGATTAGAGAGGTTATTATAAAGAGAACCCTACTAACTGGGGTTATATTGGTTAGTGGGTTTACCAGTGTTAGTTGTCAAAATGTCACCATTCCTTTTGTCTGTGAGAACTCCAATCCTTCAAAACTACTACGATGAAAAGTGAACCTATAAAAAGGACCAACCATTCGTAAAACTGTACTTTTACTGTACACTTGTAAGTATCAAATTATTTAACTTTCTGTAACGTTAATTATTAATGGTGAAGTTTCTATTTCTATTCTTATCCCTAAATCTTTCATATTTTTCCATAGTAAGTTTTTTAAAACTTTTTATATAGTTTCCACATATTTTCATGCAATCTTCCTCGTCTTTTCAGCAATTCTCGTTCATCGAGGCTTTTAAATTGTTCCTGATTGATTAACCCTTGAGGAGGATTTATTAACAACACATGTTACACAATAGTATTCATCATCATTAATCATTATGCTTTACATTAGTCACTCAGTGAAATATGTCTAAATTAAATATTTCTTAATCTGTGTGAAATGTGTTAAAACAACACTTTTTGAGAAACGAATGGAGTAGTACATAAGTAGTTCTTTCACACTTTTTGACTTATCATGCGTCCAAATTTATTGAAAAAACTTATTCAGTTTTATCCAGTTCATTAGTTGAAATAATTTAAAAGTCCTACATCGACTAAAATTTTTGTGCAACAGTTCAAAGTCATATTATAAAAAAGACCAAAACGATTTTATTTACAAATGAGTAGGAAACTTGACTTATTAGACATCCAAATGTTTTTAAAAATATTCAGTTTAATCCGGTACTTATTTGAAATATTTTAAAATAATATTTAAAATTTTAAAAAATTATTCGGTATAACTCTATTAAAATATTAATAATATTTAAAACTCTCTTAAAAGTTTAAAATACTATTAATACTAAAATTATATAATATCGACTAATCAATAATATATATATAACTACTTATTTATAATAATAATAAATTATTTATTAAAGTTATTTTAAATACAAATAAACTAAAAATTCTAAAATAATCAATCCAAAATGGATAATTATATAACAATGATCGATTATATGATGAAAAGTTCCCGAAAAGTATGGGACAATACGGGTTTTTGTCCCAAAATAGGCACGTTTAAGACAAGGAGAACTGATCATAAAATATATAATAAAAAATATAATTAATATTTTTAATATTAGAACTACTTACCAAATATTAAAATTGGTTTAGATATGACTGACAATTACATATGATTGACAATTGTATTGGTTTTTTTAGTTCAGATTAATTTAATATTTAATTCTGTACGATTTGGTCTAAATTGTTTGAATGAGAGTATAGAACATCATTCATTTGACGTATGTTTAATTCAAATAACAGAAATTTGCTATTGTTACTGATATAAGATTGGAATCCACCAAACTTATGACCACAAGATAATCAAGAGTTTACAAGTTTTGTTGCGGAAATGGGCGTGAAGTCGAGATGGAAGGTGGTGACTTTGATTGACTCTCTCAATCGAAGGGGTTGATTGACTCTCTCAATCTGTGAACGAAATAGATTATTTGAATCACACAAACAAGCTAAGTCGCAGTCTCTAAAGATTTAAGTGAATCACACACTTAAACCCTAAAGAAAGAAACAATTCTTCAATAAAACACACTTGAAAGAAAAGAACAAAATACTTTGATTAATTCTGGATTGAAAGGTGATTTACAATGAAAGAATGATTGAGCTTATATAGGGGCTCAGTAAAACGTTCCTAAAGTCTAGAATAGAAAAGAAATCGCAAATTAAATGAAAACTAGCCGTTGGTGACATAAAGAGTGAATCGGCCAAAATAAGGAAATGTGAGTTGTGCTTGAGTCTTGACAACTTGGGGGAGAATGTAGAGTGTCTAGGAACATTCTGATTGATGTAGTAAAGCTTCAAGTCGTGGCTTAACTTCAGGGAATATAGATGTTGGAGAGTAATGGCGAGAGACTCCAAATAAGGCGAGTGTACATTCTGTTGGTTTAGAAATTGAATATCATTCCAACCAAAACCGTTCTTTGTATGATTCCAATTTTCCCTGATTCTCTGATGAACCAAGATTCCATAACAAGTCGGTTCATAGCTTAATTCGTCCTGGTTTGGTCGTAAGCCTCCAATTAAGGCGCATATATCCAAATCGGGTAAGTTGGGAATCACCCGGTTTGTAAACTGAATAACTCCTTCGTCTAAACTCGAATTTGGATGATTCCAATTCTCTGAGGGCCTATATTGGATTGGAATTGTATACCAAGTGGTTTCATACCTTAAGTCTTTCTGGTCTGGTCGGGGTGCTTTAATAAGTGGTCGTATGTCTCCATTGGGTCCTTTGGAGGTCTGCCGGTATGTAACTCCAATATCTTCTTCATGTGAAAAGCTTTGGGGATGAATCTTCTTCGTGTTGTTCTCTAGATGAGGTGAGTATATATCCCAAGTGGTTGTGGGGCTAGAAAGGTCGGTCGTGGTCTTCATTTGAGCTGAAGGAAGCTCGCATGTCTCCTTAACTTGTCTTGGCTCCATTGAGTGCTCCGGCTCAGCTTTGGTTCGCCCTCCTCGGTTTGCTTTGGTTTGATCAGGGCTGATGACTGCATCATACCCTCCCTCTTCAAAAAGTTTTATCCTCAAAACTTGTTCATCTGCACAACGATAAAGCAAGTTAGTATTTCGCTTTACTAGAAGGTCTTCAATGCATCCCTGCGGAGTTTTAACTGAAGCATCTGCAAACCTGATGGACATCTCAGAGGCCTGAATATTACCAATCCCCAAACTCTCTGCAAGTTCTGTTGACATGAGGTTCACAGTAGATCCAGAATCACAGATAGAGTCTTCGAAATCAACTTCAAATATTGAGCATGGAACAACAAACTTCCCTGGATCCGCTAGCTTAGGCAATTGCCTCAATGGTGGAGTTTGAATACTACCTGAATCTACAGCTTTGTTTAGAACTTGAGAATTCAGAACCGGTATGGAGAGGATCGACCGATCTGGAGATTGGATCGATCGATCTTGAGATGGGATCGATCGATCTTGTTCGTCTGCGAAAATCAATGCAGTCTTGATATTTTGCTCAACCTTCTTGGGCGCCTTAATCTCAGATGCAGAATCAAGCAAATCAACCCGACAAGTCAAACTCTCAAGTTTACGAGTGAGGTCATTGTTCATGTTATCCAGCTTGTTATCAAGAGCGTTTATCTTCTCATTCACTTCTTGTGCGCTCTTTCTCTGCCCATCTAAAATCTGCTGCATCATGATCTCAAGTCTATTATTCTCTTGGGGATGTGGTGCTTGATGTCCTCTACTCTGATTGGTTCCTTGGTTCCCAACATAGTTAACATTCGCACATGAGTCATTAGATGCATCTCCAGTCCTAGGATTATGCTCGCCTTTCGCAGGAAGGACTCCCTGCTGTCTCTTTACTGCTTCAGCCGTCTGAGCAACTTGAGTATCAAGCAATTTCATATGAGTAGAGACAGCTTCATACTTACTGTTGAGATCATTGTACACATTGTCCACCTTTGCATTGATCTCGTTAGAAGACTTTTGTTGCTGGAGGAGGAGCTGATGCATAAGAACCTTGAGTTCACTTTGAGATTCATTCGCAGAGGTTGCAGGGGCTTGAAATGCAACAGGATTACTCGCCTGGAAGTTGTTGAATGGTTGCTTTTGCTGAAATCCACCCTGAAATTTGTTCCCGTTCGGGTTTTGGGGGAACTGTTTTCCCTGAAAATTCTGGGGAAAATTTTTCTGAAAGGCCGGATTTTGCACGCTCGTCTGTCCCGTAAATCCCGGAGGAATACCAGTGACGCCCGAATTTTGCCCGAACGTTTTTCCCTGAAAATGTTGACCCTGAACGCCACCCTGGTTTGGATAAACCTGATCCTGAGGATTTTCGACATTCGTGCTTCTGTAGGAAAAGTTGGGGTGACTTCTGTAGTTCTGGTTGAATCCCCCGTTTTGCACGAACTCCTGTCCATTAACATAGTTCACTTCCTGTGACTCGCCAATCTCATCAGTAGCAACTTCTTGACAGAAAACAGCCTCTGTCCCCTCATCACATAACTGAACGCCTCGTTGATTCGCCTTCATCAACATACTCACTTTTGCGTTCAATTCTTCAATCTTCTGAGATTCCACATTTTTGCCTTTGTTGGAGCGATCATACTCAGGACAGCGATTGTTAGAACTAGCAGCCAAGTTCTCTATCAGTTGATAGGCTCCGTCAATGCTCTTAGTCATGAAATCTCCATTGCTCGCAGCATTGAGGGCATTCCTGAAATCCCATTCAACTCCATCGTAAAAGATGCTGAGAATCTGCTCATCTGAATACCCATTGTGCGGACACTCTCTGCGGTATTCCTTGAATCTTTCCCAAGCTTCGCAATAAGATTCGCCGGGGTGCTGCGTGAAAGTAGCGATCTTGTTCCTGAGCGAGGCTGTTTTGGACTTGGTGTAGAAATGATCCAAGAAGGCTGCTCTGCATTCATCCCAAGACCTCAACAAACCAGGAGGTAGTGACTTGAGCCATCTCAGTGCCTTAGCTGCCAAGGAGTGACGGAAAAGCTTGCACTTGAGGTAATCAGCAGGAACCCCATTCGACTTTGTAGTGCTGCAAATCTCCTCAAAGTTCTCGATGTGATCCATTGGATTCTCAGCGGGTAATCCATGAAACACATGTCTTTCTACCAGCGCTATCATCTGAGGCTTGATCTCGAAATCTTGCCTCGCAATCTCTGGTGGACAAATAGCTGCCCTGTTCTGGTAGAAAGTGTGGGGTGTATCTACATCCCCAATAGCACGCGGATTCTGCTGCGCTTGCTGCTGTTGCAACTGCCGAAGTTGTTTTCGCATGATGCGGATCTCTTCAGCTTGAGCAGCTTGAGCCTCAGCTTGAGCAGCTTCAGCCTCAGTTTGTGCTTGATTGTCGACGTTATCGTCCATGACGACTTGTTTCGACTTCCTCTTTGTAGCTTTGTTAGTACGTTCTGTCCTTGCTAATTCTTGGTTGGTGAGTTGCAGGATGTTGCTAGCGGTTTTGCTTCTTGTTTGCATTCACCTGAAACACACAAGCAAGTAGAAACAGAACAGAGTTAGTAAATCTTAGACTAAACTTCAATCTTAGATTCGAAGGTAACACAATTGGTCCCCGGCAACGGCGCCAAAAACTTGATACACAATGTTTTAACCCTATATAACTACTGCAAGTGCACAACAATTGTTGTAGTAATCTAGGAATCGAATCCACAGAGACCAAGAGTTACACTACGATTCTTAATGACTGAAATTAAGCTAAGACAGAAATATGATTGTTTGTTGTGAAAATGCATAAAAGATAGCAATTCAAAACGATGTAAAGAACGATTAAAAGAGATGTTAAACCAAGGATTCTTATCGGGGGATCAAGTTTCTTGAACTAGCCAATTATTCAGGGGACGGTTAGAAACCATTCTCGAACTCAAACATGAATGAATAACTAATCCACTTTCGTGGCATCAATTACATTATCTAGCAAGTTAAGTGTCTAAACTGTCGTTTGAACTTAAACTTCTAAACAAGCATTAACGAGAAGGTTTGATCGGTTCATGGGATGCCTTAGCATCAGCTTTCGTTGGCTAAGGACATACCACTCATCTATAGCCTAATTCAGATTATCTAACAAGCACTTTTGGTGAGTTAAACAACCTAGGCTCTGAAACTAGTTAGCTACTCAAGTTTCAGCTTTAAGATCAACAATAGATGAAGAATTCTATAAGATAAACCCCTATCTATGGCAAGTTCAATGGATCAAGAAGCCCCTTATGAATCCAAGGTTCAACAAAAAGACTACTCAAACATATTAGCAAAGAAAACAGAGAAATTTAAATAGCAAGTACTCATGATCATAGACATGAATAAAAGTACAAGAGAAATAAGAAATCTTCTCTAAATATTTATGGATTTTGCAAGTTGTCTCTTCAAGTTCTTGAGAGCTGATGAGAGAAGTTTTTGATCTTCTGAGAATAATGAAAAGTATGTCTAAAAAGAGGCCAAAGTCGTGGCTAAAAAGAGAAAACAAGAGTAGGTAAAATTTAAAGTCAAGTTTTCGGAGAAGTTGCTGGTGACAGGAATGATCGTTCTTGGAATGGGAATGATCGTTCTCATCAAGGATCGATCGTTCTTGAGATTCCTGGTCGTTCACTTGTGGTTCCGCAAAAACGAGGAACGATCGTTCTTGGTGCTGGGATCGATCGTTCTCCTTTGGATCGATCGGTCTTGAGGTTCCTGGTCGTTCACCTGGTCGCCAGATTGACATGTCTTCAGTAAAACGGGGATAACTCTTGAACCAGGAATGAGAATGACAAGGGACCAGTTCCAAATGAAAGCTAACTCAAAGAGCTATCTTGTATCCAAAATTCATCTCAATCCGATATCTTGAAGACCTCTAACGGATGTCAAACTTCGGAGGCTTCTGCATGACTCTGCATCTCCAAAACCGCGTTTTCATCCCAAAACAACATGTTCTTCTCCAAAGTAGCCAAAAACCTGTAAAGACTCGATAACGCACTAAAAAAATCTAAAGATACGATATAAATAAATAAAACACTCTAAAAGACTTATGAAAACAAAGGTTTAAATCCTCAAAACCATGACACATCAATTCATCTCTTCCAGCCTCACTTACGTCTTCATCCTCTTCGGCGTATTCTTTTCTGAAATCATCTCTTCCAGCCTCACTTTTTTCTACGTTCTTCTCATCAAACTCTTCTTCGCTCTCCTGCTCATATTCTTCTTCGTACTCTGGTTCCTCACCAAAGTTAACTTCTGAATTTGCTTCATAGGATTGATTGGTGTATCTTAAACTGATTTGAGAATTAGTCTCACCGAAATCTTCTTCATCAATCGGATCAGTTTCACCCAAACTGATTTGAGAGTCAGTTTCTTCACACCACGGTCTATCTTCATGGTAAGACTCCACGAAGTTGTCTGGTTCTCCTTCGTAACTGAAGCCCTCATGGTCGTTTTGCTCTTCCTCATGCCATGACTCATCTCCGTTACTGATTTGGGAATCATTATCTCCATTCCGTGAATCAGTTTCCTCCTCACACCAACTCTGGTGGATGGAATCATCTCGGCTACAATCTGGTGGCTCCGGTTCAGGTTCTTCTTTATAAGGTTCATCACCATAGTCAGAGCCTGAGTAGTCTTCGTGAGGCCATGGGGGTGTCTCATAACCAGTTTCTTCATCGGACCATCCATGGTTTGACTCTTCTTGCTCGGAGTCATAGGGTCTTGAATCGTAAGAACCTTTTTCTTCTTCTGAATATTCTCTCATGGCTGCTTTCCTTGGACTTTCTCTTGCACAAAACAAAGGATACAGAGGTTTAAAGCGTAGCAAGTTAAGATAATTCAAAAAGGAAAGAGCAAATCAATTGTATAGAAATATGGGAAATTTTCTGATTTTTGTTTTTTTTTTTTACTTTTCTAAAGAAAATAAAATTAAGACATGACAATATTAATTCAGCAAGAAGAAAATTAACTTTTTATTTTTTTTATAGTATTAATCCAAATAAAAATCGAAATAAACAAATAATTAAAATAAATTAAAACAAAAACGATTTTTTAATGAGTTTTCTTTGATAAATTCAAAACAAATAGTAAACTGAAGCAAATACTCTTTTTTTTTTTTGTATAAAGTAAGTTTCAGAAAAATAGCCAAAGCAATTTTTGTGATTTTTTTTTTTTTTTGAGTTTATAAAATTAAAATAAACAGAAACAAAGAAAACAATTTTTATGGGTTTTCGATTTGATGAATGAAACAAAAAAAAACTGAATTGAAATAACAAAAACAAAAGATAAAGAACAAAAGCACCTTGATAGGAACTTGTGCTCTGATACCAGATGATATAAGATTGGAATCCACCAAACTTATGACCACAAGATAATCAAGAGTTTACAAGTTTTGTTGCGGAAATGGGCGTGAAGTCGAAATGGAAGGTGGTGACTTTGATTGACTCTCTCAATCGAAGGGGTTGATTGACTCTCTCAATCTGTGAACGAAATAGATTATTTGAATCACACAAACAAGCTAAGTCGCAGTCTCTAAAGATTTAAGTGAATCACACACTTAAAGCCTAAAGAAAGAAACAATTCTTCAAGAAAACACACTTGGAAGAAAAGAACAAAATACTTTGATTAATTCTGGATTGAAAGGTGATTTACAATGAAAGAATGATTGAGCTTATATAGGGGCTCAGTAAAACGTTCCTAAAGTCTAGAATAGAAAAGAAATCGCAAATTAAATGAAAACTAGCCGTTGGTGACATAAAGAGTGAATCGGCCAAAATAAGGAAATGTGAGTTGTGCTTGAGTCTTGACAACTTGGGGGAGAATGTAGAGTGTCTAGGAACATTCTGATTGATGTAGTAAAGCTTCAAGTCGTGGCTTAACTTCAGGGAATATAGATGTTGGAGAGTAATGGCGAGAGACTCCAAATAAGGCGAGTGTACATTCTGTTGGTTTAGAAATTGAATATCATTCCAACCAAAACCGTTCTTTGTATGATTCCAATTTTCCCTGATTCTCTGATGAACCAAGATTCCATAACAAGTCGGTTCATAGCTTAATTCGTCCTGGTTTGGTCGTAAGCCTCCAATTAAGGCGCATATATCCAAATCGGGTAAGTTGGGAATCACCCGGTTTGTAAACTGAATAACTCCTTCGTCTGAACTCGAATTTGGATGATTCCAATTCTCTGAGGGCCTATATTGGATTGGAATTGTATACCAAGTGGTTTCATACCTTAAGTCCTTCTGGTCTGGTCGGGGTGCTTTAATAAGTGGTCGTATGTCTCCATTGGGTCCTTTGGAGGTCTGCCGGTATGTAACTCCAATATCTTCTTCATGTGAAAAGCTTTGGGGATGAATCTTCTTCGTATTGTTCTCTAGATGAGGTGAGTATATATCCCAAGTGGTTGTGGAGCTAGAAAGGTCGGTCGTGGTCTTCATTTGAGCTGAAGGAAGCTCGCATGTCTCCTTAACTCGTCTTGGCTCCATTGAGTGCTCCGGCTCAGCTTTGGTTCGCCCTCCTCGGTTTGCTTTGGTTTGATCAGGGCTGATGACCGCATCAGTTACAGAGAAATAAAACAATTTGATGTTGAGAGCATGTTAGATATATTATAAAAAATAAATAAATAAAAAAATTACGAATATAAATAAAAATATTTTTAAACATTATAAAAAATCAAGTTAAAATTATATAAACAAAATAAAAATATTTATTAACAATATAAATAAAAAAATATATAATTTATATCAAAATAATTGACCCGCGGTATACCGCGGGTACAAATCTAGTTTTAAATATTAAGCAGCCTTGAATACAATGAATAGTTCTCTTCTGATTAGAACTGATCAAAATAAGAAAACTAGAGTTGTATCTTAGTTAAATTACTTCAAAAAGTGAATTTAAAATAGTTAGCAACTTTGATTAGTTATTCACTGAGATTAAAAAATAATTAGATTAAGAAAACTTTACTAGTTTCTTGGCTAAATTACTAAAACCGTTGAATTTTAAATACTAAATCTGAATGGTTACTTTGGGAGATTGGAAGAGATAAGATTTAAAACACTATATAGTAGTTTATTGGCTATATTTTTTCTAATATTGATTTGTAAATATTATGCAAGCCTGAATAGTTCTCCACTAAAAATAAAAAATCATATGAAGAAAAAGACTAGAGAAGGAATTGGCAAAAAGACTTCATTCCGACGGTAGATGAGAATTGGTCAGATTAAGAAACTCTGAATTTAGCAAAGAAACGGTTAGTACAAAAGAGAAAAGAACAAAAAAAAAATGCAAAGAAACTACTATAATGTTCTTAATCTGACCAATTATCATTTTTAATTCTATTCTGATATTAACCAATTATAATTTGTGGTAAGTCTGAAGTCATTTTTGGCTAGCATTTTCTGGTAGTAAAGTATTTAGAGCTGCTTAGTATTTGCCAATCCTTCAATATAAGACCATGTACATTGGTTTTTCTTTTCAACATTTTTATTTTTATTTTTAAAAATTTCACTTCATATTTTCTCTCTTCCCCTTAATAATTCAACACCTACTAAATTTTAACATTTTACAAATAGTTTGTTTCATAAAATTCAACACTCTACCCCCACCATTTTTTATTTCAAAATTTTAGTTTCTTTTATGTTTTTCTTTTTGTGATTACATATTAATAATAATTATTGATTAAAATTAAATTTAAATAATTAAGCATTAAATAAATTTTGTTTTTTGGGTGTGAAAAGAGTAATTAAGAGAATTTTGGGTGTTGAAAAGGTTATTGTTAGAATTCATGTTACTAAAACTATGTTTGAAATTAAAAAAAGAAGAGTTTATAGAAGGATATTAAGAAAATTATAAGAAAAAAAGTTTTTTATTATCCAAATTAAATGAAACTAGTCTTTATTTATATATTACAAAAAGTGATGAGTTTTGGTATAACTTTTTTTATTAATTAATCTGCAATAATTGATATCAAAGATTTAGAATAAAATAAAAATCTAAAAATCAAAGTAAAAATTCAGAATAAACATGTCTGATATTAAGCTCTTTCCTTTACCTCACGGCTCACACAGTAATTTAGAAGGGCGTTAATCTCAATTGCCCTATTCTGCAGTTTCCTTTTCTCACATATTCCATACCAATCTTATACAGGGATGATTGCCTTAAACCCCCTCTATAATGATGTTTCTACGTAGATCCACCCAAACTCTCAAACTCTTGATTTTCCCCCATATACTATTACATTGCTTCATATTTACCCCTATATTATTTTTCTCTGCCTAATTCCACCTAAAAATCTTATTGCGGTCAAATTTACGAAATCGTTTTTAGAAAATTACGATTGCCCAATAAATCAAGTTAAATCAATTCTAATTAAATCTAATTAAATCCAATTAAAATCTCCAAATAGATTTAAATCCAATTAAACTCAAATCGAGTTAATCCAACAAAAAAAATTAAATTCAATTAAAATCTCCAAATTGATTTAAATTCAATTAAACCCAAATCGATTTAACATAACTCCACCTAAACCCAAATTGATTTGACCCAACTAAAATTAAAACCAAATAAACTCAATTAAAATCTCCAAATTGATTTAAACCCAAATCAATTTAACCTAACTCCGATTAAACTCAAATCGATTTAAATTAACTCCAATTAAACCCAAATTGATTTAATCCAACTAAAATTAAATCCAATTAAATTGATTTGGGTTAAATCGATTTAAATATAATTGAGTTTAAATCGATTTGGAGATTTTGATTGAGTTTAATTAGATTTAATTGGAGTTTTGTTAAATTGATTTGGGTTAAATTGGAGTTGAGTTAAATCGATTTGGGTTTATATCTGTTTGAATTTAATTGGGCTTAAATTGATTTGAATTTAATTGAGTTTAAATCCATTTGAATTTAATTAGGTTTAAATCGATTTGGAAATTTTAATTAGATTTAATTAGATTTAATTGGGTTTAATTAGATTTAATTGGAGTTGGGTTAAATTGATTTATTGGGCAATCGCAATTTTCTAAACGTAATTTCGTAAATTTGACCGCAATTAGATTTTCGGGTGGAATTGGGCAGAGAAAAATAGTATAAGGGTAAATATGAAGCAATGTAATAATATAGGGGGAAATCAAGAGTTTGAGAGTTTGGGTGGATCGACGCAGAAGCAATATTATAGAGGGGGTTTAAGGCAGTCATCCCTCTTATACACCTAACAATTTAAGAATACCTTCAGAATGATGTGTTTTAACCATTTTGCCATTCAATAAACACAAAAGAAATTTTAAAAATAAAACAAAAATAAAAATAAAATAAAAATAATGGACCAATCAGAGCTAAGAGATTTGTGACATTGATTCTTCTCTCTCCTACCATTGACGATGGCGACGAGAATTTTTGGCCATTGAAGCTCGAGCTTGGAGCTTCAAAATTCAGGTAAATGCTTACAATTTCTTATGTGTTTCATCTAATTAGACGTGTCTGTATGTATATTTGCTGTTAAAATAAAATTATAAGTTATAAATTGAGATTTTTATTTTCAATTAAGATTTAAACATTTTGGTTTAAAATTATGCATATTTATATGCACATCGGGTTAGAAAACTTGTATTGCGAGCTGATTAGGACATTGGGTTGGTAACTGGTTGATTATGGTGTTTGATTTACAGTGAATCACATCTAGATTAATAGATTTGGTCCAAACCCAATTTTGCGATTTTGTACAACTGGTGCAAACTGGTATAACTGAATAGTACTACAGATCCAGTTTCACGAATTAGTACAACTGGTGAAAACTGGTATAACTGAAAAGTACTAATGTTATTTTTATTCTTTGCAGGGACAATTATGAACATCAATTTTTGCACAACTCTACATTTTGATTATGGGAGTTACTATTCAAGGATTGAAGATTGTGGTGAATATGAATGGATAGCAAAAGATCATGGCCAAACTTATGGTTTATTATTTAAGAAAAAAAGAGAGGAAGGAACAAAAAAAGAGGTTACCATTGGTTGGAGGTTCAAATCCCTAAGTGATAGAATTAACCATGAATATGCATTTCAAATACCTAAGTGAAAGGGTTAAACAAGTTAACAAAGGGTTCAAATCATGGTTTAAGTTTCATATTTAGAAAAGTATAATTTGGTATTACTATATTTCATAAAGTACAACTAAGCTTAATTTCTTTTAATATAAACACAAAACAAAATTTTAATATATATAGACAACTCAAAACATCTTTCAAAGTTTCATATAATATACCTTAAACCAATACTTAAACCTTATTAGTGACAAAAAAAAAATATTTCATAATAGTTGGATCATCTTCTTATTTACACATCATATACCTTGTATGTTTATGATCACTTTACATATAATGATGCTAATCAAACAAAAAATGTGTTTAAATTTATATAATTGCTTAAAAACACTATAAATATACTTTAACAGCTTATAGTAATAAGTATTACTAATTAAAATTAATATGAAATAATTTAATCTATGGTATAACTAATAAAACCTAAAATCCCATAAAAATACAACTATGTGTAATGGTATACAACTTGAAAATTAGGTACAACTGTTTAGTATTTTTTTCAAAGTCAAACTTAAAATGGCTGCGCCACGTGTGCAAGTGTTTTTTTGGCGGCACCATGTGTGCATATATTAATAAAAACGTGGGTTTATCTTAATTTTTAAAATTATTTCCTTTTTATTATTTCTTTCTTATTTATATTTGTTTCCTTTTTCATTCTTTTTTTTCCTTTTTCCTTTGTACTTTAGTCTTCTTCGCCTGGTTTATCACGTCGAGCTTCGCAAGCTGAAAATCTTCAAATCCTGGGTCTGCCATATGTGCAGTTTATTAAAAGTGTTTGCTTATTAAAACGTGGGTTTTCTATTTTTAGTTAGTTTTTTTATTCTCCTTTTTTCTTCAATTTTTTTTTTCATTTTTTCCTCTTTTCTTTTAAGCACTTTCTTCTTTCTCGTTTCTCTCACTACACCAGCTCAAATAAGAAGATATTTAAAGCTGATTCTCTTTTTGAACCTTCGATTTTCTTATTGGGTTAATTTCTGGCATTTTTTGAATCGCAATTAGGATTTTTAGGGTTTCAAGTAAGTTTGAAATTATAGGAATTGAGATTGACAAGACCAAACTAGATTTCAATTATACAAATTGAGATTCAAAATACATAAATTGAGATTGACAAAAACGAATTGAGTTTCAATTGCACAAATTGGATTCAAATTACACGAATTGAGATTGACAAGAACAAATTGGATTTCAATTGCATAAATTAGGTTTGATAAGAACGAATTGAGTTTCAATTGGTGTTTCATGTTTATCCAACTGTTAGAAGTTATTGTATGTAACCTCTTATAGAAACTTGATAATTGATAATTGGAATTGAGATTGATAATACCAAATTGTGTTTCAATTGGGATTCAAATTATACGAATTGAGATTGACAAGAACGAATTAGGTTAGTTTCCATTGTTGTTTCATGTTTACACAATTTTTGAAACTTAATGAAATGTGTATTTATACAATTTTCCCTATTTTTGTTTAATTTTCGTGTTTATGTTCTCTTAGTTATACCTAAGTTGTCAGTTATACAAAAAAATTAAACTCTCATAAGATAGTTGTACCAAGTACAACCAGTTGTCCCTAAACAAAACATTAGTATGTTTCGTCCACAAAACACTGGTTTTATTTTGTTTTTTTTTAAGTTTTCTGATCTGGGTTTTAATTCTTAGGATTGTAATTTATTTCAGATTTCTAAGCCAAACATTCTAATTTCAGATCTATTGACTCAAATTAGAGTATGATTTATGGATTTGACCCAATTATTGTGGGTGGGTGGATATTTTACTGGTTGGGTCTGTAATTTTATATAAATGTTATGGGTTTAAAGGTAATCCTCTTAATTTCCGATTTAAATTAAATCTAAAGAAAATTGTTCAAATAAAAAGTGGTAGATGAGGTTACTTTTTGGCAAATAAAGTTATTTGAGTTCAATTTAGAAAGCATACCCTCTCTCATTGGTCCATGTAGCTCTCTCTCTCTCCTCTAATTTCAGTTTTCAACAACGTCACTGCAAATGTAGACTGTTGAATTTATTTTGCAACATCTCCATCGTAAATGGTCTAATAAAAAAAAATGTCCAAGAAACTACTCTAGGGTTCTTGATCTGATTCAGTTCCAACGTCCATAAGTAACTTATTCAGAGTTAATATTTTAAAGGAATTTTTGCGTACGATGCCACAAAATCGATTCTACATTTCTTTTGTGCCCTTTTCTCATCTGGCTTTCAATTATGCCATTTTTGATGGCATTGGTTGGTGTTAAATGACGTAACTACCCTGAGTTAAAACCTGAGTTAAAAAGATATGAATGAAAGCTGATTTGTATATTAACAGGTCCCACACACTCTGTCTATTATTGATTTCAAACAATCTTTATTTTTAAAATTGATATACCTGATCTATGGGTTTTTGGTCATGGACAATAACAGTTGCTGTTTCTCCATCAGAAGCACTTTGATCCATATCATCTGCCAACTCCTAAAAGTTTCAAAATAACAAAATAAGTAGGATAAAAATGAGGTCAATAAAAACTTTATAAAAGTACGAAAAGAGAAAATCAGACTTACATCGTCCGATGAGTCACCAGATTGTAGTCTTGTCTATCACCAACTTGTCCCTCATCATCATTTTCATCATATTAATCACTTCTATCAGCAGGTTCTTCGTCGTCCTCTGACACATCATGGGTGTCACCCGCATCATGGGCCTCTGCTTCATCATCTTCGTCATCATCTTGTCCATCTTTGCTTCCTTCCTTAGGACCACGTTCAAGTTCGGTGCTGTCGTCCTGTCTATCAAAATCAGCATCTTGTCCATTGCCATCTCCGAGTTGATGTTGTCCACCATATTCGTCGTTTTGGACTTATCCATTATTCTGCTCATCTTGTCCATCATTCTGCTCAACCAACTCGTTGCTATTTCGTGTTTCGTTCGCAGCTTCTATACCGGCGTCCTGTCCATCAAATTGAACATCTTGTCCACTAAAAGCAAAATGAATCTAAAATTGAATAAGAAATCACCAAAAGGTTCCGGCGAAAGTATATGAAATGAGAAAAAAGAAGATGAAGCGTCCTTCTTCCTATAGATCTAAGGGACGGAAATTAGGTTTGATAGACAAAAAATAGATTCGAGAGACAGATCTGTTTTTCGAGAAGACAAATTATTGAAAGACAACAAATAAGTCTAGAAAACCTAACGAAATCTATCTAAAAATGGATAAAAAATCAACAAAATTACCTATTGGAAGAACAGCAAGAGAGATTCCGGTGGAAGAAGAGTAGAATGCCGGTGGAAGAAGCGAAAGAGTGAAAAGAGAAGATGGAGAGTTGGTTTGATATTTTTTATTCTTTTCCGAATAAAAAGTTAAAAGAGAATGTTTTTTTTTTTTACCGAGAAATCGAAAAATTCAAAAAAGAGATGTCATGCGCGTGAGGGTAAAGAGCGTCTGAGTTTGGGATGATGTAGAGTAAGGCTAATTTCGTCATTTTATAATGAAAAAGGGTATGAATGAAGGGTGAGTTTTAAAATGGCATTGCATCTAAAAAAACCATAAAGATGGCATGATATCTAATTTTCTCTATTTTAAAATTCAATGTTTGAAATAATTTAGCTATTAAGAACACTAATAGATGTTTGGCTAAAATTTGACATACACTGAATTTTAAATATTTAGTTAACTCCAAATATTTCTCAACTAAGATTGAAACTGATCAGATTGTGAATACTAGACTGTACTTTCTTGTCTATTCTAATAAAGATATAGGGTTGAATGACTCCGATCTCGAAGATAGTATAACATATCTCAAACGATTGTTCCCTGTTGTTAAATAAATTGTAGTTCAGCCAGGAATTGAATCATAAACAACTCCAAGAAATGAGACAAGAAATCAAGAACTGAAAATTTTGTATAAGAAGAAACAGAGCCAACCTCTGTTTTTGTAGGTTATAACCTTATTCTGGTTTCTTAGCCTTTATTCATATTAGATTTTGTTTGGTAGATTAACGGTTGAAAATTTCAGATACATTTCTTTCTGCTTTTTGATTATTACATATATTTGTACAACACAACTTTTATTCATTAGTATTATGCTTTTACATTATTCTTCAGAATAATAGTATTAGTATTTGTGTGCAAGATATATCTGTTACTCAGCAGAAAGCACACTAATCTGCTTTTCGCTTATTATGATTCATCAGTTCTCGTCGTGGTATTTTTGCAAGATCTGTGTTCTAACAGATACTGGTATTACCACATTGTGCTTGGTATCAGTCCAAGTCAAGCTTCCAAAGTAGTAGCCAGTGTTTACTTTGTGTGTGGTTGAGACTCGAACCATGAAAGATAACTTTGTAGCCGTAGAGTTGAACACTAGTGTCGTTGGTGTTACAACCACATTAACCCCCATTGGAGGATCAATCATGACCTTGTATACTGAGTTGAGGGGTCCAACGTTAGTGACTTTTCTTGTGAGTGTGACTTCGTCTTTGAGGTTTGGGATTGTGATGGAAGGCAAGTTGAGATCAAGAACCGAAGGCTTGGGATTAGGACAGACTATTTTCTTTCTGCGGACTCCGGAAATGGAAGTGTCATTATAATCAGCAGAGCACAAGTACGAGACGTAGTCATGTGTGGACATGTCATATATGAGACCTGGTCTTACAGCTTTCTCGGGATTTATAAGGCCTCCTCCATAATCAAACGGATCTGCTAGCTTGCGGTTTGACCCGTCCGCGAAAATGGGCTCTCCAAATGGATCAGTTTTCCAAGCTGCAATGCAAAATGTGATCAATAAGTTGTTCTGATAATTCTAACTACGCGTCTGAAGATGATAAGAACCTGTAGTGACAATAGCTGATTTGATAGCAGCAGGAGACCAGTGAGGGTGTAATGATTTGAGGAGCACTACAACTCCTGAAACAACAGGAGTAGCCATTGATGTCCCTGACATCAAAGCAAATCCTCTGTTGCTCGAAGGATTATTGGGAGAAATAGCTGCTAATATGTTTACACCAGGTGCTGCTATATCCGGCTGCAATAACAGAGAAGTGGTCATCAAAACATATTATGAAAACAGAGAATATTACTTAAGAGGTTGAAAAAGCAGAGAAAGGGTCTTAACTCTTAAGGTAGAAGAATACCTTAAGAATGGCTGGAGAAACTGAATTGGGTCCCCTTGATGAGAAAGTTGCTACTTTTGTTGCCACAGGTTGTCCAACTTGTGTTCTTGACGCATGTATCTTTACCATGGGAGATCTGAAAAAACGAAGACCAATATGTTCAGCTGAATGTGTTCAGATCCATGGAAGTGTTGGTTAAGTAGTTTGGAAAATATACCTGGTGGAGCGTATATAGAACAAAATATCGGTCCCGAGCTCGAAGTCTACGGCAACATATGGAATATCATCAGTTGGACTAAGCAAGTGGGTCGGATTTCTTGCAATGATTACCCCGCGACCACCAGCATTGACGACTGCATCATAAGCAATACTTAATGGTGTATTAGTATTTGTTTTAAAACACAACACAACTTTTCCTTTCATTGTATTGTTGGGATTAGCTGAGAGCTGATCGCAGTCACTGCAAGGTGAAGACTCTATCATGTCAAAAAGACGCAATTTCGCAGGTATATTATCTTGAACAATCAAATGATCAAAACATGAAATAAGTAAATCAATGTTACCCGTAAAGTGGAGGCTCTGGGTAACTAAGACCAACAAAACCGACTTCTGGACCGGGAAAGATTGATTGACCCTTCATTGAGCAAAGAATAACTCTTCAGTACAAAGAGTTGAGAACAATAGAGAAAACACTTTTTTATATCTATACCAGTATTGTTATATTATTTCCAAGGGTGATTTTTGTGGGAAAGGACCGGTCTAGAGTTGTTGCAGCCACCGTCAAGATCCAAGGAGCTACGTTTACAATGGTCTGAGCCGTAGGGCCCTCATTACCAGCCGAAGCTACAACAGGAATGCCATTTGCGACAGCATGGAATGCTCCCACAGAGACAGAGGTCAGCTCTGTTTCTTTATCTAAAGGAAGAAGTGTGGGTCCCAAAGAGAGTGACAAAACATCAACACCATCATGGATAGCTTCATCTATTGCTTTTAAGATATCAGCCTCTGCACAACTCCCTAATTGAAACCAACAAGCCTTATAAATAGCTAAACGGACACCGGGAGCACCGCCTCTTGCAGTTCCTTTTCCGAGGCCAAAGTAGCTTACATTAGGCAGAAAAGAACCACCAATGGTTGAGGCGACGTGCGTGCCATGACCGTTAATGTCTCTTGGGGAAACATACTCAGGATTCTCTGTTCTGTTCCAGACTCCAAAGTCGGGTACAAGGCCATCAATATAGTATTTCGCTCCTATCAGCTTTCTGTTGCAATTAGAGGCATTGAAACGTTCTCCAGATACACAGCCACCTTTCCAACGGCTTGGTATAGGTCCATAGCCTTTGTCATTAAACATTTCAGAATCTGGCCACACACCTGCATTTAACGCTTTCTATCAATAAACATGTCTCTAAGAGGATTAAAGACATTGCTCAATAGACACAAACCTGTGTCGATGACTCCAACGATGACTTCTTTCCCCATTTTAGCCTTATGAAGGAGACTATTTGAATTGCCAGGAGATATACCCAAGTAATCCCAAGTTCTAGTTGTTGTCAATTTGTATAATGTGTTTGGTGTGACATGTACTACTTCAGGCAGTTCTGTTCTCAAAAGGGAATTGATTTATTCAGACAAACAACTACTTGACTTATGTTGAGTCAAGAAACAAAAAAAAGTTAAAAACTCTAAAAGTACCTGAAATTTTCTGGGCTTGGGACTCTGTGAGTTTGGCAGCGAAGCCTGAGAAGCCGTGTCGATAACTATACACTATCGAATCATGGACTGCCTTTTTGCTGAAAACATAAAATATAATTAAGTGCAGTAAAACTTTTACAAATTAATTAATACTCCCTCCGATCAGAAATAAGTGTCGTTTTACTGGTTTTTACGTAGATTAAGAAACGTTGTAATTTGTCATTACTGTCCTTACTAATTAGATATATTTACATTTTTAATTTTGTTTTATATTTACATCTTTATTTCTGTGGAGACTATAATTGGTATTTTTGTGTAAAAGTGACATTAATAAATGTAAACGACACCTATTTAGGAAAAAAAAAAACTCTAAAACGATAATTATTTTAGATCGGAGGGAGTATAATTTAGTAAAATATGAATCTAGTGTTGTTTGTATATTCATAAATTTATATTTTATTGAAACTCATCATAATTTTTTCTTATTGCATCAAAACTATTATCTTTTAAAATTGCACCCAAAAATTTTATCTTTTAAAATTGCACCCAAAAATTATGAAGTATTTTAGATATTTCCAAACGGGCTAAAGGGACCATATTTAATACGTTTTTTTTTTTGTTAAAGGCCAGATTTAATATGTTGTTCAACCCTAACCAATCCTATCACATGGGACATGCGAGTATTAAAATTCTGTTTTTTCTACCAAGTTAAATTATTTTATCATATACCAATGTTGGATTGACCTACTGGATAAGCTGTTGAGTTGCTGATAATGCAGGGGTTCATGGGTCACGGGTTTGATTCACATTGGGAGGGATCTGCTCTCGGAAAGAAAGTTAAGTTACATGATATGAATTTTGCCTTAGGGAGATTATGGATCTCGTTCCGAAAACCTCCTAGTCATCAAAACAAAAAATATAATAATAATAATAATAATAATAATAATTTATTATATTTTAACATATATATATATATATATATCAAATATGAATATCTATAGTATTTATAAAAACACTTATCAAATTAAAATATTTTTCAAACAGATTAAAATATTTATAAAAAATTTCTTATGTGATTTAATTAAATATTTTGACTAAATATCAAATAGCAATCATAAACTTAATAGGTTTTTAGATAATCTTATATTCTAGTCTTTGGCGTGAGTCATTAACATATCAAATCTCCATTGAAAAAATACTAAATCATACCTTCCAAGAAGTGACCACAACAACTGATGGTGAGATTCAGTGACAGACTCAGGATCATCATGTTCCTTCTCTCCCAAGTAAACTATATAAACCTATTGGTCACAAAGCAACAATATCACTCGATTTAAGAATTTGATCATATTGTTTGATCAAGAAATACGTAATTACGTAGTACCTTAGTCTCAGCAAAGACGAAACTGATCTGCAGATTCAGAACCATAGTCAGAACCATCGCCATGATAATAATGATCTGACCCATCTTATATATCTTAAAAGGAGAGAGGAATAGTTATGTGGTTTGTGTTGGAGATACTTACTGATGCAAATGCCTTTATATACTAGATTATACTGTACCGGTTGCGTCATTGGTTTTGCTCTGTCTTTTTCTTAGTTGATCCTTCTTCTCACGTTTTGCTGGAGTCAATATGGTAAACCTTTATACTATTCAAAATATAAACTAGTCTATATTATCTTTCATGTTGAAACTTAAAACATCAACCAATTATGTCATTTCTTTTTATTTTTGAAATTTCCTCCCAATTCTTCTAAATTTTTCATTGGTGTATGTCTTTTTTTAAATGGAAGCCAATAATAATTCAGTTTCGATTCTATAAAAATATCTCGAATGTCGTTTTTGTTAGAGTTGGAATAACCTAAACAAATCTTAATTTTCATTTATCTTGTATTTTTTCTTTTTTGTGATTTACTACTTTTTCATTTGAAAATAAAACTTTTTTGTTTTTTGCATTTGCGTGTTTACTGTTTTAATATATCTATTTAGGTTTGATACTTGTCACATGACGTCTCATGAAGAGAGATGTGACACCCCGGTTCTTACTTCCAAGGCACGGCATTAAAAATTAACTTATAAACCAAGTAATAACCAACTTAACCAAAAATATCCAAATTATTCAAATAGTTTAATTGGACATCGCAACATTGTCGCCAAACAACAATAATACAAAATTAAAAGTCTTATTCAACAACTACTATCGAAGTAATAAAATAAGCAATCTCGATCTTTGGGACCCATCACAACTTCCACTCTCCGAAACTACTCAACACGATTACCTGCAAAGAAGAGAGGGGTGAGTAATCGGGAGATTACTCAGTGGGGCAAGCCTTATGGCTCACGGATTCTCCACATACAAATATACTCAAACCATCACAAAGTCTAAACCTAAGACGAGCAGGCAAACACGTGTCCATGACACACACACAACAAACAAATCCATGAGAACATGGATAACCGCCATTACGCGGCTCGGGTACCCCGTGTCAAGACACGCTACCCCCCCGTGCATACCGGATCCCTAGTGCCGAAGCACATCATCCCTGCACAAATCTCTCTCTCGTGCATACCGGATCCCTAGTGCCGAAGCACGTCATCCCTGCACAACACTCACGGTGGCTCGTCAGCCAATCCTGGCTTACCCGCATACCCGCGTCCATAAGCCAACAAACAACTACAAGGCTATTCCTTGCAAATACTTCGCGGTTCACCCGCATTTCCAATTCACAAACACTTATTTAATCATGCAAATATTATTTTCACAACAACACGCAACAAACATTAAAATTCCCGTATTAATTTCCAACCCTAAAATACTAGTTCTCTTTCTTTTAAAAACAATATATATTTTTATAATTATTATAAATAATAATTCACGAATCAAACAAATACGGTTACTTATCATATATGTAACTCGTAGGTATACTCGGCTTAACCTTAAACTAAGTAATTATTTTAAATACATTTATATAGGAAGAAAACACAACTCGTCCTCACCTTAGCAATTAGTTTGACTTTTCGATGGACTATGAACAATGTTACTCGAATTCGCCAATAATTCTCGGTCTGCATCGATTTAGATTCACCGATTAAAACAATTTAAACTACTAACTAGACTGGTCAATTGGTCAAAGTCAATGGTCAACTAAAAGTCAACGGTCAATGGTCAACTAAAAGTCAACGGTCAACTAGAAGTCAACGGTCAACGGTCAACTAGAAGTCAACGGTCAACCCGATTTGACCTGACCTCCAACCGTCCTAACTTGCTAATAGAAAAAGATAAAAAGTTTACCGGAAACTCGCCGGAGATTCACCGGAGATTCGCCGGAAACTCGCCGGAGATTCACCGGAGATTCGCCGGAAACTCGCCGGAGACTCGCCGGAAACTCGCCGGAGACTTGCCGGAACTTCGCCGGAAAGTCGCCGGAATCTCACTGGAATTCCGTCGGTGGGAGCTGGCTCAACTGGTGCTAGCTCCCTTTGACTTGGTGAGAAGTGAGATGGGGAGATGTTGTATTTATAGGAGAATGAGGGGAAGGTAGGTAGGTGAGATTCCAATGTGGGACATTTAACATGTGAGAATTATACTTGGGCCACAAAATTGTTGGGCCATAATTGCTATTGGGTTTTTAAAAAAAAAAATTGGGTCATTACAATTCTCTCCTACTACAAAGGAATTCGTCCCCGAATTCGACACAACACTTTACTCTTTAAAAAGATCAGGATAGATCACACGCATCTCCTTGTCTGATTCCCAGGTTTCTTCTCTGATCCCATCTCTTTCCCAAGATACCTTGACTGACTTCACCATCTCGCCTTGGATTTCAGTTTCCCGATGGTCCAAAATTTCAATGGGTTTACTCAATGCCGTTAAATTCCGATTCAAATCTGCTGGTGGGCTTGGTAAAATGAGTTATGGTTCTCTGACAACTTTCCGCAACATTGACACATGAAAAACATCGTGGAAACTAGATAGTTCCCTCGGTAATTGCAAACGGTAAGCCACCACACCAATTCTCTCTGTAATGACATATGGCCCCATGTATCTTGGTTTGAGCTTTTTTAACTTCCGATTTTCATTTGCTCCTCTGAATGTTCTCATCTTTAAGTATACTGCATCTCCGACTGCAAATTCTAAATCCCTCCTGCGTTTATCTGCATAGCTCTTTTGTCTGTCATGGGCTTCCTTAAGCCTATCTCGAAGCAACTGCACCTGCTCGATAGTTTCTTTGACTATTTCTGGCTCTAGGTCCTTGCGCTCTCCTACTTCAGTCCAACAGAGTGGGGTACGACATGGTCTACCGTAGAGGGCTTCATACGGTGGCATCCCTATGCTCGAATGATAACTGTTATTATACGCAAATTCCACCAATGGAAGATACTTAAGCCAGTTTCCTTCCCATTCAAGTACACATGCCCTCAACATATCCTCTAGCGTCTGAATTGTCCTCTCAGATTGTCCGTCAGTCTGAGGATGGTACGCTGTGCTGAGTCGTACTTTGGTACCTAAAGCCCTCTGAAAGGCCTGCCAGAATATCGATGTAAACTTTGCATCTCGATCTGATACAATACTCACTGGTACTCCATGCCTCGTAACAATCTCATCCAAATACCTCCTCGCTAAAATATCTGCGCTGTCCGTTTTCTTGATGGGCAAGAAATGAGCAGTCTTGGTGAGTCGGTCCACAATGACCCAAATGGCATTCTTACCGCCAGTAGTCGTTGGCAACCCCGTAACAAAATCCATTGTTATCATATCCCATTTCCATTCTGGTAACGGTAATTTCTGAAGTAACCCACTTGGATTGGTGGTCTGCTTTGACTTGCTGACATGTATGACACTTCGATACCCAAGCAGCCACATCTCTCTTCATGTTACCCCAGTTGTAATACCGTTTTAAATCATGATACATCTTAGTGGTCCCTGGATGAACTGAAAACCGTGAGCTATGAGCTTGAGCTAAGATTTCATCCTTTAGACCTTTATCATTTGGCACTCTAACTCTTCCCTTATACATGCATGTACCATTCTCTGTGGTGTGAAACCCTTCCACCTTATTTTCCATCATCCTCTTCAGTTCAGCGTCAAACTGTTGTGCTTCATGGATCCTCGATAATAGATCGGCCTGATTCACAGCTTCTAACCCAAGTACATCTTCTCCTGCCGAAGTGGCACAAATACTCAGTGTACACAAAATATCCTCCAGCTCACGCACATCTCTTTCCCTTGAGGCATCATTCTTACGCCTGCTCAAGGCGTCAGCTACCGAATTAGCCTTTCCCGGATGGTAGGCAATTTCCAAATCATAATCCGCTAGCAACTCAGCCCACCTCCTTTGTCTAAGGTTGAGATCGGATTGAGTGAAAATATATTTCAAACTCTTATGATCCGTATACATCTGAACCTTTTCACCATACAAGTACGCTCTCCAGATCTTCAGAGCAAAAACAACCGCCGCTAATTCTAAATCATGAGTAGGGTAGTTAACCTCGTGTGTTCTCAACTGTCGAGAGGCATAGGCAATGAATTTCTCATCTTGCATCAACACACATCCTAATCCAGTCCCTGAGGCATCAGTATACACCACATAGGGTACTCCTGTCCTTGGTAGTACCAACACTGGAGTTTCTGTCAAATGCCTCTTCAATATTTGGAAACTATCCTCACATTGTTTTGACCACTCGAACTTCACATTCTTCCCCGTAAGTCGTGTCATCGGCTTAGCAATACTTGCAAAACGCTCCACAAACTTTTGATAGTAACCCGCTAACCCAAGGCTTCGCACCTCAGTAGCGCTTGTGGGCGTTGGCCAATTAGTTATTGAAGATATCTTCTCTGGATCTACAGATACTCCTTCTTCTGAGACAACATGCCCAAGGAACCCGATCTTTCTCTGCCAGAACCTGCATTTACTCATCTTTGCATACAATTGGTGTTCCCGTAATTTCTCCAATACCAATCGCAGATGTTCCTCATGTTCCTCTTGACTCTTAGAGTATATCAAAATGTCGTCGATGAATACTATCACACACTTATCCTAGTACTCACGAAAGACATTGTTCATCAGCTTCATAAATGCGGCAGGAGCATTAGTCAACCCAAACGGCATCACTACAAACTCGTAGTGCCCATACCGAGTTCGGAAGGCTGTTTTCCTTATATCGTCCTCCGCTATCGGGATTTGGTGGTACCCCGAGGCCAAGTCGATCTTTGAAAACCATGAAACTCCTTGCAGTTGGTCTAGTAACTCATCAATTCGTGGCAACGGATATTTATTCTTGATGGTCACTTTATTCAATCCCCGGTAATCAATACAGAGTCTAAAACTCTCATCTTTCTTTTTCACAAAGAGTACTGGTGCACCCCATGGTGAGCTACTTGGCCGAATAAACCCTTTGTTAGTGAGGTCCTCTAACTGGGTCTTTAGTTCTGCCATTTCTGCAGGTGCCAAGCGGTAAGGTGCTCGTGACACAGGTGTTGTTCCTGGTTCCAACTCGATCATGAAAGCATCTCCTCTGCTTGGTGGTGGACCATTTAAAGGCTCAAATACGTCTGCATATTCTGCCACAATGGGAATGTCTCCAACCCCCAATTCCATCTCCTCACCCACAATAGAAATGGTAGCAAGGAAGGCATTATTTCCTTTCTCTATAAGCTCATCTGCTTGCATCATGGATATGATAGAAAATCCTTCGCCTCTTTTTACACCTTGAAATACCAATTTCCCTTCTGGTCGTGTAAAATGAACACGAGCTCGATGGCAATCCAGTACGGTATGGTGCTTCTTTAACCAATTCATTCCAAGGATCACATCATAATGGTTCATCTCCATTTCTGTAAGGTCTCCCGGCATTACTTCCCCGTTGATCATGATAGGCACATCCCGATGGATTCCCTTACACTCTAACCGTTCCTTTCCAACAGTTCCAATCCTCTGGGCTTTTGGATCAAATCTCCCATCAAAAGTCCATCTCTTGGTCACTCCTGGTGTTACACAACTACGTGTAGCACCGGAATCAAAGAGCGTATAAGCTGGCCATCCCCCAACTAGGACTGATCCAGTGATCGGCTCACCATCCTCAGGCTCTCCCGCCATCATCACACGAGGTCCCACATTCTGACGTTTTGGTGGTGGGGGTGGTGGTGGTAGGAACTCCCTGGGACGATCCCCTGCCCGCTGGCCTCCAGTGTTCTGTAAACAGAATTTGGCAATGTGCCCGGGACGTCCACAGTTGTAACAAGTCATACCATTCACACTCCGAGGACAATCCTTCTGAAGGTGTCCCGTCCGATTGCACTTGTAACAAATTGGGGAAGTTCTCGCATTAGTTGTATCCCAAGTCCTCTTTTGAGTAATCCCCTTTTGCAGCTTTGCATGTGCTGCTTTGGCCTGACTCAACTCTTTTTCCAAACCAATCTCCAAGTTCGCAGCCTTCTCTACCAACCCAATCATACTGCGATGATCATACATCTCGCAGCGGTTCTTTAACTCAATTCTTAGACCCCTCAAGAACCTGCGGATCAGTTCATCCTCATCCATGAACCTACCAGCAAACCGGCTGAGTCGATCGAACTCTGCTTCATACTCCCTCACCGTCATATTCCCTTGGCGTAATTCCATAAACTCATTTTCCATCCTATCCATAGCCTCCCTGGGAAAATACTTCCTGGTGAACTCCGTCTTGAAATCCTCCCAAGTCAACTCATAACGTCCCTGCACTTGGGCTACCACCTTGTCCCACCAAACCAATGCTTCATCCCTCAAATATTGAACTACTAAATCCTTGCGGTACTCATGCGGGCATCTAGCATTGTCAAAATTCATCTCCAATCTTTTTCTCCAATTATCAGCAGCTGTAGGATCAGATCGACCACCAAACGACTCCATATTTATTTCCCTCAAACTCCTCATTGCTTCCCAGTACGATGGGCCTTGCACATGAGCCTGAAAAGGTGGTGGTGGTGGAGGAGGGGGTGGGTGTTGAGGTTGAGCCGCAACATTTGGTGCTACACGTTGTGGCGTGATCACCTCTGGTGTCGCTCGCACATCTGGACCTCTCTGCATGTATTCCCGAAACTGTCGGAATTCCTCGGACAAGGCCATCTCAGCTGCGGAGCCACTCACTTGTGCTCCTCTTGCTTGAGTAGCATTAGTCTCGATAGCATCCGAGTGCTCAGCATGCACGCTCTCCGTAGATGCCACGGGACTCTCAGCCCTTACTCTTGGTTGTGCAACAGCTCTTGCTTGTCCTCCTCGTCCTCCACGTCCTCCTTTTGGTGCCATCTAGTCACATAAGCAAGTGAATCAGTTTTCATCCTCTGGACTGCCTCCCGGGTCAGAACCGGTTTGACATACCTAGAGCTCTGATACCAAATTGTGACACCCCGGTTCTTACTTCCAAGGCACGGCATTAAAAATTAACTTATAAACCAAGTAATAACCAACTTAACCGAAAATATCCAAATTATTCAAATAGTTTAATTGGACATCGCAACATTGTCGCCAAACAACAATAATACAAAATTAAAAGTCTTATTCAACAACTACTATCGAAGTAATAAAATAAGCAATCTCGATCTTTGGGACCCATCACAACTTCCACTCTCCGAAACTACTCAACACGATTACCTGCAAAGAAGAGAGGGGTGAGTAATCGGGAGATTACTCAGTGGGGCAAGCCTTATGGCTCACGGATTCTCCACATACAAATATACTCAAACCATCACAAAGTCTAAACCTAAGACGAGCAGGCAAACACGTGTCCATGACACACACACAACAAACAAATCCATGAGAACATGGATAACCGCCATTACGCGGCTCGGGTACCCCGTGTCAAGACACGCTACCCCCCGTGCATACCGGATCCCTAGTGCCGAAGCACATCATCCCTGCACAAATCTCTCTCTCGTGCATACCGGATCCCTAGTGCCGAAGCACGTCATCCCTGCACAACACTCACGGTGGCTCGTCAGCCAATCCTGGCTTACCCGCATACCCGCGTCCATAAGCCAACAAACAACTACAAGGCTATTCCTTGCAAATACTTCGCGGTTCACCCGCATTTCCAATTCACAAACACTTATTTAATCATGCAAATATTATTTTCACAACAACACGCAACAAACATTAAAATTCCCGTATTAATTTCCAACCCTAAAATACTAGTTCTCTTTCTTTTAAAAACAATATATATTTTTATAATTATTATAAATAATAATTCACGAATCAAACAAATACGGTTACTTATCATATATGTAACTCGTAGGTATACTCGGCTTAACCTTAAACTAAGTAATTATTTTAAATACATTTATATAGGAAGAAAACACAACTCGTCCTCACCTTAGCAATTAGTTTGACTTTTCGATGGACTATGAACAATGTTACTCGAATTCGCCAATAATTCTCGGTCTGCATCGATTTAGATTCACCGATTAAAACAATTTAAACTACTAACTAGACTGGTCAATTGGTCAAAGTCAATGGTCAACTAAAAGTCAACGGTCAATGGTCAACTAAAAGTCAACGGTCAACTAGAAGTCAACGGTCAACGGTCAACTAGAAGTCAACGGTCAACCCGATTTGACCCGACCTCCAACCGTCCTAACTTGCTAATAGAAAAAGATAAAAAGTTTACCGGAAACTCGCCGGAGATTCACCGGAGATTCGCCGGAAACTCGCCGGAGACTCGCCGGAAACTCGCCGGAGACTTGCCGGAACTTCGCCGGAAAGTCGCCGGAATCTCACTGGAATTCCGTCGGTGGGAGTTGGCTCAACTGGTGCTAGCTCCCTTTGACTTGGTGAGAAGTGAGATGGGGAGATGTTGTATTTATAGGAGAATGAGGGGAAGGTAGGTAGGTGAGATTCTAATGTGAGACATTTAATATGTGGGAATTTTACTTGGGCCACAAAATTGTTGGGCCATAATTGCTATTGTGTTTTTAAAAAAAAAAATTGGGTCATTACAAGAGATCTCCCATAAGGGGCCATAAAGGCCAAGTACCTTGCTCTCAGCAACGATGAAACTGTTCTTCACATTGAGAACTCTAGACAGAAATAACCTTATGGTTTGTCCCATTTTTCTATCATGGAAGCAGAAACATAGATATATGATTCAATGTTGGAGATTATTATCGAGACAAACACTTATGGACATCAGTGAGACTTAAACTGATTATATTAGCTTAGAACTGATTTTATTAAGAAATCTAGAGTATCTTAGTTAAATTACTTCAAACCTTTAAAGTTATAAAAAATTAAGAAACTCTGAATATTTCTCTACTGAGAATGAGATTAATTAAAACACTATGATAGTTTCTCTGAATGTTATCTTCTAGGTCGACATTGAATTATATAAACATAGAAATCAATGTAAAGACAGAGAAAACAGAACTGGAAAATTGGACAGTTCATATTTAATTACATAAAAAAAATCCATAGCAAATAGAGGTTTCTTTATTTTTTATTTTTTGGTGTTATGTTTCTTTTATTAATTCATATGAAAACCCCCTAGAAAGGTCAAAAGTGACTTTTATGCTGTGAATAAAAAAAAGTGTGATATCGATTACTTATTTCCCAAGAAAGCTAATTGATAAGAAAAAAAAAAAAGGTAATGGTCCAATCGTCATCGGTCCAAGAGGTCATATTAGGCTCGGACGGATCTAACCCATTATCCATCCACCGCTAGAAACATAAAGTATTCGCCTCTAAAAGCCACTTGGTCCAAGCCTTCGCCTAAACCACATGACTCAACTTCTGGCTTGGATCGGGCGGATCAGTATATATCCAAATCCTGAGCCCTACCACTTAGACCGAACAAACGTTCCATACCCCTAAAGCCTCCACTCGGATTACACGCTCACGTTACCAAGCTCGGCGACAAATCTATTGTTTTCTCCTCTATATATTAAACTATATTATTTTCGTTTTTCTCGATGTGGGACATATACATATAAAAAAAAAATTTGTCATCTAGATTTATTATTTATTACAAATTATGAAAATTGTTACATAGACGATTCTACCATGGACAATTCTTTTCGACCTTTATTAGATACACAACAGACGACACTTCCTCGTCCATGCTCTTGACAGACACCTTCCCCTCTCTGTGTAGAATCACGGCGAACGGCTCTAATTGTGCATCGCTGGAGATCTCCTGTAAAATTATCTCTATTAATCTGCAAATTTGTTAATAAATCGCAATATCTGAGACTCGAACCCTAAACCTCTTGGTATACATATAAGTTTTCGTAACTCAATTAATTGCACTTCTAATAATATTTTATTTAAAATGGAAGATGATTATACTTGATTTATGAATATAAAAGGATAAAAACATGTTTATTTTTTTGACGATATAAGTTTTTCATCAATTATGAAATTTGCTTCACTAAGAAATTTTTCAGAATAGAGGAGGGAAGAATCAGCGAAAATAACAGCAAAGAGGCAATAGAGGAGGGAAGAATCAGCGAAATTTTTTTTCGTTTTCTTTTTTTCTATTTACTAAACGGAGTATAACATAATTTTGATTTATACAATCACATAAATTCCACGATTGACGAGTATATAAAACATGGCCATATTTGTATGAATATAGTAAACTATACAAACCCATACGAATTTAACAATAGAAAATACAAAGCCATATGATTAATAAAACTTATAAAGTTGACCATGGGAGAGTTTTATTCTAGACAGTGATCACTGATAACATTGCTGACACAATCTTCATTTCAAACGTGGGTTTGAGGCACATCTTCATTAACAGGCAGGAGACGGAGCCAAAGGCAGCAACCGTCGATGGGGCCGTCGAAGACAACAACATACGAAACAAATAAGCCAACGTATAAGTCGAACAAGTTGGATTAAGAGTATTAAAACAGGAAACACGATCCAAAATCCCAAATAAATTTTCATTATATAACCAATTATTTTATTTTCGGATTGAACCAATAGGACGGCAAAGAAAAATGCCGCCGATGTACAAAGAACGGCCGCCACCATAAACGTTATCAGGATCGCCATTATCAGCCGGTTCCTATATAAATAAATTTTAGGTTATCATCAGATAACTAATTTTTAATTTATTTAGAAAAACCAAACAGTTCTCACTAATTTTCCTGAGTTTGAAAAGACACATTAGACAACTGACATTATGAGTGTGAACCAGTGGAGGAGGTAACAATTATTTTTACCGCGGTCAATTTTTATCTTCAAGATACTTATAAAAAATTTTATGAAATCAAAATGTATTTTTATCATTTTTATAAGGGTAAAAACTAATTTTTAACTATATTTTATCAAAACTTTTAAACCGGTTTTGTCATTTGTCTTTTATTCTTTAGTTTATTTTTTTAAAGAAAATTTAATTATAAAGATATATATATATTTTTTTTAATTTGTGAGAACCTCACTGATGTAGATGCGCTATAGATGCTCTTAAATTTAGGTAGTACTATATATACAACCATGCATGTTATATGAAGTTGCACATATCATTTACGTACCTCAGCCGTAAACCGCTGATGACGAGGAGAATGAGACTCATAGAGGCAGTAAATGATACTGTACAGCTAACAACCATCCCAAGATAGATTACACGCTTTGAACTATCATGATCCTCCAGCACCGCAGTTCCGGCTGTCGTCTTACAATTCGGGTCGGATCCAGTTTGATTTCCAGAAGAACAATCGTCAATCTGCCATACCCCACCAGGAGGATTAACCATAGCCTGAAAGCTCATAGCAGCTATAACCGTTGCTACAACCATAAGATTTCCTCTGGTTTTTTCTAACCAGTCACCTTGGCGCTTTAGATACGTTACAAACCACTGTGATGATTCTTCGTATTGATGATTTTCTCGACCATCGACCTCCATGATTTGGAGCGGAAGATGTTCCACAAAATGATTATATTTCTTAGTTTTCATATATGTAATGTTGTAACTTGTGTACGCCGAGATTATAAAGAGCAATGGAAGATACTTATTTTTAAGGAAAGGAGATGGAAATTTCTGGTTTGATTAACAAAAGTCTATGTGGAAACTCTTTGTTTGTTGATCACGGGTATAAAAATTCTATTATTTGAGAATTATCTGACAAATCGAGCGTCAACGATAATGACACTAGTCAGTGTAGTCAGTGTAGTGTGTCTTAATTTATTACGTAGTACTGCATGTGTCTACAAGTGTTATTCAGTGATTTGATTCAGAACTATAGTAAGAACCATTCGCCATGATAATACATTTCATGGCCCATCTTTTTTTTTTTTTCTTTTTTAACCGCGGGAGTTCCGGACCTTTGGCCCGTAATCTCCCTCAGTACCCGGAGCTAGCCTTTAGTCCATTCCTATTTAATGAAGAGTTAATTTGCAGAGTAGGACATTTATTTGATTTTAATAGGCAATATGGACCATAAACTATTCATAATTGGAAGGATAGGCCATGTGTTCCTATTCACAGAAGGAGAGCTTATCCTATGTGATTACATGTAATTACGAAATATGCCATTAGAGAAAAAAAAGCGCTTGGAATGAAAGAAAGAGAAAGAAAAATATTAATTTTTTGTCGTTTATTTTTTTTTTCTCTTTCTTCTCTTTCTTTAATTGCTTTTAACTTAATTTGGTTATAAAATAATCATAATAAAATTGTAATGAGGAATTATTATTCTTTAAAATTATTTTATGAATCAAGAAAGTATAACTTTATTATATTTTACAGATATCACTACAAAAAAACTGAATATTGTGACTAAAATTTGTGACAAAATATTTATGTCACAATATTGTGACAAAATCTATACGAAATTGTGATGAAAATATATGGTCACAAAATCGTTACTAATGCGTCACAATTTTGAGACGAAACAAAGAGTAGCAAAATAAGGTCACTAATAATGCCGAATATGTTACAAAACTTATTGTCACAAAATTTGTTACGAATTTGTAAATAGAAACTCGTTAGTAAGTGATACGATGTTGGTGATTAAACTTGGGTCACTAACCGTAATAAAAATTGGTAACAATTTCATCGTGATTTGCTACCGATTTCATGACTTTTATATTTTTGTCATAATTGTTAAAAAAATGTTACTATAATCTGTCATAGTTTAAGTTTGTATATTTTTATCCATGTTTTATTATTTCAAGTTTACAACACTTTTTTTTCTCTTTAATTTATATTTAAAATAATTTCAATAATTCGAACAGTTATTTTGTTAATAAGATTAGACTCATAACTTTTGAACTCATAAGATACACCCAAAATTTTGTAAGGGATGCAAAATGCAATATAATCATATACATATTCATACATGAGATGAATATAGTTTGTTATATTTCAAGTCACTGAACTAATCATATTCTGCCACATGCAAAGTTTAATGAAAACAATAAAAAATCAGAGCAAAATTAAATAAATTGTTTAAGAATTAAAAAAAATTATTTTATTTTCCCATCATTCCCCTCTTTCTTTCTTTTTTCTTCTTTTCCAACATTGTCGTTCCCTTTGCAGTTTCTATTGTGCTGCAAATTTTTTTAAAAAAATATATATATATATTGCTCCACTATTCCCACAATTGTTTTAAGATTAACTTCTTTTCTATTTTGTTGGACAAAATAACTATGTTATTTAACTTACACGGAATTAAAAGGGACGAGAGATATATATTTTGTAAAATCCCATAAATATCTCAGAATTTCAGATCTGTTTCTCCTGTCCTCACCAAAAAAAAAAAATATGTTTCACCGCTCTTCGGTTTCTCCTCTGAAACCCAGCAAATCAGTAAAATATCTACATAGAATTCAACAAAAACAACAAAGGATTTCTTAAAACAAAACAAGAAACCAGAAGTTGCAAGAGCTCAAGCGCGTTCTCTCCATTTTCAATTCTTTCTTTTACTCTGGATTTTAATATATCTAAACTACTAACCATTATTAGATTTCAGGGTCTTCTCCAAATTTCAATATGTTTCTCCATCATCTCGGTGCTCACGGGCATCACCACTACTTACAACCTGCTTGAGGATCGACGACACCGTCACTCTGTTTTATGGATGGTTGGTAGCCGTCACGTTCACAATGGACGAGATCTGCTTTTTTTACACCACCGGTGCGGCTTTTAGATCGGCATCAGAGCTTTGGGCAGACATGACTTCAAATTCACTGGTCAACGCTGGTGGCCGGAGACTAGACGACATGAGAACCCGGCACCAGAGCTTGCGTCGGGACCGATTATCTCTTCATCAATTTAGTTTTTTTTTTTTTATGCTTAACTGGTTTTTGTGTACCAAACCAATTTTTGTAAACCATAGCTGCCTGGTTTCGGTTGATTAATATAATATTATTCAAAGAAATATATATATATATATATATATATATAATTCATATGTACGTGTGTATAAAAAATTCACCTAACAATTACAATTTGTAAAGAATTTGTTATATTAAAAAAATCTTTAACAAAAAAACAAATAATTTGTTAAAATCAATTAATTACAAAAATGAAGGTGAAAAATGAAAATTATTATGTGACTACAATTTAGTCATTAATGATTATTTTGTGACATTATGTTAGTCGGAAATTGCTACAAATTAGTGACACACGTTTAGTAATAATCTATGTCGTTTTTGTTACTATATTTTTGTGTTGCAATTTGCGACAAAATTGTGACTATTCTAATAGTCACCCAAATTGAGATCTTTTTGTGACTAAAATTAATTTGTGACGATTTTATTATGACTGTTAAAAATTGTCACGAATTAGTCACAATAGAGAATTTGTGACTAAAAATCTATATATTGTGACTAATAAAATCGTTAGAATAATATTTTTTTTCTTGTAGTGTATAAAAATCATCCATTTGATCAAATATCAAGTAAACAAAATGGTGTACATAAAAAAATTTGTAAATATATGAAAGGGTACAATATGATGTATGAGATATATATGACGGTATACAAGATGTTATCAAAATATGGTAGTGTACAAGATTATGTAAGTGATGGTAGTGTACAAGATGATGTAAGTGACATGATCGGTGTACAAGGCGGTGTACGGGGCGAGTCGGTGTACAAGAAAAACTAGGTGTACAAGAAAAACTTGGTGTACGAAATAGTATACGTATTAGTGTACGAGGTGTCATCGAATATATTATATCTGTAAAATATCTAGTGTACAGTGTATCGTACACCGATCTATATATCGTCTTGTACACCGACTAGTTTCATACAATAATTCACATTTTTTACACTGTCTTTTTTCGTACACTGAAGCAAAATTAGGCCAATTTCAACATTTTTGTATAACAGTTTACAGGATGTAAAAGATGGTATACGTGATGCGATAGTGTACAAAATATTGTACATTAGAAATTATTAGTGTACATTAAAATCATATATATTTCAATTTGAATTGGTGTACATTAAAATAGTATACGTTTCTATTTGAAACCAATCCAATTTCACTCATTTCATGTGTCTCACAATTTAAATAGGTCAAAATGTTAAAAAATATGTGTGTTTCTATTTTAAATATACATGACAATGCACAATTTGTTACATGTGTTTCTATTTTAAAATGATGTAAGTTTCTATTTTGAAATGATTTATGTTTCTAATTTAAAATGGTGTATATTCAAATTTAAATTAGTATACATTTCAATTTGAATGGATGTACATTAAAATGGTTGAACACGATGAGTACAAAGATAATGTTTCTAAAAATCGTTATAGCATTTGTAACTATTTATATAAAAAAAATCGTTATAGTTAAAAAAATATTTGTAACTATTCAAAATTATTTATATTATAATGATCTTTGTACACCAATTTTTGACATAACGTACACCAATGGTGGTGTACGAGATATACATGATACCATAATGTACATGATATAACAATGTAGAGATATGATGGTGTACGAGAAATGATGGTGTACGGAATGGTGATAAAATAAAATAAAACTATATAAATATGTAAAGTATAACAAAATTGAATTTCCTAAATTCACAAAAAAAAATATGAATTAATATTTGGTTACATTAATTTTTAAATGAAAACTTTATAAGAATTGTAATGACCCAATAGTGCAGAATGAAATTTAAAATTGCAAAACATTTGGGTAATTAACTCGAAAACAAAAAACAAAAATAAGCAAAGGAAAGTAATCGAAGTCCAAAAAAAAAATCTGAAGCCAATCAATATTAAGCTCATAAACAAGAAAATATGACAACTACCCATATGGGTCATTTTGGCAGAGGAGAGATGGTTGTATTAGAGGGTGGATGTGTATTAGATTGATAGTGGGTCCAGACTTGATTACCCAATTTTAAATAGTAACAGGCCTAATTTGCCAATTACTTTTCAAATATGACTCACTTCTCCAATTATTTCTTTAAAGAATGAATCTCCATACCAACGAGGGTTTAAACCCGGGGCACAAGGGAACCAACTCCCTTGTGTTACCACTAAGCCACCACACCTTTGGTTAAACAATAAAGTTATTCATGGCCCATCTTAGAGCACCATTAGTGGGAGACTCTTACTGAGTCTCTCACCATTAAAAATAATTAAAAATAATTTAAATATTATTTTTTAATAAAAACGATTGAGAATCGATTCTCATTTGAGAAACTTTGAGAACCTCTCAAGAAACTCTTCTCTCTTCTACATGTCACTTTTTGAATGGTCAAGATTTTATTCTGATAAATAAATTTCACAATGACTTAAAAAGTTAATTAAATTGTTTATATGTTAATATTTATCATTTAAAATTTTTCTATAAATCATAAAATAAAATTATCTATCTAACAAGTTCCATTATGCGTGAGTATAAATTATATATTAATATTATTTTAATTATTATTAGTTAAAATAACAATAATATTATTTTAATTAATATATATGAAATATTAGAAAAAATAAATTTTAAATTTTTTTTAAAAAAATATCTTTATATTTTTAAAAGATTAAAATTAAAAATTAAAAATTGTTCTCACATATGAAATATTAAAACAAATAATTTTTTAAAAAAATTGAAAATATATTTTGATATGATTTAAAAGATATAATTATAAATATTATAGTTTAAGATAAAATTAAAAATAAGTATTTAAGTTAAATTATACTAAAAATATTAAACTACAATTAAAAAAAATATATATTCATGAGAGACTTAGTGAGTCTCTCACCAATGAAGGTGAAGAATCATGAAAAATTTCTAACAATAAAATTCATCAAAAATATTAATAATATATTGATGAGAGACTCAATAGGTTTCTCACCACTAATGGTGCTCTTATATCTTAAATTGAGAGAGGACTAAATGTCTTATAGCTAAACTAATCAGCAGGGTCGGATATGAGGCCAGCATGGTGAAGCAATAAAAATTTATGGTGTATCATATCAAAAAAATTAAAAATATTTTTATATACTAAAATATTTTTTTAATTCAAGAATAAAAAAATAGGTAAAATTTTTTTAGAATTTTTATAAATAAAAATTAATATAATAAATATATACATTTTATATTATAGGGCCTCTATTTTCTATTTTGATTAGGGCTCTGCTATCTCAGGACCAGCCCCGCTAATCAGTAAAATAAATAAATAAAGGTTAGTGAAGAAAGATTTATCAATTATTAGTGTTACAAAAGATTGAAGATTTCAAGTATTTTTCAGCTTAGAGGTCTCGCATGGTGACAATCAATCATTGAAGATGAGAATCACTCTTGATGCTTTCGTTATGTTTATTTTTTTTGATGTTGAGCGGTTGTGCTCTATTTTCTTTTTTTGGATTTTGATACTCTATTTCTTCGCTCTTTAATGGAGTTTTTTATGAAAAACGACAAAAAAAACAATTCTCTTAAATAGCACAAAATAAAGTTTTTGTGACATATTTAGCACACATTTTTATTTAAGATACAAATATCATTTTTATTAAAGGATAATTCTCTTATATAGCACAAATCTCCTACCCTCACATTTTTAGAGTTTAGGATTTAGGGTTTAAAGTTTAGAAAACCCGAAACCCTAAAACCTAAACCCTAAATCCTACCCCTACCCTCTAAAAACTATACCTTAAATTCTAATATAGTTAAGCCAAACCAAAAATTAAATTATTACTTTATAAAATGCTATTTTAATTTGTCCTAAATTTAAATGTGTGGTAAATGTGGAACAAAAACTTTATTTGGTGCTGTTTGAGGGAATTTCTCAAAAAAAAATAAGTGACATCATTTTGGGCAAAGTAGAGAATATTATTTCACTCCTGCTAACATACAAATCTTTGTATTTATTAAAATTTTGATGGAGATTTTTTTCTTTTTTACTTATTAAGAATATGTTTTGGGCAAAGTATAATATTGTAAAACCTGTAATACATTCAATAGCTCTAATGATTTGTAAAACCTGTAAAAATCCTAAATAACACCAAAAAGACCCCAAAACGTAATCATGAACTCCATAAAAAAAACTCTAAAGACTTATACAAGAGAGAAAATTAAAGAAAAAAATCTTATATAATAAAGTAAGATTTACCTAAACCGAATTTTTGAGATTAAGGTTTTCCTAGTTTAGGGGAAAAATGGTATGTGATACGTATTGGGTTCCTCTGTTTTTTCTTAGTTGATCCAATTCTCACGTTTTGCTTGAGTCCTCAATATGGGCTAACCTTTGTACTATTGAAAAAAAGAAAAGAAAAAAAAACTAGTCTGCATTATCTTTTATATTCAAACGTATAGTATCAACTAATTATGCGATTTGTTTTCGAAATTTCCTCCCACTTCTTCTAAATTTGTTATTTGTGTATCTTTTTCTAAATAGAAGCCAATATGAATACAATTACGATTCTATCAAATTATCTCGAGTGTCGTTTTTGTTTGAGGTAGAATATTCTATCAAATCTTAATTTTCTTTTATCTTGTAATTTTCTCTTTATTTTTTGTGGTTTACATTCATTTGAAAATAAACAATTTTTTTCTGAATGTTAGTATATACTATTTTAATATTTTATTTAGGTTTGATGCTTACCACATGAGGTCTCATGAAGAGAGAGATCCCCCCATAAGCCGACCTCTGTTTTTTTAGGTTATTAGTTAATGCCTATGGTTTCTTAGCTTTACCCAAATTTGATTTTGCTGGGTGGTATAGTATAACTATACTTGAAATTATTTTGTAGTTGTAGAGGTGAATATACTATTGTCGTTGGTGTTACAGTCACATTAACGTATCTGTTGGTTCTCTTTTGACTGTTTTTGTAGAGTCATTGTTGGTGTTACAGTCACACTAACGTATCTGTTGGTTCTCTGTGGACTGTTTTTGTAGCGTCATTGGTTTGCTCTGTTTTTCTTTAGTTGATCCTATGTTCTAACGTTTTCTCGGAGTCAAGCTTTCAAGCTTGATATATTTTATATTTTATATTGAAACTTAGACATCATCAATTAACCATGAAGAGGTCAGATTGAAAAAAATGCAATAGAATTGTTTTTTGGCATTCAGATAGAGAGCTATATGTTGTCGAATGATTCTACTCTCATTTGATATCTTATGTTGAATATCTTATTCGGTGATGATGTTTTCATTGCCGATCAGGAAGTCGCCAAAATCTATGAATCTGCTAGTTCAACTTTGAATTGTGCAAACATAGAAACCAACACAGAGAAAATGAAACTAGAAATTAGACAGTTAATACTTACTTACAAATTTTAGCCAAAAATAAAAAGAAAAAATAAATACTTATTTACATTGAAGATAGAGCTAGGTTTTTTTTTTTTTTTGGATTATGTTTCTTTTATTAAAATTCATATGAAAGATCATAGCTCACAGAGTGACTTCTATGTTGTGAATAAAAGTGTGATATCGGTTACTTGTATCCCACGGAAAATAGTTGACGAGAAAAAAAAAGTAATGGTCCAATCATGAACGGGTCCATGAGATCATATTAGGCTCGGACAGATCTAACGCGTTATCCATCCACCACTAGAAACAGGAAGTATTCGCTGCTCTGTGAAACCAGCCTTACGCATTGCCCTCTATTCTAGGAGCCACGTGACCCAAGCTTTCGCCTAAACCACATGACTCAACTTCTGGCTTGGATCGGGCGGGTCAGTAAATATCCAAATCCCGAGCCCTACCACTTGGACGGAACCAACGTTCCATTACCCTTAAAGCCTCCACTCGATTACAAGCTCACATTACCAAGCTCGGCAACTCATATACGGTAGAACCTCTATAAATTAATACTCCATAAATTAATAACCTCTCTAAATTAATAAATTATTTTGGTTCCGAGTTGGACCGGTGTAATAACTGACATATTTCGATAAAATAATAAGATAATAATTTTTTTTGAAATCTCTATGCAAATATATAGTCTCATTAATAACATAAATTAATAATCATATAAATTTATTATATATATATAAGATATCTTAGTGAAATACAATTCTAATGTTGTTTATTTATTCGTAAATTTGTAAAAAATTTTGAGTTTATCTCTATTTTTTTTTTAAATAATAAAAATATATGATATTATCTTCTCAAATTGCAACAAAAATTATTAAAAATATATATATATGCAATGATTATTTCCTAATATGTAAATGCATTAAACACATTGAAGTATTGTCTTCATTTTTCTACTTTTTATATAGCATTTTTTGAAATTAAAAAAAATTCTCTATATCGATAAACTATATCAATAAATTAATAACCTCTATAAATTAATAAAATTCTCCGGTCCCAGCATTATTAATATATAAAGGTTTTACTGTACTGTTTTCTTCTCTATATATTAGACTCTATTGTTTTCGCTTCCTTCGATGTGGGACATCTACAGGTTTTCATAACCCAAATTAATTGCACTTCTAAATATAGGATTTAAATGGAAGATACTTATATTTGGAAATCAAGACAATAAATAAAGGAGGTTATTTTCACGATGATATATCAGAGTTTTCATCAGTTATGATAATGAAAGATGCACTATCCGACTTATAAACACTTTACTAGGTAGTGACTGGGGCAAAATAATTGTCAACTTTTGTAAAGAAAATTTAATTTAAAGTTCGATTGAGTTTTTGTTGCATTTTGTCTAGACCTTGTCCTTAATACAAGCGGGTACGTCATGCCCAAACTTGCGGCTCTAAATATATTAAATACTTTTTCGGCCACTTATCTTGTAAAAGCTTCACTAGCAGAATTGGTTATTGTCTTCCAACAAAATTTTATTTTTTACATCATTAGTAGCCCTCTATTATCGGGACCGAGCCTGATTTTGTCCACACAAATTTAATATATAACTAATTTACACTCTCATTCACTATCATTCAATATATATATATATACTTTATTCCAAAAGTCACAAATGATTAGATTTCTTTTATTTGTTTAATTCTCATCGTAGTAGTAAGGAAGAATTTGAGTTCTCACAGACAAAGGAATAGTGACATTATGCAGAGAGTCACTCCAAGTCAAGCTTCCAAAGTAGTAACCTGTATTGATTTTGTGTGTGGTCGAGACTTTGACTTTATAAGAGACCTTTTTGGTTGCAGAGTTGAAAACTAACGTCTCTGGTGTTACAGTCACTTGAACGCCCAACGGTGGCTCGACCACTACTTTATAGATTGAGTCTAGTGGTCCAACATTAGTGAGGGTCCTGGTGATAGTGACTTCATCTTTGAGGTCTGGGATTGTGATGGAAGGCAAGTTGAAATCAAGAACAGATGGTTTGGGATTCGAACAGACTGTTCCTTTACCAAGAAGTTGAGAGATGGATGACTCGTTGTAACCAACAGAACACATGTAGAGAACATAGTCTTCGAGTCCCAAGTCATATACAAGACCTGGTTTTGCAGCTTTCTCTGGATTCACAAGGCCTCCACCATAGTCAAACGGATCAGCTAGCTTCCGAGGTGACCCTTCTGCAAAAATCTGCTCTCCAAATGGATCTGTTCTCCAAGCTGCAGAGAGTAAATACGCTTATCGAGATCAGTATGTTCTTGTTTTGTCTCTTTTTTTTTCAAGCATTGGGTAAAGAAGATAAGAACCTGTAGTGACAATGGCTGATCTGATAGCAGCAGGAGACCAATCAGGGTGGAGAGCTTTAAGAAGTGCAACAACTCCTGAAATGGTAGGAGTCGCCATTGATGTCCCTGACAAGAAAATGAATCCTCGGTCGTTGAAAGTGGTATTGGTGGTTGTAGCTGCCAATATGCTCACTCCCGGTGCTGCTATATCCGGCTGCATTCATATGATTAATAACATCTTAGGCAAGATAATTAGATGAGTTTAAGAATTTTTTTTTTTTTAAGGATTCTAACATACTTTAAGGATTGCAGATGAAATAGGATTAGGCCCTCTTGATGAGAATGTTGCCACTTTTGTACCAACTGGTTGTCCAATGAGAGTTCTAGAAGGTTGTATCTTCACATTAGGCGATCTGCGAAACAACAGAATGTTACTTATTTTCTTACTATTCTAAGTGAATGAAGATGTTAGTCTACATTTTCATACCCATTGGAACGTATGTAAAAAAGTATATCGGTTCCGAGCTCGTAGTCAACAGCAACACAAGGGAAATCATTTAGACATGGTCGGAGAATGTTGCCTGGTTGTCCTGCGATGATTACACCGAGCCCACCAGCTCTCTTCACATAAAGCGAAGCCCTCGATACAGATGTACTATAAGGTGATTCTGTGAAACATAACACAACTTTCCCTGCCATTGTACTATTAGGATTGATGAGAAGACGCTCACATGTACTGCATTACAATCAAGAACCAGAGTGAATTCAAGAGAATTGTTCTTCTTCATATTTACAAGATTTGGTGAATACTAAGAAACTAGAGATTTGTTATTACCCGGAAAAACTTTCGTTACTGTTCCCTGGATTCTCTGGATAAACCAAGCTAGTGAAGCCAAGTTCTGGACCTGTGTACATTGCTTGACCCTGCAATATAGTGACCGAACTCTCAATAAGACACAGAACTTCAAAAATTTGTGGAGTAAATGTTTTGAAAACAAGTAATATATTGCGTTTTGTTACCAATATGACTTTATTGTTCCCAAGTGTCATAGGTGTGGCAAAGGACCGGTCTAGAGTAGTTGCAGCCACTGTGATTATCCATGGAGCCAAGTTTGTAACGGTTTGAGCTGCTGGGCCAGCGTTACCAGCCGCACAAACAACTGTAATACCCTTTAAGACTGCATGGAATGCCCCAGTAGCTATACCATCTCGAACATCAGTTTCTGGGTACAGAGGTTCATAGCCTAGAGAAAGAGACAGAACATCAACACCATCATGAATCGCCTCATCCATAGCTTTCAAGATGTCAGCAGATGAACAAGTCGTTATCTCTAAATCATCCAGATACCAACAAGTCTTGTACACTGCTATACGAGCACGCGGTGCCCCGCCTCTCACAGTTCCTCCAGCTAGGCCCTTGTAGCTTGTATTAGGCACGTATGAACCCCCTGCGATGGTAGCGACATGTGTTCCATGACCATTATAGCCTCTAGGGGAAATGAAGTCAAGTGATTCTGAGGAGTTGAAGCTTTCGTGAGTCGCAAGAAAAGCTTTGATGAAGTACTTGGCTCCTATAAGCTTTTTGTTGCAATAAGAGGAATTGAAATTCTCTCCTGATTCACAACTTCCTTTCCAGTGGCTTGGCACCGGCCCAATCCCATTGTCGTTAAAGACTTCAGATTCAGGCCATACTCCTGCAAACCGCGGAGAACAGTTTAGCCATAGAGACACTAAGACAGAGCCATGGAGGAATATATAGTAACAGGAGACTTAAGATTAATCTGCACTGTAATAAGAAAGAAATGTTAAATTATACACTCATACCTGTGTCAATAACACCGATGATGATTTGTTCGCCCATATTAGTTTCATTTAGAAGATTCTTTGGATTGGTGGCAGAAAGGCCTAAGTAGTCCCAAGTCCGAGTTGTTGTCGGTTTGTAGAATCTATCCGGTATGACATGAACAACTTCAGGTAAATCTGTTAACAATGAAAAAGAAAATCAGATTAGAATGTTGAGACAATCAAGATGTCATGTAGATATGTGTCTGGTTCCTTGGATGCCAAGAAAATGTGGGATTAGGATGGAGTACCCGCTATTTTCTTGGCTTGGGAATCGGTAAGCTTCGCCGCGAAACCTGAGAAGCCATGTCGGAAACTATGCACCATTGAATCATGAGCATCTTCTTTACTGTTAACACATGAAAGAAGAAGCAAAAGCAAGAAACATAAGTATACAAATTGAGACATTATAACAATGAAGAAACTATATTTACATTACATAACCTTCCAAGAAGTGACCACAACATCCGATGATGAGATTCCGTGACAAAATCGGGATCATCATGCTGCTTCTCACCTAAATACACTATATGAACCTATTGATAATCCAACAATAACCAAATTTTATTAGTTTTGGTCTCTGTTTATGTTATCTAGCCAAAAGTATGAACTTATCGAGTACCTTGCTCTCAGCACCTGCTCGCGCCAAGAAACTGCTCTGCCCATTGAGAATTATGACCAGAGTTAGTACCACAAAAAATGATGTTATGTGAATCGTCATTCCAAGAGAGAGAGATGTAATATAGTTGGGGACAAATATTGGGGAAGCTTAAGCATTTATATTACATGTCGCCTTAAGATGAGCTTGACAAAGAATGTTTCTATATATAATTGGAATTGTTCTAACTTCTTTGCTTGTTTGAATTTCTTACGTTTTATCAGTCAGAATTGACGAAGCTATAATTTAATCCAACACACAATGTGTAAGGAATATATCAAAAGCTGTGTGCTTAGTCAACTAAATTCTAGTTTATTGCAATGTATGAAGCCAACACGATCAACAAGTCAATGAGATTTGATTGAAGATAACCTCAATAAGTATGTTCCATAGAAACTAGAAAAAAATAATAAGAAAAGAAAAAAAACAATAAACTGGAGTTACATTTAAAGTCTGTCAAGGTTTTTTTTTTTAAGGTCTGTCAAGGTTTGCTACACATTATCCTCTAGACAATGAATTTATCATTTTCTTAAAAAAATTTAAGGCTACAATCATTAAAGTAAGGATTATGTATATATAGGGAAAACGGCCAAAATCAACCCAAACTATTTGCAGAATGCCTTTTCCTACCCAACGTATGATACCATGCATTTATCAACCTGAACCATCTAAAATTTCAAAATTTAAACCTGAACCATATGAATTTTAGCCGATTTCAACATTTACCTAAACGGTGTTACTTAGCCATTCAACGGTGCTGAATCAGACGATTTGTGGCCTACACGTGGCATCAAAACTTAGTATAATGACATCGTATTGAGTTGAAAAATGAATGGATATGTCGGATACATCAAATCGAAGGATCTCTGTGTTGTTATCTCAGCTTGAATTCATGTTTTATCGATGGAGTTGTAGGAGAGCACTCGCTTGGAAGAATAAGATATATTGATTTTTGGTTCACATGAACCACAGAAGTCAATGTGTCCTAGTGGTTTAAAGAGATGGATTCTAAATCCAATTGGTTTCGCCGGCGCAAATTCGTTTCCTATTCTTTGACAATTTGTTTTAGTTTTATTAACTCAAAATGGCGTCATTTTACTAAGTTTTGATGTCACGTGTACGCTACGAATTGTCTGACTCAACACCGTTAAATGACTAAGTAACACCGTTTAGGTAGATGTTGAAATCGGCTAAAATTCATATAGTTCAGGTTTAAAATTTGAACTTTTAGATAGTTCATGTTGATAAATGCATGGTACCATAGGTTAGGTAGAAAAAGGCATTCTGCAAATAGTTTAGGTAGATTTTGGCTTTTTCCCCTATGTATATAGGTTATTCTTTTTATGTAATTATGATGAATTTCTACGCCGATAAGTAAAATCACAGATTTTTTTTTCTGTCACAAAGCTTTAATAGAAAAACAAACAGAGACCCAATTTTGAATTTTTGATCAATTGGGGAATTATGTCGAACCAGCTTGTGTAAATTACTCGTTTGTGATTTTTCCGGATTAAATAAACATAAAGAAAAGCCACCCAAAAATATTGTGTGAATTCAATTCCTATCCTAAGTCCTAAGTAAATCTATTTAGGTCTCGAGAGTTTCTTTATGATTTTTTTTTTCTATTTACTAAAAGGAAAATAACGTACTTTTGATATATATACAAGCACATAAATTCCACGATTGACGAGTATATTAACATGGCTATATTTATATGAATATACAAACCCATACGAATTTAACCCAAAAAAAAAAAAAAAACAAACCCATACGATTAATTAATAAACCTTATTAAAATGACCATGGGAGACTTTTATTCTAGTGATCACATTCCCAACACAATCTTCATTTCGAACATATAACACAATCTTGATTCTTGAGGCACCTCTTCATTAACGGGCAGGAGACGGAGTTAAAGGCAGCAACCGTCTAGGGGACCGTCGTTGACGTCGACGACAACAACATACAAAACAAATAAACCACCACATAAGTCGAACAAGTTGGATTAAGAGTATTAAACCAGGAAACACGACCCAAAATCCAAAATAAATCGTCAGTATATAACGAATTATGTGATCATCGAATTGAACCAACGCAACAGCAAAGAAAAATGCCGCCGATATGCAAAGAACGGCCGCCACCATAAACGTAACCAAGATCGCCATTATCACCCGGCTCCTATATAAATAATTATATCATCAGATAAATAAAGTTTTTAAAACATATGATAAAATTAAAATTAGGGGAAATTGTATATATATGATACATTTTTTTAGAGTTTGTCTATATACACTTTTTTTTTTGTTAATTGTCAATCATGCCAAATTTATCTTTTCAAATAGTTTTAACAATTTTTTTTTTTAAAAGATAAGTTGTGAATTAAAAAAAGCAAGTCGTGTCTAGTTTAAGGAAATTTCGTTGATGTTAATTTCATATTAAATGTGTTCTAGATTTTTTTAGAATACACGTTCTGAATTTTGTACACGTTCTAGAAAATTTAGATTACGTATTCTACATACTTTTCATGTTCTACGGAATTTAGAACTCGTCTCTATTCTACGATATTTAGAATTCAAATTCTACGGAGTTTAGAATATATATTCTGCAAGTTACTCTATATTCTATAAAATGTAGAATATATATTCTGAACTTTACTCTATTTTCTACGAATGTTAGAATACGTATTCTACAATTTGGTCATGTTCTACGAAATTTAGAAGATGATTTCTGCATAATTCAGAATTTCGTAAAATAATAAAACTGAATCGAATATATTATGGAAACTGAATATTTATAACATAAATGTCTAAATCTATTATAAGGAAATTTAATATTTACTAAGATTATGTTCTACGGAGTGTTAGAATACGTATTCTACGGTTTGATCATGTTCTACGAAATTTAGAAGATGAATTCTGCATAATTCAAAATTTCGTAAAAAAAGGAAACTGAATCGCATATATTTATGGAAACTGAATATTTATTAAATCGTTAACATCAATGTCTAAATCTATAATAAGAAAATTGAATATTTATTAAGATTATGTTCTACGGAGTTTAGAATATATATTCTACTTAGTTTAGAATTAGGTTTAGTATAAACTAAGTTGATTAGGTTGACACAGGAGATTTCAGAGGAGGATGACACAGTTTGAAAAAACACATTCTTCAGTCTGGTATCGACGACGACGAGAATAAAAAAAAAATCTCTAAATTATGTGAAAGATGTGATTACTTTTTAGTATTTGTTAAATATTTTTTATTTAATTAAATTAATAATTTTTTAATTAATAATTTTTTAAGAGAAGTGTATATCCAATTGCCATTTTTTTCTTTTGACTTTCCTTTTTTTTTGGTTCACTCTCTTTATTTATTCAAATTAATTTATTTTATTAAATTACATATTTAAGAGTATTTTTGGATTTTGATTATTTAAAAAGTGTATTTGGACAATGTAAAAAAAAAGGTGTACATGGACAAACTTAAAAAAAACATCCTTTATAACCAATTTTCCCTTAAAATTAAGTGTCTCCATCTTTGACATATCAAAGTTTTTGTGTTGTTAAGATAACTAATATATTAATATTGTATTACATATTAATAATATTATAAGTGTATATATAATTCTTAAGGTTAAGATAATCTCATTTGGCCACGTTTGATATTTTTTAACCTACCGATGTTCTACAAGATTTTTTTTTTTTTTTTTTTTTTTCGTATCTCTTCTTTAACCAAAACTAAAATCAAACTGAACTAGAATAAAACCAACCCAAACCAAACTATCTTTGGTTTAGTTTGGTTGGAGTTTTATTAAAACTGAATTACTCTAAGTCTCTAACCACGCTGAATCCATACTTAAATCGAAATGCCCACCCTAAATTACACCACAATCTCAATTTACATAACTATACAAAAGAAACAAATCTAATTCCCTCACTTTTCTGTAATATTTTGTCAAATAAATTTTTACATATAGATATAACAAATCTAGCACTCATAACTTGAAACAAGTTAATATATATACAAGTAACCATGCATGTTATATGAAGTTGCACATATAATATATGTACCTTAGCCGTAAACCGCTGATGACGAGGAGAATGAGACTCATGGAGGCAGAAAACGATACTGTACAACTAATAACCATCGAAAGATAGGCTACACGCTTTGAACTATCATGCTCCAACACCGCAGTTCCGGCTTTCGCCTTACAAACCGGAACGGTTCCAGTTTGATTTCCAGAAGAACAATCGTCATTCTGCCATACACCACCAGGAGGAGTAACCATAACTTGAAAGCTCATAGCAGCTATAACCGTTGCTGCAACCATAAGATTTCCTCTGGTCTTTTCTAACCAATCACCTTGGCGGTTTAGATACTTTACAAACCACTCTGATGATGATTCTTCGTCTTGCTGATTTTCTCGACCATCGACCTCCATGATTTGGAGCAGAAGACGTTCCACGAAATGATTATATTTCTTAGTTTTTATATATGTAATGTAACTTGTGTTCCTCGAGATTATAAAGAACAAAGGAGAGGCGACAGCTTGTTTTTAAGGAAGGGAGATAGAAATTTCTGGTTTGATTAACAAAAGTCTATGTGAAACTATTTGTTTACTAATAATCACGGTAATAAAAATAATATATTTCTTGAGAATTATCTGATCAAGTCAAGAGTCAACGATAGTGACATTAGGTTTTATATTCTGAATGGCACAACTTCAAATTAGACTTGGTATTTAAAAAAAACTACTTTCAGTGGTCTTCACTTATACGGAGTACTAGTTTTACATGTGTCTTTTATTAGAAGATAAATGTCAATATCAAAAGATAATGTTAATATTAGAGATAATGTTAATATTCCAATTCTAATTAGGAATATGTGGGTCTAATATTATGTATAAATAATCATATATTGTGTTCATAATTCAATAACAAAGTCTTTAAGCAAACTTAGCTTTACATGGTATCAGAGCCTGGTTTCTGAGACCTCAAAATTTATTTGTTCATCGTTTATATAGTGAATTTTGAAGTTTGAAATCACTTGAGTTCTCGAAAGTTTCGAGTTCTTTGTTTTCCCATCTCTTGTTGAGAGTAATCCAGATCGTGTATCTTGTTAGTTAACAAAGAGATCGTGAATCTCTTGTGTCGTCAAAGTCGAGTGTTCGCACCTGAGATCGTGAGTCTCCGGCATGTGTTCGTGAAGTCTCATCCGCTGCAGGCTGTTTCGTCATCCCAAAATAGAGTCATAGTCGTGTGATTGTGTGAGATCGTGTGTCTCTTGCATCAAGTCTTGTTCATTGAAACTCGGTTTTGTTGTTCCAAAACAGAGCCAAAAGTCTTGTTATTTATGTGACGTTGTCTGGTTCGAGAGCGTGAGTCTCTTGTTTGTTTGAGATTGTGTGTCTCAAGAAGTCTTGTGATTCGTTGTTCCAAGTTTGCGTGTTGCAAATTGAGATTGTGATATCTCCTTCTTGCTTTGTTTTTGTCTACAAAACAAAGTCGCCGTCGTTGTTCTCGTCGTAGTCGTCGTTGTGATCAGTTGGTGTTGAAAACGCTGCAAGTTGCAAGCATCGTGTTTGTCGTGTTCATCCCAAGAGATCGTGTGTCTCTTTTCGTCAAGTTTGTCATCGTGTGATCATGTTAAAGAAGTATCTTACTTCTTTACCTTCGCTATCCTCGTTGCCATCACAGTCAATTGGCAGTTAACGTTGATTGGTTGTTAACCGCTGTCACAAGTTCCGATGACAGAGGGAGTATGCCACTAACACCGGACGAAGGATCAACCATCATACATTCTTAACAAAACTCTTAGTCATTCTCAGTTTCATTTTTTATTTTCCAAGTTGGGTGTTCAAAATCTTTCACATTCAACTTGAGGGAGAATATTAGAAGATAAATGTCAATATCAAAAGATAATGTCAATATTAGAGATAATGTTAATATTCCAATTCTAATTAGGAATATGTGGGTCTAATATTATGTATAAATACTCATGTATTGTGTTCATAATTCAATAACAAAGTCTTTAAGCAAACTTAGCTTTACATCTTTCAATGATTTGATGCAGAACTATCGCCATGATAATAAGTGAATGAACCAAGCAGTTAATGATGTTGATGTACTGATTGATGTATGTTATGTGACTCGTCTAGGTCATTAGATTGAATGATATATGTGTGTGCATCCTAAGAAATGTTTTAAAATGCATATTGTAGTATGTTTACTATGCATGTTATGTAGATTATAGTTGACAGAAAGGATGGTCCTCACTCAGTAAACCCGTCAAAACTATTTACTCACACCTCATAACACCTCATAACTTTGGATACAGGGAAATAGAGCCAAGAAGCTATGCCGACCCTGAGGCCAAGCAGGCCAAGCATGTGCTTGCGGTCCTAAATAAGTTTATATAGTTTAGCAGCCGTTTTTGTTAAATAAAGTTCTTGTTAGTCTGGTGGTAAAAGACAAGTTTGATGACTTTATTGTCTCTAGTATGACAAAAAAAAAAAAAAAAAATCTAGAAAAGCAACCCTTTTTTTTTGTTTGCTTGTGACCATAAATAATTCAGGGCCAGCCCGGCCAAGAAGTAACACTTTCCAGTCTGGTTTGAGGAAACCTAGAGGTCCCAAGATCAGGGTGTTGCAACCATCACCATGATAATAATTTTATGGCCCATCTTATTTCTTAAATTGAAAGAGGAATAGTTATGTAGTTCTGACTTGGAGATGCGTATATGAGGCAAATACCTTTATATACTATATCGTAACTGTTGGGTCATTTGTTTTCTTTTGTTTTTTCTTAGTTGATCTTTATTCTCACGTTTTGCTGCAGCCAATATGGTGAACCTTTAAAAAAAAAAAAAAACAAATTAAAAAAAAAAAAAATACCTAGTTTATGTTATCTTTTATATTATAACTTATAATATCAATTCCCAATATGGGATTTCATTTTTTGAAATTTTCTCCCACTTCTTCTAAATTTGTCATGTCTAAATGGAAGTCATGAAATTCAATTCTATAAATCTGGAATGTTTTTTTTTTTTTTTTTTTTTTTTTTGTCATCTCGAATGTCGTTTCTGTTGGAGGTAGAATATTCTAAGATAACATTTTAATATTTTAAAATCTACTTAGGTTTGATGCTTATTACATATGTTCTCATGAAGAGAGATTTCCCATAAACATAAGGTAATATCCCTTGGTCGAAAAGCATACAAATCTGATTTTTACTTATTATGATTCATCAGATCTCCTCGTAGTATTGTTGCATGATGCCAGGATAGGATCGGTGTTCAGTGTTCTAACAGATACTGGGATTGCCACATTATACCAACTCAAGCTTCTAAAGCAGTTAGCGTTTATTTTGTACGTAGTAGAGAGACAAGAGTGTAAGATAACTTTGTAGTTGTAGAGGTGAATACTATTGTCGTTGGTGTTACTTTAATGTATATGTTGGGTTCTATTTGGAGATTTATCACTGAAGCAAAGGCCTTTTATATAAAATGATATACCCTCTCAGGAATTATAGTACTGTTTTTGAAGCGTCATTATTTGCCTCTGTGTTTTTTTTTTTTAATTAAAATTCATATGAAAACCCCCTAGAAAGTTCATAGCTCAAAGAGTGACTTCTACGCTGTGAATAAAAGTGTGATATTCGTTACTTGTTTCCCAAGGAAAATAATTGACGAGAAAAAAAAGGTAATGGTCCAATCGTGAACAGTCCATGAGGTCATATTAGGCCCGGACGGATCTAACTCGTCATCCATCCACCGCCAGAAATGGGAAGTATTCGCTGCTCTGTGAAACCAGCCTCACGCATTGCCCTCCACTCTAGGAGCCACGTATGTCCAAGTCTTCGCCTAAACCACATGACTCATCTTCTGGCTTGGATCGGGCGGGTCAGTAAATACCCAACCAACGTTCCATTACACTTAAAGCCTCCACTCGGCTTGGCGAAGGGTTTGTCGTCGTTCGCTTGGACTTTTGGCTACTTAAGGTGAAAGCTCGATGGTGATTAAGGAGAGAAGACTGAGCTATGGTGGTCCCGGCTCGGGTGAGCGACGGTGCGATTTTGTTGCTAAAACCACTTGTTGTTGCCAACTCTTCCATCCATTTTCGCAAGATATGGTTATTTTTGTCTCTCGTTTATTGATTCGTCGGTACAACATGTGTTTCTCTGGGTGCGAATTTTTTCGATCTAGATGTATGGTTTTCTCTTATTTTGAAAATCTTTTGGTTGATTGATTCATTAACATATCACATATTGGTTTGCGTGGATATATTTCCTTCTGAGGAAATTTCATGCCTAAATGAGCTCATAATATTCTATTCAAGCATGGATACAACATAATAATTTATGTTTACTTCATAATTTGGTGGTTTCCCCGTATTTAGATGAGATCAAATTTATTTTTTGAGCTCCATATGTTTTTGAGCCTTCCTCTCTATCTAGTGGCTAGTAGTATCGTCTATTGGTAGGTTTTCGGGATTTGCCCAAGAAGTTTGAAATTGGCTTGCTTTTTTGTTTTTGTTTTTTTTTCCCGTTTCAAACATATTTACTATTTTCTCTATGAAACTTTGAATAATGAGAATATTTGCCGAGAAAAAAAAAGTAGAACTCAAAAAGTAAATCCGGTTTGCCTTATTACTGAAAAATATTAATTGATTTTTCAAATTAATTTTGAACTTCTTCAAAAATTTCAAATTACTGAAAAAGTGCCGAAGTTTTTCAATAACTTCGGTTGAATTTTAGTACTTTCCAAATAATGTCGGTTGAATTATGATTTTTTTTGGTAATTTGGTATACTTTAGAATAAAATTTTGGTATTTGGTTAAATACATAATAAATTTACGGTAATTTCGTTTTTATGTGGTTCCGAACCAGACCAGTTACTGAATTTCATGTTTTATCTTGTCGATTGGATTCACCCAATAAAACGATTCCAAACCGAATAATCCAAACTTTGGTTCAGTCCGGCTGGCTAATTCGGTTAGGTTTATTTGCCCAGCCCAACTAAATTGTAAATTAAAGTTTATAATCTCTTTCAAACAAACTGTTTTCGAAGCTTGGTTAATTGTAGTTTGTAACCTACTAGTTTCCCGTTTTACATGATTTTTATGAATCAGCATGAAGTCAGGAAAAAAAATATATATATATATATATATATCTAGGAGTAGATAAAGCAACTTGTAAACCAATATAATCAATCACTCTTGTTATAGATTTAAGAATCATATTCATTATGAATTAAAAGCAACATATCTAGCTAACAAACAGAAGACCAAAAAAAAAAAAAAAAAAGGATAGGAAAATCGTTTTGGTATAATCAAGAAGACGTAATTATGGTCTCGAAGCAGTGAAGCCCATCAAGCTCCGGCGCAAACCTCGGTGTTTTCTCCACCAAAACCTTCTTTGTTTTCTTCTCCATGGCCATGGCTTGAACACCAGAGGAAGAAGCAGAGGATCCTTTAGAGGATGAATTAGAAGTAGTAACATTGCTCCACATAATTTGTGCGCAAAAGGAGTCGAACATACTGAACAATGAATTCATGATTCTATAATCAAAAAGAGAGAGAGATAGAGATTTGGTAAAAGCTTTTGTGGATTTTTGTGACGAGAAGAGAAGAGAATGAGTTTGTTTATATAGAGAATCTAAGCTTTAACTTTGTTTCCTTTTCTCAAACAGTTCGTAATTAGTTTTCCTTTTCCGGTTTAGACTGGGCGTGTGATATTGTCCACGCGCTGTAATCCTTTCCTTTTTCTTTTCTTTTCCATTATATATAGAACAAAAGGATATCTTCCTTTTCTTTTCTTACAAAGAGACATAATAACAATTAAAACTTATAATATATGTAATTCAAGAATATTATTTTTTTCAAGTTGTAAATACCAGCTGCTATTTAAATTTGTGTTTACTTTCATATGAAAATTAACAAAATACAATTAGTAAAGAAATAAAGAAAAAACTAGACCTCATTCAATCTTTATATCTTTATATAAAACAAGATAGGAATAATGTTTTGAAATAGATAGGAATAATGTTTTGAAATTGGCAAGTGTAGCTGTCCAGGTGGTTTATATTGTCTTTTTTTTTTATAAAATTTGGGTGCATTCCATATATGTGTGACACATTTTTCTTTTACAATTTATTAGAGCATCTATAGTAGTGAGTATCTCTTTTGGTTATCTTATTAATTAAAGGAAAAATTAGAAATAAAAGAGTGATGCCAAAATTTTTGTCCATCTATACCTTTATTTTTAAATTGTCAATTTTTCCTAAACTACTCTTACTACAGATTAATATCAGCTTTGAAAAAAATCAGATATAAATGTAGAAACACAATTTTGAAGAAGGTTTGAAACAGAAACTTTTTCATTTTAGGCAGTTTTAAGTAGGCTTTGAGAGGTTTTAAAGTTGTTCTGAAAATTTTAGAATATTTTTTTATCTTTTTGAAAATATTAGAATTCGTATTCTAAAATATGTACATGTTCTGAAAATATTAGAATTCATATTCTAAACTTTATACATGTTCTGAAAAATTTTTAGATCAAAAATTTAGAAGATGTGTTCTAAAAGTTTTAGAATAAGAATTCTAGAAAATTTTGAATACTAAAATTTAGAATACATACTCTAAAATTTGTTCATGTTCTATTAGAAATTTAGAATACAGAATATGCAATTTGTTCATGTTCTATTAGAATTAGAATATGCATTCTAACTTTTTTATATGTTCTGAGATTTTTAGAATACATATTCTGAAAATATTAGATTACATATTCTGAAAATTTTGAATTTCAGAAAAATAAACTAAGTGAATCTAAAATAAGAAAACTAAATGTTTTTAATTATGGATAATTGTAAAAAAATCTTTTTAATTCTGGATGATTGTAAAAAAATCGATTTAATTTAATAAAAATTGGTTAATTTAATAAAAATTGATTTAATTTAATTTAAATTAATTTAACAAAAATCTGTTTTATTTAATTAAAAATAATTTGATTTGGTAAAGTTTTTTGTTTTCTGAAAAATATGGGAAAAATACCGGGAAAATGCTCATTTAATTCTTCAACTATTTGAATAAAACAGATTTTTGTTAAATTAATTTAAATTAAATTAAATCAATTACTTTGAAATTGAGACCGGAAAAAGACGAAAGCTTCTAGTTACCGAATCTGTTTTATTTAATTAAAAATAATTTGATTTGGTAAACTTTTACCGAAAAGGGAAAATGCTCATTTAATTCTTCAACTATTTGAAATTAGCAGATATATTCTCCAATTATTGTATGTGCAAAATAAATCCTCAAGTCTAATTTGACTTTGCAAAATTAGACCTCACTATTGTCAACGTTAAAAATAAACAGAGATGGTTACTCTAATTTTTAGAAGTCGCTTCTCTCCAAATTAAAAAACCCTAAATCCCTTAAGTGATTCTTCTTCAAACAATAAACGATCCAAAATAATCTGCAAACTGAAAATTATGACCGGAAAAAGACGAAAGCTTCTAGTTAAATGGCAAACAGAAATCGAAAGGTATATATTTTTTTTTTACTTTTTGAAAATAGTTTTGTCTGTGTGTGAGTGTGTTATATATTGACGTACATGTGCTGGTGAGTCTATGCTTTTATGGAATTAGTCATTTTGCAGTGTTGACGTGCTATATTGACGTACAAGTGATGGTTTATAATGAGTGTATATTAGTCATGTACGTATTATGAATTTTGAAAGACCATTGATTAGGTTACTTTCGTAGGGCTCTAAATGAAGATTGTACTATGGTGAGGAAGATGATTGTGAAGTTATCGTTGAAGATATGGGTAGATATAAAGAGACTGAAGTTTAAAGGATTCTTGTATGTTATGTACCAAAGATGTTTAAAGGATTTTTAAGGTTTTTAGGTTGGGGAAAAATTGAAGAAAAAGCAGATGAGGAAGATGATATATCGAGGTATGCAAAATTAGATTTCACGTTGATTAACGACCTTTAATTACTTTCTAACGTTGACAATATTGAGGTCTAATTTTGCAAAGTCAAATTAGACTTGGGGATTTATTTTGCACACACAATAGTTGGAGAATAAATCTGCTAATTTCAAATACTTGAGGAATTAAATGAGCATTTTCCCGAAAAATACCCCCTTTATGTTTTATAATTTAAAGAATACCTTTCCTTTTTTCTCTTTTTACCCATTGATATTATTTACCTAAAACACCCTTAAACTGAAATAATAAATTTTAGAAAATTCAAAAAAATTTAAAAATAAAATCATTTTTTTGGAGTTACAAGAATATATACAGAAAAATATATATTATATTAATTTTCTATTTTATAAATATTAAATTAATATTAATAAAAATTATATGCAGAAAAAATATATGGAGAGAAAATAAATTCTAAAATATTATATAAATTTATTTTATTTTATTTTATCTTTTTAGTTAATTTCTAGAGACTTGTCCATGAAAAAAATTTAATACATAAAATCAAAACATCTTTATATCTAAACTTTTAAAATTACAATAATAATTGTAATTATTTAAAAAATCGTTTTCTATTTATAAATAAACTTTTAAAATAATAATAATAATTTTAGTTATTTCAAAAATTCGTTTTTATTTACTAAAAATATAAAATTCTTGTAAATCAAATGAGATAATATTGTCATATCATATATTTAAAAAGTTAGTTTTTTTAAAAAAAATGAAAAAGATATTGTCAAATTATGAAACATAAATAAGGCATTTTTCAAAAAAAAAAAAAAAAAAACCCTTTTATTCTGATTTTATCTTCTATGCGATTTGGTAAAGTTATTTTTTCTAATTTTTAATCTTTTATTTTTTTTGGGTTAATATCTGATTAAATAAAAAATATATAATATTTTATTTTTTATTTAGAGTAAAGACTGTTTATGAATTAAAGGCTTTAGATCTTATGATTTAGGGCTCTACTGGTTTAAACGCAGCGGTTGCGGTTGTGGGTGCGAAAGTTTGCGGAAGCGGGCGGTTGAGGTTATAAGCGATATTAAGCGATTTACACGACTGGTTTAAAAATTAAAAACGAATGCGTTTTCAAAAAGTTTATGACTGTTTGGTAGCAGTTGCGGTTGCAAATTAATATAAAATATACTTATAACATATAATTTCTAAAAAAAAAAAATTGGATTAATATAATAAAATTTAGTTCTAAATAAATTATAGAATAACTAAGATTAAAAATATTTTTTACATATATATAAAATATTTTTATAAAATTTTTAATATTTTAATATTATAATATTTGATAAGAGATATAAAATTTTAAATTAATATTAATAAAAATTATATGCAGAAAAATATATGGAGAGAAAATAAATTTTAAAATATTATATAAATTTATTTGATCTTTTTAGTTAATTTCTAGTTGAAATAGAGGGATTTCAAGTGGTTCGAAGCGATTTATAGCGACTCGCATGATTGTAATAAAACACTTGCACCCACACCCGTCCACAAACATAGCGTTTGCGGGTAATTGCGGATGAATCAATCAAACCCTAAGAAGCGATTCTCTCTCTTTTTTCCTGTTTCTATTTTATTTTTATTTTTTAATAGGAGAAACCCTCTTAGAGACTCCTACTGGAAAAGCTCTAAGATACTAGATAAGGCCCGTATAGATACGCGGGTGTAAAACATCAAAAAAAAAATATGCAGGTGTAAAAAGGAAATGTAATTTATTGTTGTTGATATTTGAATTCTATATAACCAACAAAATATTTTTATATTTAATTTGGTAAATTTTTCAAAAATCAGATTTTAATCCTATTTTATTTAATTCTACACCATCTTAATGAATAAGAGATATAAATTTTAAATCAAAATTGATATCTTTGTTAGTATTAAAAATTAAATAAAATTAACCAAACATAACTACCAAACAAATTAAAATCCACAAACAAAAAAAGTTAGAAACTAACAATGCTTTAAATATAATTTTTATAAGCCGTAGTCTCATAAGTAATAATTTTATTGGTCAAGCTAATTTTATATGAGTAAACATTATAAAATAAAACATAAATGAAGATATGCAAACATTCTCATCAACTAATCAAAAATTCATTTTTCTAAGCTCTTTCTATTTTCAAAATTTTGTGTTTTCACTTACAAAGATGCGTTAAAATGTTATTAGTAAATTATACTAATATTCTCATCAAGTAATCAAAGTTTCATTCTTATAGGCTCATTATTTTTTTAATTATTTTTTTTTTCAATTTTCGGATTTACATCCACAATCATCTTCAATTTCAAACAAAATCCCCTTCCTTCATCCCAACTCCGGATCTAAATTTTTGTATGAAATGTGCTACGAAGAAAAAAATTATCTTTGAGTTTTTAGTCTATTTAACTATTTGATCAATGAAATTAAACATGTATGTGTTACTTCGATCATTAAATTTTGTTAAATTGGATAGATTCATGGGTTAATCTAATCAGTTTACTCTAAGATTTATTTAAAAGTTAACCAATTAGAATAATGAATTAGGTTAGATTATACTCAATCAATTTTTTCGTTCAAATAATTAGAAGCGTGTGATAAAAAAAATATTAGAGCTTAAATAATATAAAAATCTAAACATCTAAATTTGAAATAGAAATTTTAAATTTTAAATTTTTTTTATATTAGAAAATGGAAAGCAAAAAAAATATATATATATATATATTATTTAATTTTGTTTTTGGGCATTTTCCTTTTTCAATTAATGAAAACAAAAATAAGAAATATTTTTGTACATGTGTCAGAATTTAATCGTTTAAACAACACATATTATGATCCCCTTCTAGTTATAGTTTTGACACGTATCGAGTTCTCGTGAGTGTGTGATCCCGACAATCATTTTTCCGTTCAAATTATTAGAGGCATGTGATAAATTATTGGATAAATTTGAAAAGGAAAGTTTACATTTTATTGAGATTATAAAATTTAACAAATATTAGAAAAATGGAAACTAAACATTTATCTATTTTATTTTTATTATTTTTGTGTTGGTTGTCCTTTTCTATCAAGGATAAGAAAAAAACATAATACTTTTTTACACGTGTCAAAATCTCATCTACTGAGCGACACGTTTCCTGATCTGGTTAATTATAATTTTCACACATGTCGAGCTCTCGTGAATGCAACCAAGCTTTATATAATAAGATAGAGTTCTTGGAACCTTAATTTCTTGATTCTTTTTAGACATCATCGTACACAAACACACCCTTAAAACCCTTAAAACTAAAGGAGGACAAATAATTTTGATGAGAAAAGTCGTGATTGACCCTCGATTCCAACGCGTTTTTAAGAAAGCGATGATGGATCTGAAAGCAGAAAGATATGAAACATTTTGTAATGCTGAATCAGTTAAAGAGTTTAAGAGTGGGAAAAAGTTTAGTATTAATGAAGAATCTGATGAGGATGATACGGAATGAGTCTATTTATTTTTTTGTCAAAATGTAAATATTTCATTGAAGAATGAAAACTGTTTAAGTTTACAATCGTTGGATTATAGACCTAAAATGATGGTCCCATGGACAAAAAAGCTAAAAACATGGAAGCATAATTTAAACACGAACTCAGTCCATCCGCTCAACATAAGCACAAGGCTAATAGAGTTTGATGAAGTGAAAACGATTTTGGACGCTCTTTGCAGTTGGATTGCTGAGGATGAAGGGCGAAGACACTTCGTAAAAGCCGAAATACGCGGGGCTAAAAAATCTAGAAGCCTTTCACTGGAGGTCCGAGACTAAGCCGTCAACGGCGGGCAACTCCATGAGCTACCTCACGATGGAACCTCACAAACTAAGTCTTGCAAACGGTTCGAGCTCACCTACCAAGTTCTTTCCCCGAAGTCGGCTAGTACCAAGCTAAAATTTGCAAATAAACGCCACACCGAAAGCCCTTAGCCTTACTAGCTCCTCTAGAGCTTAAAACAAACGCAAAAAACAACAAACATTCAATGCATCTCTAACAACACCTCACAGCAACAACAAGCAAGATACAACCAAGACCAGGGCAAAAAGCAAACATCTAGACAAGAAACCCAAAGATGCTAACAAAATGGAGATGGAAAGGCAGCCACCACCGGTGGCCATAACATCACCAAAGCAACATCCACGGAGCTGACTGAAAGCTTGAATGGAGGAGCCAAGACGAAACACAACACAAGACGTGCCACAACGATAACTCTCCTAAAAGATCTGCTGCTGTCTTCAGGCAGATTTGACCAACAGAGAAGCTATCATTCTATCGCCAAGTGAAAACGACGAGGCAAGAACCCAAAACAGAACAAACCGAAAGCATTGACCCAATCCAGTCCAAAGAAGAGTGGCAAGAGTGACCGAGGTTTTAGCGGTGGGAGAGACAGAGGAGAACGCTAGCCCAAGAGCACGGTGAAGCTCTGTCTCAAACGCCAAAAACCACTCGAGACTAGTGATGTTAATATGGGTTTGTAAACCCATTTAATAAATGGGTATGTTAAAGAAATCTGAACTCATTTAAACTCATTTAATATATAAAATTATATGGGGTTAAATGGGTTTACCTATATAGACCCATTTATTAAATGGGATTTAACAAAAATAAATGGGTACCCAACCCATTTATATTTACATAAAAGAAGTTATATTTATAATTAAAAATTAATTATGGTGGGAAAATATTAGTTTGACAATAAAACATAATTTCGTAATTTGACGGAAAAAATGATTTTGACGGAAAACATAGTTTTAACAAAAAAAAATGTTGCGGAAGAGAGAGAAAACATAATTTTGGCGGAAAAAGTGGGTTTGGCGGGAAAATTCGATTTTGACGGAAAAACGTGATATTGGCGGGAAAACGTGATTTTGGCGGGAAAACATGATTTTGACAGGAAAACGTGATTTTGACACGAAAACACGATTTTGACGGGAAAAACGTGATTTTGATGGGAAAACATGATTTTGGCGGGAAAACGTGATTGGAAAACGAGGTTTTGACGGGAAAACGTGATTTTGACGGGAAAACGTGATTTTGACGGGAAAACGTGATTTTGATAGGAAAACACGATTTTGACGTGAAAACTTGATTTTGAAGAGAAAACATGATTTTGGCGGAAAAACGCGATTTTGGCGGGAAAACATGGTTTTGACAGGAAAACGTGATTTTCACGGGAAAACGTGATTTTGACAGGAAAACACGATTTTGACGGGAAAACGTGATTTTGACGAAAAACCGTGAATTTGGCGGGAAAACGCGGTTTTGGCGGAAAAACGCTGTTTTGACGGAAAAAATGTGATTTTGACGGGAAAATGCATTTTTGGCGGGAAATCGTGGTTTTGGCAGGAAAACGTGATTTTGGCGAAAAATGCGGTTTTGGCGGAAAAACGCGATTTTGGCGGGAAAACATGATTTTGATAGGAAAACGTGATTTTGGCGGGAAAACGCGGTTTTGGTGGGAAAACGTGGTTTTGGCTGGAAAACGCAGTTTTGACGGGAAAACGTAATTTTGGCGAAAAAACGTAATTTTGGCGGAAAAACGTAAATTTGGTGGGAGAACGTGAATTTGGCGGGAAATATGTAAAAAACGTGATTTGTTTCGATAAATATAGGAAAACCGCAATTTTGGCGGGAAATCCGAGAAACATGGTTTGATACGAAAAAAAAACACGAATTTGACGAAAAAATGATGTTTTGGTGGAAATGCGGTTTTAGCGGGAAAATGCGGAAAATATGGTTTGTTAAAATTAAATATAGAAAAGGTTAACAAATTATAATTTTGGCAAAAAATTTGGTTTTAGTATGAAAATGAAATTTCGCACTTTGAGCGGAAAATTTTATTATACAATTTTAGCGGAATTTAAACAATATTAATGATTTAATTTTAAACAATAATAATGAATAATTTATTTGTTATATATAGTTTAGTGGATTTAAATGACTTTAAATGGGTTAGTGTTATTTAAATGGGTTTAAATGGAATGGGTTTAAATGGGGGTGGGTTTATATGGAAGGTAATGTTAAATGGTTTTAAGTGGGGTGAGTTTACCCATATTAACATCACTACTCGAGGCCAATTGCCCCTAAAGACTACTCGAAACGACTTGGCGAAGACAGAGGTTGCTTTTCAACCCGAAACCGCTGTCCTCGGGCACAGGGGATCATCGGAAAAGTCACCAACCACCATCAGTCAAAAGCGAGACGCGGCTAACAACCCAAGAAACAGCTTGAGAGAGAGTGAATCCATTGAAATCTGGGGAGCTCTGTTACCGCAGAGCACCACCGAGAAGTGAAGCAAGCTCTGTCGCCGGAAATCACCAGGGAAGAGGAGCTGAGAATTCAGATCTCCAAATCTCACACCGCCAGATTGAAGCCAAGATCTGGAATCGATGAAGAGCTTACCGATGTAGCACAGAAACGACAAGAAATTAATGGAACATGGGAGCCCTCTCACGGCGCCGGTAGTAACCGGCCACTGGAGAGGCGAGCAGAACGACGGCGAAAAGAAGCTTTCGACGTTAGGTTTCGGAGAAAATCGCCGCGCGTGGGCTTCATGGGATTCCCGCACTATACATTGAATGAGTCTATTTATGAAGACTATAACTTCCCCTGAGTTGCTTAACGTTGATTTCATATATGACCTATCAAATGCTTAACTTCCGGTGTAGTTGTTAAATTTGTAGTGTTTTGTCTTTTCTATTTCTCTTTGTATTGCCTTTGTATTCTGTCAAAAATGTCGAAAATAGTATAAAACTTAACATTTTATCAAAATAATAATAATAATAATAATAATTTTTTTCCTTTTGCAAATTTGGTGATGATGATATTTTGTAGGAAGATAACATACCGAATATACCAAAATAAACTCATAGACATTCTAACGTTAACATCTATTGTTTCAAATTGGCTCCCTTGTGGCTATTAATATATTTGCTATATGCTAAAAAAAGAGTTAGCAAATCATCCTATTGTGATCGGCTGATGAGGTCACGCAATGCAAATCCTAATCACGACTCATCCCAACATGAGCCAAAGTCTTCCAAACCCATCATCCACACAACCTTCTTTGCCCCCACTTGTGTTACAACTTACAAGCTCATGTGACCGAGCTTTGGCATTTCTTATGTATTCATTGAACTCTTAATAAACAAACACTTCTCTTCCTTCCACTGAATCCGATATGGGACCCTCTAAATTGTCTGCCAACCCAATTACAAGTAGGGTTGTTAATGATGGGTCCAGAGCTCGTTGACTTTAAACAGGCCACTTGTGTGGAAAAATTAATTTATTAGCATTTGCACTTTTATTTAATGAAAAGCAGTGGAACAGAGACTTTTATAACCTTAAAAGCAAGATTATGTTGTACATTTATATAGTATATAGTTTGAAAAAGGCATAGTGGTGAAAACTGAAAAGTTTTTGTTTATTTTTCAACAACATTTTGCTAACATTCATAAGAAACAACCTGATCTTGAACCAACATTATTAAATAGATTAAAACATAGAGTGTTATTTGATTCCTTAATCCCTACAATAACGAAAGAACTAGTTCAAGCTTTACTAGGCACTGTTTAGATTGTTTGAACCTTGACGCTTTCAAAGCTTCAAACAATCTGAAGAGTGTCTAGTAGAGCTTGAAATGGCTATTTAGTTATTGTAGGGAATCAAATAACACTCTCTGTTCAACAACATTTTGCTAACATTCATAAGAAACAAACTTATTCTTTAACAATCCTTATTAACTAGATCGAACAGAGAGTGTTATTTGATTCCCTACAATAACTAAAAGAGCCAGTTCAAGCTTTACTAGACACTCTTTAGATTGTTTGAAGCTTTGAAAGCGTCAAGACAGCTCGCAGTAGCGAGTGATCTGTCCCAAAACTTGTCCCAATACTCAAAAAATGGAAAGCTTTTGTAAACAGCGAGAGAGTCTTGGTCATTGATCAGCTCATTTGCAGGACCAATCACTGCATCTGTCGAAGGAAAATAGAATGTTGGAATCGATAACCGCTCATTCTCGGTGTTCACTACCGCTCTATGAAGAACGCTTTTGTATTTATCATTGCTTATGACCTGAAACAAGGAGACCACAACCACATAATTTAGCATATGAAAGTTGATAAAACAGAGGAATTTGATTTGTTTTGATCACTTTACCTGCATTTGGTCACCGATGTTGACGATGAAAGTATTGGGAATTGGATTAACAGAGACCCATTTATCATCCTCAAAGGCTTGCAAACCAGAGACTTGGTCTTGAAGAAGGACAGTGATAACTGTTGGGTCTTTATGTCCGGGAAGTCCATAAGTTAGCTCGGGCTCGGGACACGGCGGATAGTAGTTAAAGGCCATGTGTTGAGCGTGTTGGCCTAATATATTGCTTATATGGTCCCTTTCAAGGCCTAAGCTCTCTGAAATGGCTTCAAGAAGTCTCAAGATTAAGGCTCTCACACTCGTGGCGTATTCAGCTGTGACTTCTCTGAAAGAGATAGGACTAGAAGGCCATTCATGAATGAAATCTTCAACGGGAAAGCAATGGAGTCGAAGGAAGTCTCTCCAGTTCAAGATTTTGTCTGCGTTGACATTGAAACTGGTAGAGACTCTCGTCGTCTTTGTTGAATCTGATGAAAAGAGTTTGACTCTTTCGCTCTCCGGTTGGTGGAAAAACTCTCTTGCGATGGTTAGCATTTTATCGACGGTTGTATATGGTACTCCATGATTCTTGATCTAGAAGATAACAAACAAGAAAATATGAAACAGAGTAAAACATAGTGAATTTGAAACAGAGCAAAACTAAAGTGTGGAGTTACATGGAAGAAGCCATAAGTGGAACAAGCTTTAGCAAGTTTATGGACAATTTGAGCTCGATTGGGTCCATGGAGCTCTTGAAGATCAATCAAAGGTATGGTATCGCCGGAAGTCTTGACCTCCGACAAGTTTGGACGGTCGGAGATGGGTCGGACATAGTTTGAAGGGATGTGACTAACAGAGGAAGCAAAATCAGACACTAGAAGCTTGGATGTTGCAGAAGCTGCCATGATTGAGTAATTTGGTAATGTCGAGAGATGAAACCTAAAGTGATAGATAGGCTCTATATGTATACAAAATGTAACGTGTAATGTGTGTTATGGGAATTTATATCTTAGGAACATGGAGGTGTGATGTCAGCAGTGGTGACGTCATTCTTGTTTTTTTGGTTGACGTAATATCTACGCCCATATTACTAAAGTAACAACTTGCATAATTGTACTATTACTTTCATAAGTGTTGACGTGTCGTACTATTTTTTTTTTTTTTTTTTTTTTTTTGTACTATTTTATTTTAAACAATAGATTAATTGGCAATGCTCTGTATGACTGTATATTAAACAAGAAACAATGATTGATTATGATATTGCTTTTCTTAATTGATTTCGAATTCTTATCTAAAAGTTGAAAAATGTACAACGTTTAAAACACGGTTAAGTTGTTGACCTGCCACTTAGAGCTGTAAATCATACCAAGCGCGTATGTTAAAGCCAAGTCTTAATGAAAATGTGATCTAGATTCGTTTTTTAAATCTAAAATTCACAAAATTCAAGAACTAATATATATAGTGTTTTTACTCTTTTATGTTTTGATAATTAGGGTATTCTAAATCAAAACCCTTTTTTCCTTCCATCTTTAAAATTCAGAACACGGTAAAAAAAAATACAAAACCAAAAAAAATCTAATCTTTCGGAAGCAAAACCTCAAAGATAGGAAATCAACAGCCAAAATACATAAAAGGATCATATAAGCAAACTATATGTCTCATATTTCTAAACTTTCCAAAAAATAAAAGTCACCGAAGATTGCTGGAGTTCGCCGGAAAATTCTGTCCAAAGATGTCGGAGTCTTCTAGTCTTTTTTTCTTCGCTTGTGATAAGTAGACTTCTAAAATAAAACCACGATTATAACAAACCCGACAAGGCCAATCATTCCATGACAAAGGAAAGAGTTTTGAACAGACTAAGTGAAGTCGGAATCAGAAAATAGAGCCGCAACTTGTCGAATAAGATCCGGTATGAAGCAAAGGGAAACCAACCAAATCTCGATCAGATCTGGAGAAATATTCTAGTGGAAGAAATGAAAAACGCCGCAGAACCAACTCCTCGAAACCTCATGGAGACAGTTAAGGGAGTAGACGATCGACTCGGTTGCAGTCACCGAAAAAAAAAGGCGACGAGAAACCTAAAACATACAGCAACAGAACATGGTCCAAAACTACAAATCAAAACCAAACTCAAAGAAATCTTCTAAAACCCTCTTCTAACCCCGAAACTAAGCAAGATCTAGATCTAGATCTAGAATCTAAACCACCGTCGAGTTAAAATAGGAATTAAAAACGAAGATCTCAACCGAATAAAACACACATATGAAAGACATAAGGATCATAATCCAACTTCGGCTCTAAGGGAGAAGCCATAGTTGATGACTGAAAAAAGGTGATAAATGCTCTCAAAATCCTGGTTAGATTAGAAGTTTGTCACTGAATAATGGGGTTCTCTCCCAATTATAAATCAAACCTTATACTAACTTTCGAGAGCTATATGAAAAAAAACATATGTTTTCTTGACATTTATTGTTATATTGTGCTTTAAGATAATCCAAGAAAAATAAATTTATTGGGTCTTTTTGATATGTCAAGCTCATGTGTTGTTAATTAGAGGTTTTTCTTTAATTGCATCGGTTGCTGAACTCGTTAAAATCCCACTTCTTTAAAAATATTATTTCAACATTAAATTGATAAATCAAAGTAAGCGGTCAATCGGTTAAGGTTAGCTGGTAATTCTTCAAGTGGTTTAGCCTATCCAGTAACTACAATTAACAACATTTACAATAGCCAACCATAATTTAATCTAGATACAACCTCATTACCTCACTTTTAAAATCATATATATATATATAACGAAGCTAAGTCTCTCTAGTTTAGTGACGCGCGTCATCAACCATGAAATGGTCATGTGCCTTAAGGGATGTATTGGAGTCAATATTTAGGGAGATTTAAGTTTTAATGAGTTCTGAAATGATTTGGTTAAATTTTGGTGAATTATGAATTTTGTTATTAAATTCTCTGTACCATGAAAATTTTATCTTTATATTTTTAATTAAGAAATCCCCTCAAATCTAAGTTGAAACTTTTAAATCAAATTCTAATAATGTTTGCAATAACAGTAGATTTGATTGTATATTTTAAAATCATTAATCCAATAACACTGAATTTTAAAATTCATGTTTCAATAACACATGATTTATGATTTGTCAATTTAACTCAAATCTCTCCAAATACTTAGTACAATACATCTCATTTAGATAAATTAATGTCTAATCAATTATGCATTAGTCTTTTAAAAAAATTTGCTTTTGGAGTTTACATCTTTCTTGGCCACGGTCTTCCCTAGCCTAAGATGTGATCTCAAAATCTCAGATCTAGAATCTTATATAAACTCTCAACTTTGTTTTGTGATAACTATCTCATATGCTAATTTTTACTACACTCTTATTGAATCTTAAATCTTATGACATTTTACTACACTCTTATTGAATCTTAAATCTTATAACTCAATTTGGTCATAAAGAAAGTCCACGTGTATGGGTGGATATTAGTCTTGTTTTTCTCGATAAAGAAGTAACATCAAAGTTTTCAATAAAAGAAATGTTATTCTTCTATGACCGTTTCTTCTCTTGAGCTGGAGTCTACGTCAGAAAGTATCATTCGGAATATATATATATATATATATCATTCGTGCTAAATATTATAAGTTTAAAATATAAATACAACTACTACAAATAATATAATTTTTTAAATGATTAGTAAGTGTTTTCTTCGTAGTGAGGTGGAAACAATTTGTTTTCTATAGAGAAGAAAATCCAAAAGAAGTGTTATCATTTGGTTTGTCAACACTAGTGATCCAGTCTAGAAGATAGCAATATATAGCAGTCCTGCCATCAGCAAGCACTAGAGGGTAATCTACAAGTGAGACGATAACATAAGATATATTTTAGACGACTTTTTCCGCTTTCCATGAAAATATTTTTAGTTAGCTTTGTGTTGCACAAAAGTCCAATGAAAAAATGTAACTTTTACAGTTTTAATGATATAAAAAGACCTCTCTTTCTTACTTAATTATGCATCGATCTGTTTTATTGCTTTAAAATCACATGATAACTTATATTATTAAAGATCATATTGATTTCTTGTTTCACAAGACTGTACAATAAGAACCAAACGAACAGCCTAGTCTTGACTAATTGAAGCTTTGAAAGAGTCAAGACAGCTCTCAGTTGCAAGTGCTCTGTCCCAAAACTTCTCATAATACTCAGCATAAGTAAAACTTCTATAAACACCAGGACTGTCTTCTTCCTCATTGATCAGCTCTTGTGCTGGACCAATCACAGCATCTTCAGAAGGACAGTAAAATGTCGGTATCGATATACGCTCCTTGTCGCTGTTCACAATAGCTCTGTGTAGAACACTCTTGTATTTATCATTGCTTATAACCTAAGAAGAGAAACAACCACATCAAGTTAGCACAAAGAAAAAAGAACAAAACATAGGAAATTTTTTAATTTGTCTCCTAAATACTTGCCACGACCGTGTTAAAAGGCCGTTTTTTTGCATGTGCAAGTAGAGCGGTCGAACATAGTCCCGATTCATAAATATAAAATTTTCAAAAAACTTTTTAGTATATATAAATAAATAGTGGCCTATAATTTCAAATATATATATAGGACCTATAAGTTTAAATTATTTTTTAAAATATACATATAAATGATATCATAAAAACTTTAAAAAACTATTTTATTACATAAAATGGATCTTTAATAAATAAAAAAATTTGAACATAACCAACAAATAGTTTGAGACGTTACTGATACCTGAATTTGGTCACCGAGGTTGACTATAAAAGTGTTGGGAACAGGATGAACAGAGATCCATTTACCATCTTTAAACACTTGTAAACCAGAGACATCATCTTGAAGAAGAACAGTGATCAAGTTTGCATCTTTATGTCCCGGAAGTCCATAAGTTAACTCAGGTTGAGGACACGGTGGATAGTAGTTTAAAGCCATGTGTTGACCATGTTTGCCTAACATCTTGCTTACTCTATCTTTCGCAAGGCCTAAGCTCTCTGAGATTGCTTCAAGAAGTGTCAAGACCAATGCTCTAACGCTTGTGGCGTATTCTGATGTGGTCTCTTTGAAAGAGTTTGGACTTGAGGGCCATTCGTGGATGAAATCTTCGATTGGATAGCAATGGAGTCGAAGGTAGTCTCTCCAGTTTGAGACTTTCTCTGTTCCGATGTTGAAACTTGTGGAGAGTCTTGTTGTCTTCTTTGTATCTGAAGAGTAAAGCTTCAGTCTTTCGCTCTCTGGTTGGTGGAAAAACTCTCTCGCTAGAGTTATCATTTTCTTGATCGTTGTTTCTGGTACTCCATGGTTCTTGATCTGGAACATGAAACAGTAATAGAATAAAACAGTGTATTTTGTGATAAAACAGAGTAAATATAGTGGCTTGCAATTAAATAGAGTATAATCAAGTGAAAACAGAGTGTATTGCTGGCAGTGGGATGGGCATTCGATTACTCGGTCTAGGTTATTCGGGTTCGGGTTTAGTTGGTTTGGTTTTGGATAAAATTTTATTTAAAAAATGAGCATAAGCTAACTAATTTTTAATTACATTTATAAAATTTTAATATATTTAAATGTATTTTCTATATATTAAATTAAATATAGTTGGCCTACAAAAATATATATATATATATATATATATATAGTAAAGTTTTAGTAGATTTTGGTTGAAAAGTTCGGTTTATGTTCAAAAAAATTTAGTATAAAAATTTATATATTATGGTTTATTTTATTTCAATTTCGGTTCGATTCAGTTCGGTTATTTTACCCACCTCCAAGACTATTTAAAAAAAAAAAAAGAGACCTTGAGAAAGAAACAGAATAAATTTGATTGAAAACAGAGTGTTTTGTAAAAAAGAAAAGTGTAAAATGGAGAAAAAGAGCATAGTGTAATTCAAGAAAACAGAGTAAAATTGGTTAGAAGCAAAGTATACTGCACGAGATTAAAAGTGAATTAATTATGGAGTTACCTGGAAGAAGCCATAAGAGGAGCAAGCATGAGCAAACTGATTGATAATGTTGGCTCTATTGGGTCCATGGAGGTCTTGGAGATCAATCAGAGGGATAGAATCGCCGGAACTTTCAACGGCTGATAGGTTTGGACGGTCAGAGATTGGTCGGATGTAGTTTGAAGGGACGTGATCAACGGCAGAGGCGATGTCGGATACGAGGAGCTTGGATATTGCAGAAGCTGCCATGATTGGTGTGAAATCTCAAATGAGATAGATATGTTTTATCTTTAGATGTTGTTACATATAAATCTCATATGTCATAGATGTGTTTATATAAGCCACATGCACACGGTGTTTACCACGTTGGCTAATCCGAATTTGATTTTGTAACTTATGATTGTAATGTATGGACCAAAAATTATTATTCTTTAATGTTTATCTTTTTGTATGGCTAAAAGTAAAAAAAAAAAGAAAAACAGGTTTTGCATGTAGAAAAGATCTTTAACAATATAGAAAAGAGACAAGGGAATTAATGTAGAAACTGTAACGTTTATCTTCTTCTTCTTTCTTTTTTTAAATTATTTTTTGCCATTTGTAACGTTTATCTTTATCAGTATCATAAATTACTAAAAGTTGAAAAATAAAAACGGGTTTTATATGTTAATAATTATAATGTAACCAAAAAAAAACAAAATGTTAATAATCTTATTATATAAAGCTCAGTTGAACTTAGGAGAGTTTGATTCGTGTTAAAATTATAATAAACGAGATCATGACATGTGTCGCTTGATCGATGAGATTTTGACCCGCGTAAAAAATATTATGTTATTTTTGTTCAGTTGCACTTACGAGAACTCGACACGTGTCAAAATTATAATTAACGAAATTATGATACGTATCGCTTGATGGATGAGATTTTGACACGTGTAAAAAAATATTATGTTATTTTTGTTTTCTTTAATTAAAAAAAAAAATAAACAAACAAAATAATAGTAAAATAGATGATTTTTTACTATCCGTTTTTAATATAAATTAAATTTTATTAGCTCAATAAAATCACTTGTAGAATAGGTTCGAAGCATTGAAATATTTGTACGTACACGCTTCCATGGGGATGCGGATCTACATTGCATAAAAATAGGGCAAGTGCCACAGGTTAAATTTATGAATTTATTCTTGTAACGTTATTCACCAAATCAATTGTTTTTCAATCTTAAAAACTAAATTTCTCAAGAACCCACCTACATATTTAAAGCTTTTTCCATCGTCATTCGTCAATAACAAACTATACATAACATTTTTGAACAGGACCTTGTTAGCGGGAAGATAAGGACAAAACCATTCTAGTATTCTACTACAACTAAGTTTCTTGAAAATGATTCCCCTAAATACTTAATATATTTTTGATTGATGCCTAAAACATCTAGTGGCTGCTCAAACTTTTGGTTGGCCTTTTTGGTTGGAATTTTTGCTAAATTTAATTAAAATTCTGGTTTTATATGGGCTATGTGTGGTACTTACTCCCAAATGATCCATGTAGATTACTATCTCTTCATATTGATGCTGTAGATCCCTTATGCGGGTGCCCTATCAAATTGACATGTTAGAACTTGCCAAACTGTAATAAGCTAAATCCTACTAGTTTTTTTTCTTTTTTTTTTTTTTTTTGCTCTCCCAAATATGCCTACCGAGATATGAGAGCATCAACAGTGCTGAAAACCTCTGATGGCCACGCAAACAAAAAAAGTATTAATATTTTAATAAAAGTTAATTGTGTAATTAAATTTTAATTTTTAAAAAAATTGAACCAATTAATGAGGGACAGCTATTAGAAGAGTTCCTCATGTGGTTCTCAAAAATTCTTAAACGAGAACATCTTCACACTCTCTCTTTCTTTTTATTATTTTTATTATTTTTAATCTTGAGAAACTCTAGTAGATACTTCCACTAAAAATGCTGTGAGAGTGAGAATCGCTAAATTTGTTAGTAGTATGCTTGCGAGTGTGCTCTAATCTAATGCGTTTGAAAAAAAAAAGAAATTCCGCAAAGCTCTATTGAGCCTTAAGCGGATCTATTGAATTAAAGATTTGCCGGCACTAACCAAGTTTCAGAAAAAAAAACAAAAAAAAAAAAAAAATTTGCCGGCACACTAGTGTAGCCGTGTAGGTGGACAGGGTTGGTTAAGAAAAAAAAACAAAAAAAAACAAAAAAAAACTGAGTGTCACGAAAATGAAGGATGAGGTCATCAACATGACGTTAAGCGAGACAACGTCAGCGATCAGCAAAGTTTACCCATTTTGTACGCTCTACCATATATTCTAGATTCACATTATGATTTATGAGTATTTAATTGAATGGTATTTATGATTTTGGATTGTTCTGGTTTTGGAGTCAACGATAAAGTTGGGGCCAAATATATCAGATTTGGGATGGCGCCAAATACGGGTTCTATCTGAGAGATTGTCTGAGAAACCCATTTTGGTTGAAGACAAATCTCTTATGTCTCTATTTAATCTATATACCCTTTTTTTATGTGTGATGACGAAATTACCCTCTGCATGGTTCGAACCCTGGAAGCGCATTCCGCGCGAGAACGCAAATCGAGCTCCAAACCACTGAGCTACCATGTATTTCGTTGAAACATTACCGATTCAAAACTATTTAACTCTTATAATTTTTTATTAAAGGTAAATTTGTCATTTTAACCCAGGTGGAGTTTTGAGATTTGAGTTTTAGATTTAGGGGGATATGAGACTGGGACTCGTTATATCTTTTGTTTTAACCATTTTTTTCTTTCTTTTGTAAACAACAATTATCATGATTCATATGTTTACAAAATAAATACTAACACTCTGATAATGTATATATGTATATTAACATATATATATATATATATATATTGTATTACTATTATAAATAAATAAATATATATATATATATATATATATATGTTTTTGTGAATTTATATTTATTAACTAAATTACATATGTTTTAATTTTTTTACAGAACTGATCATATATCAGTGGCGGAGGTACATTACAATTGGGAGGGGCACTTGCCCCGGATAAAAATTCCAAAATTAGTGTTGTTTTATCAAAGTTTTTAATCATGCCCCTGTTGTTAGATTATTTGATGCCCCCTATTACTTATGTTTATAAACGTTTTGATCATACAGATACAAATACAATATAAAAACCCAATTGATTTTTATCTTTTTTTGTTTACAAGCCTATATTCTTTTTAAGTAAATGCAAACACGTAATCCTTTTTGTTAATTTGGAATAATTAATCAAATACTTTAAATGATTTAGAAAGTTTGCTTTAGCTTTTAGTTTTTTACTTAACTAATATTTGCCTTCTTTTGTTTGGCTTTCTGTTTTTTAGTTTTTAGTCCAATTTTGAATTTCTTTTATTAGTTCTATTCATTTTTATCAAACACAAATTATGTTGTTCATCTATTAATTATTTTATGTGTTACGAGAATTTAATTTGGTTTCTATGTTTTCGAAATTTTTTGTTTTTTTTCCCTATATCTATTTGATTTTTTTCGTATTTATATTTTAGAAACTTTGATAGTTTTTTTTTCAAAACTTAGGATATTGTGTTATAGGTATTATTATGTTTTAACATGTTTTTTTAATAAAAATTATAATTTAATATTATTGCCCCGCATAAAATTAATTTCTAGATCCGCCACTGTCATATATCTTACTAATTCGAGGTCTCCAAATATAGGGACTCCAAATTTAAGAGATTATAGAACCCTATATTTAAATCCTAGAACATGAATTTAGATATATCAATTTATTTATATCCCTACAAAGGTGCTTTACATGATCTCCAATAATTTTGAAGGATTAACCGCTTTTAGGGTTTAAATTTTATATATTCAAAGAAAATTTCAAAATTTTGAAAAATGATAGATTAGCTTCATACTAATTTATTGAGAATGTGAAAATTGTTTCAAAAACAATAGAGTTTTGTTTTTAGTCTAGAATATGCAAATCCTAAAAAAAGCAACGGCTTTAGATATGATCACATGACGTGTGTGAAACGGAACGTAACCCACTAATCTCCTTATTGTACCACGTAGTAGTATACTATGGGGTTGTTCGTTTTTGCATCTGGATGCAACATCTGGATGCAGATGCAAGATGTTGTTCGTTTTGTAACTTTTAGTTTTGCATCCAGATGCTGAAATGAGATGTATATCTCAAATATCTAGATGAACAAATGAGCTTCCAGATGCTGCATCTGCATCTCAAAATCTAAAAGTCTAAAATGCCCTTGAATTCTAACAAAACCATTTTATTAAACAATATTTTATCATTTATATTGATAATTTTATTAAAAATATTTTTAATCTAATAAAAATATATAAAAAAATATTCATATTTTATAAAAATCAAAAAAATTTATTTCTATGCTAAAAATAATTAAAAAATTAAAAAAATATTTTTTATGTAAACGTGAATTCGGATTTTTTTCGTCAAAAAAAATATAAAACCATATTTTCCGCCAAAAACGCGGAAACACGTTTTTCCGCCAAAAACACGGAAGTACATTTTTCGCCAGAAACGTAAAAACACATTTCCCCGCCAAACACACGGAAACACGTTTTCCCGCCAATAACGCGAAAACACGTTTTTCGCCAAAAACGTGAAATACCATTTTCCCGCCAAAAACGCGAAATACCGTTTTTCTGCCATAAATGCGGAAATACATTTTCCCGCCAAAAACGCGAAATACCATTTTTCTGCCATAAATGCGGAAATACATTTTCCCGCCAAAAACGCGAAATACCGTTTTTCCGTCAAAAATGCGAAATACCGTTTTTTCGCCAAAAACGCGAAATACCATTTTCTCGCCAAAACGCGGAAATATATTTTCCCACCAAAAACGCGTAATACCGGTTTCCCGCCAATAACGCGAAATACCGTTTTTCCGCCATAAATGCGGAAATACGTTTTTCCGCCATAAATACGAAACTATGTTTTCCCGCCAAACACGCGGAAACACGTTTTCCGTAAAAACGCGAAAACATATTTTCCCGCCAAAAAATGCGGAAACACGTTTTTCTCGCCAAAAAACGCAGAATCACATTTTTCGCCAAAAATGCGAAAATACGTTTTCCCGCCAAAACGCGAAAATATGTTTTCCGCCATAAATGCGGAAATACGTTTTCCCGCCATAAATACGGAAATATATTTTCCCGCCAAACACGAGGAAACACGTTTTCCGCAAAAACGCGGAAACATATTTTTCCCGCAAAAAAATGCGGAAACACGTTTTTCCCGACAAAAAAAGCAGAAACACATTTTTCGCCAAAAATGCGAAAATACGTTTTTCCTCCAAAAACGCGAAAACACATTTTTCGTCTTTTTAGAAAACTTAATAAAAAATTATTTTATGAAAATAATAATTTTGTAATTCTTAAATTTTATAATTAATTTAAATCATTTAATATATATAAGAATATAAAAACATGTCATTTTTAGTCATTTTTAATTAGTTGCATCCGGATGCTATTACAAACTCAGAAACGAACAAACTTGCATCTAGATGCAACATTTAGATGCATAAACGAGATACATAAACGAACATCATTTGATGCAGCATCCAAATGCTGAATCCAGATGCTGGATGCAGATGCTGGATGCAGATGCAAAAACGAACAGGACCTATATATGTTTTGGTAAGCTAAGTGAACTCGTTATACACCTCAATATCGATTTTTTTTTACTTGGAGAAGATGTTGATGACATGTTTTGATGTAGGTGTCACTTGAAGACATCTCATGCTGGCATCAAAGCCCCTTTAGCTGTGTCTAATTAGATATCGCATGATTGTGATTAGGGATGTTAAGAGTGGGTAAAAACCCAATGGGTACCCTAAACCCTCCCAATATTTTCAACCCAAAACCCTACCCTTTTTTAAAAAAAATTTGTGGGTTTAAATCGGGCGGGTCCAGTTTTAAATATTACCCTATTGGGTTTAGGGTACCCATATGGTTTTTTTTTTAACTAAATCAATAAATATTCAAAATTATTTTGTAATAAAATATTTATCAGATTTTGTTTTATAATTTTTTAAAAATCATCAAATTAACTTTTCATTACTTTTTCCGAAAAAACGTAAAATCTAATTTTTTTGCCAAAAATGTAAAATCTCATTTTTTCGCTAAAAAAAGATAAAATCTCGTAAAAATTTTTTTTCCCTCCACTACCGTAAAATCTAAATTTTCCGCCAAAAACGTAAAATCTAAATTTTCCGCTAAAAACATAAAATCTTGTTTCCCGTCAAAAACGTAAAATCCCATCAAAAACGTAAAATCTCATTTTTCCCGTCAAAAACGTAAAATCTCATTTTTCCCGTTAAAAACGTAAAATCTCGTTTTTCGTTTTGGAGGGTTTATTTAGGGTAAGGGTGAGGGTAGGGTAAAAGTACCCATGACAACATCCCTAATTGTGATATATATGTGGCAATTATAGGGAGATTTATGCGGCTTAGCTTGCTGCAAATAGACCCGAGCTTGAGATATCTGAGTGATTTGTTTTGTTTCAAAAGTGAGCATATGAACTAGACAAGAATAATATAACCAGAAATTCATATATATAAAATTTCAAAAAAAAAGGTTTTTAAAAAAACTCATATATATAGTAGGAGAATTGTTATTTGGGATATTATGTTTAGAGGTTTGAGTTTTCTCAGTATAAGATCCACATTGGATCCTCTCTGTACCACCAGTGATGTCTAAAGATGCATACTTTTTGGATATTAGGTGTTGAGAAGAGATCAAATCATCCAAACAAAAAAACAAAAGAAAGTTGAGCATATAATCGTAGAAAACGTGCACATGCATATTCTGAAAATTTGCCTAATATAAGTGGCATGACTCATTTTGTTTTTGTTTTTGTTTTGTTAAAGACCAAAGTCCATAAAAAATTTCCTTGAGGGACCTGACACGCCATTGGCCCAAGAGCTATTTGCGACATGACTTTTTAAGTTTGTGAGATATTATTAGAGGAGCAAGATGTGTATCTTGCGGATTAAGTATCGTAAACCGTTAGAGTCCGTTTATGAAGTGAAGCCCATGAAGCGCGAAGGAAGAATATTCTCTAGATCTCCATATTATTTTTTATACAAGTATTTCCATTATGTCTTAGATAAAGATTACGAAGATTTACATTATTTTGTGTTAGCAATATGTTAAAACTAATCACTATATATTATGGGTCTTATGGTCTTGTATTAAAATAACTCAATAATACATTCTATTCTATAATATTCTACATATATCATTTGACAATTGTTCCTCCTTAAATGTCTTCAACAGTATATATGTGTATATATGTGAAAATATATAACAAAATGAGTTCAATATGATGCACGAACAGTTCTTTTTTTTATTAGCTGCTTAACATTTTACTGGAATTTAAAGAAAACTGTTGATCTTGATTTGGCAACACAAATGGGTATTACATATTTGGGTTCCAATCAAGAACCAGACGAACAGCCTTGTCATAACTGATACTGATTTATTCTACGGTATATCATCTTAGGACTTAGGTGGTGGAAGCTTTGAAAGAGTCAAGACAGCTCTCAGTTGCAAGTGCATCCCTCAGAACCAGTCCTACTTGAACTACTAATATAGTGACACCTATTATCAAAGTTTTTAAAAAGAATAGAATCGATTCTTGAAGCAGAATCGTTTCTTGCATTTTTCTTCTTTTTTCATTTTTCTAATAATTTTTTAATATTAAATACTGTGTAAGAAACTCACTCGGATACTTTAATGCAGATGCTCTTAAAACCTAACGTATAAATGAAAATGGCTAAGAGCATGTGCAGTGGTGGGAGTCTCTCAAATATATTATTTTATTATTTTTGTAATAATTAAATTATTTATTTAAATTTTTAATCATAAATAAAATTTAGAACCAATCATTTATTGACACATATTAAATGAGTCTCTAGAGAGGTTCTCAAAGGTTCTCATTTGAGAACCGATTCTTCCCTCTCTCCTCTACTTTTTATTTTTTTAATCATATTTATTTTTGAGAGACTATGTAAGAACCCACCACTGCACATGCTCTAATACTCACCGGTTGTAATCTTCTTGTAACATTTAAGTTTGTTTTTTAAAGACACATTAGGCCTAAAGAAAGCCCATTAAAAAAGCCCACGAAACAAAAGAAGTGAAGCTAAAAGATTCAGGTAAGTGAGTACTGTGTTGTTATGTTACCCTAGCTCTTAACATTTCCCATCTTCTCTCAATCTCTCTCTCTCACAGACACAGTCATGGCGTCTCGGAGAGTCTTATCATCTCTTCTCCGTTCATCTTCCGGCAGATCTACTACCAAATTAGGCAACCGTAACCCTAGGCTTCCATCTCCTTCCCCCGCACATCGTGCACCTCCTTGTAGCTACCTCCTGGGCCGCGTCGCCGAGTATTCGACCTCATCACCGGCTCCATCGACCTCTCCCGCTGCTAATTCGGATTCTTCGGCGAAGAAGACGTATGATTACGGAGGAAAAGGCGCGATCGGGCGTGTTTGCCAAGTCATCGGTGCCATTGTCGATGTTAGATTCGAAGATCAGGAAGGATTGCCTCCGATCATGACATCTCTTGAGGTTCAGGATCATCCAACGAGGCTAGTGCTTGAGGTGTCTCATCACTTAGGTCAAAATGTCGTCAGAACTATTGCTATGGATGGTACTGAAGGTCTCGTCCGTGGACGACGCGTTCTCAATACTGGTGCTCCAATCACTGTAAGCATATATCCTCCTTAGGTTTAGATCTGTGATTTCGTTAATTGGATTTTGCCGATGATCATTTCGAAAAAAATATGAAGGTTCCTGTTGGAAGAGCCACACTTGGACGTATCATGAATGTTCTTGGAGAACCCATTGATGAAAGAGGCGAAATTAGTAAGCTTTTCACTTGATCAATGTCTCTCTGTTTCTGCAAAACTTTACATGACAATATTATGTTTTTTTCCTGTTTTCTTAGAGACCGACCATTACTTACCTATTCATAGAGATGCTCCGGCTTTGGTTGATTTAGCTACTGGGCAAGAGATTCTGGCCACTGGTATTAAGGTAGATTCTGATTCCCCCATAGGTCCACATTTGCTGTCTGTCTTATGTGTTCTGAACTTTTTCTTTCTTTCAGGTTGTTGATCTCCTTGCTCCTTACCAAAGAGGAGGAAAGATTGGTCTTTTTGGTGGTGCTGGTGTTGGCAAAACTGTGCTTATTATGGAGCTCATCAACAATGTTGCCAAAGCTCATGGTCTATTTTTATCACTTATGATATTTTACTAGTCTCTCGTTTTTGTTAAATTAAATGGTGCTTCTTCTGATGAACAGGTGGTTTCTCTGTCTTTGCTGGTGTGGGAGAACGCACCCGTGAAGGAAATGATTTGTACAGAGAAATGATTGAGAGTGGTGTCATCAAGCTAGGCGAGAAGCAGGTTAAAATTTGGATTAATCTTCACCTTTACTTTTCGTGATTTATCTTTGTTTCTCAATTATCTCTGTTTTCTGTTTAACAGTCTGAGAGTAAATGTGCTCTTGTGTACGGACAAATGAATGAGCCCCCGGGTGCTCGTGCCCGTGTTGGACTCACTGGTTTGACTGTTGCTGAGTATTTCCGTGATGCCGAAGGCCAAGATGTCTTGCTTTTCATTGACAACATTTTCCGTTTCACCCAGGTGAGTGGGGCTTGTTTTTGTCTATATTCAGCACCTGTGTTCAATCTCTCTTGTGAGCTGAAATATTCTCTTGTGTAGGCCAACTCTGAAGTGTCTGCTTTGCTCGGTCGTATCCCATCTGCTGTGGGTTACCAGCCAACTCTGGCTTCTGATCTTGGTGCTCTTCAAGAGCGTATCACAACCACCAAGAAAGGTTCCATCACTTCAGTCCAAGCCATCTATGTCCCTGCTGATGATTTGACAGATCCTGCTCCTGCTACAACTTTTGCTCACTTGGACGCAACAACCGTGCTGTCAAGACAGGTGTGACTTGTCTCTTTTTGATGCTTCTTTTCAAAATATTGATGTGTAATGCTTCGTTAAGCTGACATATTTTTATGCTTTGTGAAGATTTCTGAGCTTGGTATCTATCCTGCTGTGGATCCTTTGGATTCAACATCCCGTATGCTTTCCCCCCACATTCTTGGTGAAGAGCATTACAACACAGCCCGTGGTGTGCAGAAAGTGCTACAGAACTACAAGAATTTGCAAGATATTATTGCCATTTTGGGAATGGATGAGCTGAGCGAAGATGATAAGCTGACTGTTGCCCGTGCCCGTAAGATCCAGAGATTCTTGAGTCAGCCATTCCATGTTGCTGAAATCTTCACGGGTGCCCCTGGGAAATACGTCGACCTTAAAGAAAACATCAACAGTTTCCAGGTATGCATTGATGATACCTATATGACTTTCCTCCTTGTTCCATGATCGTTTGCTATATATTTTATATGAAATTTGAAAATGCTAACAGGGTTTGCTCGATGGTAAGTACGATGATCTTCCTGAACAATCGTTTTACATGGTTGGTGGCATCGATGAGGTTGTTGCAAAGGCAGAGAAGATCTCCAAGGAGTCAGCTGCTTAATAGCTTGATTCATCTCTTCCATAAGTTTAATATTCTCTTCTTCTTTTGTTGACAATAACGAAAAAGAAAAAACAAAACCAATGCTTTAGGCTGTTCTGCTGATGCATTGCGCGATTCCAATCATTGTGAGTGTGAGAGATAGTACGTACGGAGGAAACAGTTTCATTCGTTGGAGTTTTTGACTTGTAATAAAGGAGACAAGCGTTGATGTTTTCAGTATCTCCACATTTGTATTGAAGTTTTCGTATTAAGAAAAATATTTTTTCAGGATTCCATGTTTTGCTGTTTAAAGTAGTGTTGAATGTGCATTTAGTACCATAAGTTTCTTACGAGAAAAAGTAATGTTAGCTCTTGTTCTGTATATATAATCGATGATGTTGTAGCATTTCTTACTCCTCTAAACCCTTGTATTTTCCCATCAGATAGCTTTCTATAACTACAATGTGAATGTGACCATACAAGTCTCTATGAATATGGAAGCAGAACCATTTTCTGCATTAAGTTTGGGGAATTTCAGTAAGTGGCACAACATTCAAAATTTGAGAAATTGTTTTCTTTTCAAATTTTTGAAAGAATTCTTCACTTAAAACAAGCATACCACTTTTTTGGCTTGGGTTCAACAACACTTAAGAGTAAAACCATCATTAGGAAGGCTACAAACATTAAAACTGAAGCTTATAAGTATAGAGATCATTATGCAAATAGTAAATTGTAAATAGAATATAGATAATACCATATAAAAATTAAAATAATAATATTTGATAATAAAATATAAAATTATTTAAGATTATAATATTGCTCAGAGTAACGAAAGTGACAATTTGGTTAGGAACGCACCCGTTAAATACTTTGTGGTAGGGGATTCAATGCCTCTTAATAGTGCAACCAATTATCTAGTAGTGCAACACCATAATGGTACAACTCCAACATTGGTCAACCCAAACCATAATAACATAATATACTCAATGTCCCTAACGAGGTGATAAAAAGTACGGTCCATGGCATTAATTGATCTCAATACTGATATAGAATATATATCACAATACAACAAACCCGAAATGACATCATATCCCTTTACACCAAAAACAATGAGGTTCGCTGGAAGAATACATCTCCTACCAATACCTTACAATATTTGATTATTCCTAGAGAGTGTAATATTCCTCCTCCCAGGGTACAACAATAGGCAAACATAGTGGAGCTAACTCCACCAGCTTGATGTCCAGGCCGTGGAACAGGGGGACGGAGACCTTGATTCTGAGGGACTTGTGAAGGCTTAGTTGGATCATTAGTAGGGCAATCCGCTATATAATGTCCAACATACCCACAACGGAAACAACATTTCTAGCCCGGTTACACATCTCACTTGTATGGTTAGTCCGACCATAGTTAGTACACCATTTGTTAATTCCTTGCACTAGTCTTTGCTGAGGTGCTGATTTGCCATATGGTGTTCCGCTAACATTTGTACGCTTGTGCTTATCCACACGGCTACGGTCTTCTGAAGAGCCACTCCCAACATATGGGAGTGCCTTTTTCACATTTACCTCCACAATGGGAGCACACTCCAAAACTCCATCATATGTTGGTAGTCTATGTGCTTCTACTTAATTTCATACCCAAGAGCTATTGGAGTCTAAAAAGTAAAAAACAAAAATACATTATCAACTTAAGTGGTTTTACTGACCATAACTCTAATGGAATCATAAAGCACATACTCAAATAATCTTGTTCGTGAGCGGTTATCTATGATAATATGAATGCCATAACGAGATAAACAATCAAACTCAGCTTGATATTCTCTCACTGTCTTATCTTTCTGCTTGAGCTCCTCAAACCTTATCCTCAAGTTTAATCTAAAAGATTCCAGAAAGTACAGATCCATAAATGCCCTCTGAAATCATCCCAAGTCAACTCCACACCTGGATGGGAAGTAACAACGTTTCTCCACCAGTGTTGAGCATCTCCAACAAGTTGATTAGTAACCATTCATAACTTAAAAGCCGCAGGAACTCCCAAATACTCTAGCGTCGCAGCTTTCACAAGATTAAACCATACCTATGCTTCCATAGGGTTATCATCATCATCATCATACCTAAATCCGTTTTTGGCGGAAAAATTGTCGATCCATGTTTGACGGAAAAATTGCGGGTCCGTTTTTTGGCTGGAAAATTGTGGATCCATTTTTTGGCGGAAAAATTGTGGATCCGTTTTTTGGCAGAAAAATTATAGATCCATTTTTTGCGGAAAAATTATGGATCAGTATTTTGGCGGAAAATTGTGGATCTGTTTTTGGCGGAAAAAATTGTAATGATGAAGTTAAAAACTTCTAGTGATGGAGTTATTTTGTGTTTGAAGTAAACTATAACATATTAGAAACAACTAATTGTAACTTGATTGGTTCACACATTACGTTTATAGTTTAAAAAAACATTTTTGTGTTTAAAAATATATTTTTTGTGTTTGACCAGATAAAAAAAAAAACTCTTGTAACTATTAGCCCATAGACAGTCCATTTTTTGCGGGCGTTAATGGGTTTGATCGTTATTGGACGCGGGCGTTAATGGACATGATCTATCATTTTGTCCACAATCAAAATGGATAGTATTGGACAGGTCAAAATGGACGTGGACAGCCCATTTTGACACCCTCTCAAAACCTATCTTACAATACCCAATAGTCAGCATGAGGGTTTTGCCTGCTGAACATGCAGTGCAACAGCGACATGTGGTGATTGCTGCAACATATTTTGATGAAATGCCGCAACATATAATGAAATACTAAAATTTCATAATCATAAAGTTTTATAATACATAAAGTTTGAAATCTACTAATATAAATTTTGACGAGTAGTTACATAAAGCTATCTGATGGGAAAATACAGGGGTTTAGAGGAGTAAGAAATGCTACAACATCATCGATTAGGCAGAACAAGAGCTACATTACGTTTTCCCGAAAGAAACTTATGGTACTAAATGCACATTTTGAACAGCAAAACATAGAATCCTGAAAAACACTTTCCTTAATACGAAAACTTCAATACAATGTAGGGGTATTGAAAACATCAACACTTTGTCTCCTTTATTTCAAGTCAAAAACTCCAACGAATGAAACTGTTTTCTCCGTACTATCTCTCACACTCACAATAATTGGAATCGCGCAATGCATCAGCAGAACAGCCTAAAGCATTGGTTTTGTTTTGTTTTTTTTTCGTTATTGTCAACAAAAGAAGACATGTATTAAACTTATGGAAGAGATGAATCGAGCTATTAAGCAGCTGACTCCTTGGAGATCTTCTCTGCCTTTGCAACAACCTCATCGATGCCACCAACCATGTAAAACGATTGTTCAGGAAGATCATCGTACTTACCATCGAGCAAACCCTGTTAACATTCCGAAATTTCATATTAAAATATATAGCAAACGATCATGGAACAAGGAGGAAAGTCATATAGGTATCATCAATGCATACCTGGAAACTGTTGATGTTTTCTTTAAGGTCTACGTATTTTCCAGGGGCACCCGTGAAGATTTCAGCAACATGGAATGGCTGACTCAAGAATCTCTGGATCTTACGGGCACGGGCAACAGTCAGCTTGTCATCTTCACTCAGCTCATCCATTCCCAAAATGGCGATAATATCTTGCAAATTCTTGTAGTTCTGTAGCACTTTCTGCACACCACGGGCTGTGTTGTAATGCTCCTCACCAAGAATGTGGGGCGAAAGCATACGGGACGTCGAATCCAAAGGATCCACAGCAGGATAGATACCAAGCTCAGAAATCTTCACAAAGCATATAAATATGTCAGCTTAACGAAGCATTACACATAAATATTTTATCAAGAGGCACCAAAAAGAGACAGGTCACACCTGTCTTGACAGCACGGTTGTTGCGTCCAAGTGAGCAAAAGTTGTGGCAGGAGCAGGATCTGTCAAATCATCAGCAGGGACATAGATGGCTTGGACTGAAGTGATGGAACCTTTCTTGGTGGTTGTGATACGCTCTTGAAGAGCACCAAGATCAGAAGCCAGAGTTGGCTGGTAACCCACAGCAGACGGGATACGACCGAGCAAAGCAGACACTTCAGAGTTGGCCTACACAAGTGAATATTTGAGCTCACGCTTATGGAACACATGTGCTGAAATATAGACAAAAACAAGCCTCACTCACCTGGGTGAAACGGAAAATGTTGTCAATGAAAAGCAAGACATCTTGGCCTTCGGCATCACGGAAATACTCAGCAACAGTCAAACCAGTGAGTCCAACACGGGCACGAGCACCCGGGGGCTCATTCATTTGTCCATACACAAGAGCACATTTACTCTCAGACTGTTAAAACAAGAAAACAGAGAGAATTGAGAAACAAAGATCAATCAGGAAAAAGAAAGGTGAAGACTAATCCAAATGAACCTGCTTCTCGCCTAGCTTGATGACACCACTCTCAATCATTTCTCTGTACAAGTCATTTCCTTCACGGGTTCTCTCTCCCACACCAGCAAAGACAGAGAAACCACCTGTTCATCAAAAGCAGCAGCAGCAATTAATACAATAAAAACTGGAAGGCACACAACTATGTAAGCAGAGTTGAGACAACATACCATGAGCTTTGGCAACATTGTTGATGAGCTCCATAATAAGCACAGTTTTGCCAACACCAGCACCACCAAAGAGCCCAATCTTTCCTCCTCTTTGGTAAGGAGCAAGAAGATCAACAACCTAAGAAAGAAAAAAAGATGAGAAGACCAAAAGACAACAACACATTTGAAAGAGGCTAGAGACAGAGAATGTACCTTAATACCAGTAGCCAGAATCTCTTGACCGGTGGCCAAATCAACCAAAGCTGGAGCGTCTCTATGAATTGGTAAGTAATGTTCGGTCTCTGTTAAATAAAAGCGAATTACTTAGTCGTCTTCCATAGATTGATTAAAAAGAGAACATTGATTGAATTCTTACTAATATCGCCTCTCTCGTCAATGGGTTCTCCAAGAACATTCATAATACGTCCAAGTGTAGCTCTTCCAACAGGAACCTGAGTAAACAGATACAAAATCATAAAGACATAAAAAGAAAGAGACTTTTACAGAAAAAAAGTCAACAATTTGATAAAAGTTGCCATAAATGGATTATCCAGATCTAGAACCAACATAATCAAAACTTGATTCCTGAATCCCAGATCTACGGAACAAAAACAAAACTTACAGTGATTGGAGCACCAGTATTGAGAACGCGTCTTCCACGGACGAGACCTTCAGTACCATCCATAGCAATGGTTCTAACGACATTTTGACCTAAGTGATGAGACACCTCAAGCACTAGCCTTGTGGGATGATCCTGAACCTCAAGAGATGTCATGATCGGAGGTAATCCTTCCTGATCTTCGAATCTCACATCGACAATGGCACCGATGACTTGGCACACACGCCCGATCGCGCCTTTGCCGCCATAGTCGTAGGTCTTCTTTGCCTCATCTTTTGCAGGTTTAGACGAAGCCGCAGCTGAATTAGCCGGGGGAGCAGAGGTCGAATACTCGGTGACTCGGCCTAGGAGAGTCCCAACGACGCGATGCGCGGGGCTAGGTGATCGGAGCCTAGGGAGTAAGGATGAGGATTTTGAAGTAGATCTGCTCGATGATGATCGGAGAAGCGATGATAAGATTCGCCTACTCGCCATGACTGAGTTTGCGAGACAGAGAAATGGGGCTAGGGTTCACTTCTATCCTTTTTAACTCTCTTCATTGACACGTGTCATTTCCTCATTTGTTCTAAAATAATCAAAACATTCATTAGTATGAGTGGCTTGAACAAAAACACAACATTTTCTAAGCCCCCAAGTATACATATGTAAACTATATATGGTGGATGGAATTATTTTGTTAATCAATTCATGTTATTACATATCAAGTTTCAGATAGACTTAAACGTGAATGGTTTCAAATTATAATTGTAAGTTTTTTTTTTCTTAATCTTAATTTTTTTTTTGAGATTTTGAGATCCGGTTGATTGTCATGTGAAAAGTCAATTTAAGATTTAATTGTCTTTCAAAGATGCTATAACTATCAGATCATAAAATATACGTTTGGGTTAGACAACGTTCATAAACAGAACATATTAAAAAACGCTTTGATTTGTCTCTTTGATTCGTTGTTCTTTCAATCCAATCAATCTGTAGTAGAGTTTTAGTCTACTGTCTTCTCACTTGTTTAACCAACAAGCGCTATACTCATCTTGTTTCAGTTTTTTCACATAAAAATTCGCACAAATCTCCTTCTATTTAATGAATCAATTCTATGTTTTCACTCACAATCCCAAACAGTGCGAACAAGTGAACAACAATGATGAATTTGCGGTACCGATAGAGTTGTGCTCAAGCGACTCAAGCGTCTCAATTTAGTCTTCTCATCCAAAATTTTCGGGCTTTAACATGTTTTCTTTTTCCACATCTATAGGGTATGGACAACACCGTTTCTGGTCGTGCCGTTGATCATGGACGTGCACAACTCCTATTTCCATTGAATGAAGCGCTTCAACTTGTAGCGAAGAAAGGTTTTTGGAGTTTCAATCAATGGGTGGTGGTTATGGAGCATGTTGAAGCATGGAAGTCTTGAGATCAAAGCATCGTCATCTCTGCAAAGACAAAAAGGAAATTCACATTATCAAAGTGCTAGGAAAAAAACGAAAGTTATATGAGGCAAAAGTTTCGTGAAAAATTACTTAAAGCTTTTGAAGACAAAAGGAAAAAATACAAAATGTTTTTCTATTTATCCAAGAAAAATGAAATTAACTTAGAAATTTAAATAGACAAACTAGACGTGAAAAATACAAAATAGATGTACATAATTTATATATTGAAATACGTAAATTAAAATCTAGACGATACGATTTTCCATTCCAAAATAAATATATATATATGTTATATATTGAAATAACCCAAACTAAAACCGAATCAAAATCCGATTTAAACATTTAATCAAACTGTTAGAAATATTTTGATTAGATTAAAACTATATATATGTAACATCACTTAACATTTTCAAAATTATAACTAAATTTTATATTATATATTTTAAATAAGTTTTGTCTTACTTAGCTTATTGCTCAGTTTACGAAAGCGAATTAGTGGGTGACATTATTTAGTCCAATGGGCTACATGACGAAAGCTAAACGGGCTACTTTGAGGCCCATTACATTATAGGGTAAGCCCCAACCACTAACTTACTCCCTCTTTATATTTAATCGCCACTGCAACTGAAAAAAAAGGGTTAGTTTCGCTGCGCTGTTTTTAAGGGTTTTCATTTGTGTCCGAGGAAGAGGATAAGAAGAGAGGTTGAAGAAGATGCCAGGTCCAGTTATTGATGAAGTTAATGAGGAGCAACTTATTGATGCCATCAAAGAGCAAATGAAGCTTCAGGTTCGTTTCCTTTTTTTACTCTCTCTCTCTCTGTTTTGTGTTCTTCTTAATCGATTCGATTGCGTTCGTCGTTTTTTGAACGATTTGTTGATTGTTTTGTGTTGTGGAGCAGAAGGAAAATGATGTTGTTGTTGAGGATGTGAAAGATGGAGATGAAGACGATGATGAAGAAGACGACGACGATGAGAACGTCGATGGTATATATTGTTTACTCTCTTTTTTCTCGATTTGATTAGACTTGCGTTTGTTCTGTTCTTACGAGTGATTTAGAAAATGTTTACGGAGTCAATTTTTATGGATTTGTGATTGAATCAAATCGAATATGCAATGTATCACATTTCTATAGAGTTTTAGGGTTTTCATAGAAATGTGAAAGATACGAATTTATCTGAGTTTGAGTTATTGGCTCTATGGATTTTGCAATGTATCACAATTTTAGGGTTTTCATGTTGTTGTTGTTGTTGTGTTATGTGAAGGAGCTGGTGAGAATGAGACTTCAAAGCAAAGTAGAAGCGAGAAGAAAAGCCGTAAAGCGATGCTGAAACTTGGAATGAAACCTGTCACTGATGTTAGCAGAGTGACAATCAAAAGATCCAAGAATGTATGAAACTCCTTAACAACAATCGTCTAATCTCGATTTTTTTTATTATTTTTCTTTGTATGTTTGACAGTGTATGTTTTTTTCGGATTTTATAGGTGTTGTTTGTCATCTCGAAGCCAGATGTGTTCAAGAGTCCTAACTCTGATACTTATGTGATCTTCGGTGAGGCTAAGATTGATGATATGAGCTCTCAGCTACAAGCACAAGCTGCTCAGAGGTTCAAGATGCCTGATGTTGCATCTATGATTCCTAACGCTGATGCTTCTGAAGCAACCTCGGTTCCACAAGACGAGGAAGAAGATGAAGATGTTGATGAGACTGGTGTTGAAGCTAAGGACATTGAGCTTGTGATGACTCAAGCTGGTGTCTCGAGGCCTAAAGCTGTTAAGGCTCTTAAATCTAGCGATGGAGATATTGTTTCCGCCATTATGGAACTCACTACATAAGGTTTGAGTTTGCATAAAACTTTGCGATGGTTGTTTTGTTGCTTCAGTTCTGATTCGTCTTGGCGATTTTCTCGAACATTATCTGTGTTTCCCCACTTTTTAAGGCTATTTTTTTTCTCTCCTCTAAGCCATAAACAATGTTGCTTCAAATCCACAATATAAGACATGTATGGCTAATGTTGTCGACTGTTTATTAAGATTGTTTTGTTAGACAAGAGTAATGATCTTTACATATAATCATCATCGGATCGAACATCTGGATGAAGAAGCAAATCTTATGTTTATTAAGTGTTTCAACAACGCAAAAATCAGATTCCGCATAGAGACGGTTACACTCTTTACTACAAACACACTTGATAGCAAAACTTCTCTAGCTCGGTAACGTTGCCTAGTACAGTTGATGAGATCAAGATCTTGCTGAGTTTCTTAACATCAATTTTTGGAGATGGTGATGATGTAGAACAGCCATGTCTTTCACATCGCTCGAAGATGAGCTCACTGCAGTCTCCTTTACCCGATGAGACTCTAGTGAGAACTGAGGAGCCAGAGGATTAAGTTTCTTCCGTCCACGAGACTTGTCTTTGGAACTATCCAGTTTAGTATTCTCAGAAATCTCAACTTGAGATCCAAGCTGAGGGTTGAATGAAACATTCCTTAAACTGTGGTCGACCTCTGAAGAATTTGTCTCAACCTTTACATTATTACGCAATGTAATAATGTATCGTCTGAAGAACTTAATGCTAAAGTTGAGTTAACATTTGTATCAATATCTATCATGTGATCTGCTTCACCATGCTTCTCATGAACATGCAGGAACAAAAACAGGAGCCAAAGGATCCAGCTTTTTAAGACTTTTGGAACTCAGTTGCTAATAATCCAATATGCTCATAGTCTTGCAAACACTATCTTGAGATAACAAAAACCAAAACTATCATCTGCATCATGAATCAAGATACATATTGTAGTGTATTGCTTGGAACACTGTTCAATCCCAGCTTCACAAGGATCAGTTAAAGACTGAGACTTTCTCAAAGATGATTCTTCAAATTCTCTTCCACTCCTATCTAAGTATAAACTAAGGTGCCAAAGGATTCAATCCATAAACACCATTAAGATCATCGCTATAACGCCTGAAATTCAAAGACTTAGATACTTGATTCCGCATTTTTACGAGACTGTGTTCCTCTCCAGCAAGGAGAATCCACCTCAGTATCATCTTGATCAATACTTCCATTGGTGCTACACAGATTCAACTCATCAACACCAGAACCATTGCTACATTTACTCCGCAGCGACGACATTTTAGAGAAGAGTGGACTACAATCAGAGTTACCATTAGCTAAAGCAACACTCGTAGCCACTGAAGCTACACTGATAGTCTGATACCTCCAAGAACCGAAGCTATTGAATTAAAAAGCTGAGATCTTCCTTCTCCAATGGTAACATTTGAATCAAAATCACTAATCACAGCTAATGAAAGTGAAGTCTGAGAATCCACACACTTCAACTCTGATTCCAAAGAAAAGAAATTCTACTCTCAATTCTCAATATTACGCCCAAAGACACAATTTTTAAAACCAAATTGATTCAAGAAACTTCTAAACAACACATAATATAAGCAAGAACAAGTTCATAACTTTTGAGGCCAAAAACTAAATTCACCTTTAGACATAGTAGTGGCAACAACATGGTCATAATTGAGACTATTCTTCTTGTGGTCTTCGGATGTTAAAAATGAGAAATCGAATGTGAAATTACTCCAAAAGGAATCTTCAGGATCAGATTCAGAAGCTATGGCGAAAGGAGATAGAACATGATCACACTGCTTCATGTTTCTTCTATATGAAGCTTATGGATTCGAAATTTGTGGATAAATCGAAGAAACAAAGAAGACCAGCTTCGAACCTTTCCCTTCACCTTTCAATCGAATCAATGGCTGTAATGCCACAATTTGATAAATTTCAATCTGCTTTACTTTGTGATTTACTGATTTAATGATTATGATTTATTTACATTTTTAGTTTTGTACTTTTTTATATTTGAATATATGACCTTATATTTTGAATTTCTTCATGTGATTACTCAAATGTTCAAAACTTCAAATTAGTAATGTTGAGTTTGCAAGTGACAAACGGGTAAAACATAATTTGCATTTTGGACTCATAACGTGTGTTCCATTTGATTTGTTGTTATAAGTGAAAATTGATTACAAACATATAATTAATAAAATAAAAAATTTGGTTTCTTCTCCATCAATTTTATAATTTTACATGTTTTTTCTGTTAGCCATGACTAAGTTAAAATAAAATATAAAATAAATTGAAAGATCAATTTAACTATTTAATGTATCATTTTTATTATATCCATTTCACAAAAAATTCGGTTTGATATATTTATACGTACTAAAAATTATTTAAATATTACAAACATATCTCTATTTAATATACCATAATTAAATTATACTTATTTAAATGCAAAGGTTATTAGCTTTGAGTAAGAACTAATTTAGGAAATTTGATTTAAAAACTTCATTGAAAATATAAAACCATATTTTTGTGAAACCAAAAAAATGTACTCCAAGATATTAACACTCTTTGTGAAATGGAAATAATATATACCTTTGGAGGATACCAAAGATTATCAAATAAAGAAACCAACATGTAAAAATCAATGAATAAATAAAACATGACAAACTGAAAAACAACCACCATAAGATGACATTTATAATAGGATATTAGCAATAGTGAATTTTATTGTTAATTAGTACCATAACATGAATCTTTATATACTATAAAACATTTCTTTAATTTGTTCATGTAGAGAAAACAAATATACAACATCGGACTTCTCTTAGTTTTGTTTTATTCTTTTTAAATTTAACCATAAAATAAAATCTTACTTTGCCCCAAGTTTTAATTCAGTCCTTTATGTTACATGACACAACATGCATTGACATTATCGTCATTAAACATATTACTAACTCTGTCATCTCCACGAGAACCTACGGGAATATTACCATGTTGTTCCGTTCCATTATAGCCATGTCTATAATAGTTATAGCTCTCTTTAAACTCTTTCGAAGGATCTACGAAATAGTTTTGAGTCGATGTGAAGTAAAGTGGAGGCTCAGGGTATGGCCAAAACTCAGCTCTCTTCCCAGCTCGTCTCACGGTTTTGAGCACTTTGTTTCTATCAACGTAACCCACAACTCTTACTCTTCCTAATTCTCTATCCACCTCCACTGAATCAACTCCTGTAAATTTCAATCAAATTTTATTAATTTACATCTAATTTAATCTTGTCTTTAACCGGAGCAATTATTGAATTTGTTATACCTCGGAGTTTGGAGATTGAGTTCCTAACGATCCTGACGCAACCAGTGCAACACATTCTGACCTTGAGCTCGACCGTCTAGTAGTCCCACGTGCCACGGATGTCAAACTCAAAAACATTAGTTTTCTTATGAGAAACTTTGGATATATATATATACATGAAAAGTAATATTTTTTATGCAACGTCGTATATAAAAAAAAATTTATGGGGGCACAAAGAAAGCCAGATGATTGTGTAGGAATGGAAATTTAAAATCGAGATATTTTGTCTAGACCACAAATTTTTATAAACCAATCGGTTAAATAAAATAAATGAATCCAAAGCTAAAGTTGGTCAAACAAAGAATCAATCTAAACCAGTAAACTTTAGAAAGCTAGACCAAATATTACCATACCTAAAAGTTATTTATATAAACCCATTGGTTCTACAATGGGAAAAATGTCAAAAAAAGCATCAACTTTCAAAAAGTGGACGAAAAAAGCATGAACTTCGAAAATGCCATTTAAATCCTAAAGTTTCGTTTGACTTTTTGATAAAATGGTCAAGTTTCGTTGACTAGACCATTTTGAGCATGTCGTTAAGTTTCTGTTAACAAGGGTTAACGGACGTTAGCAGTCTCCGTTGAACCACTGAACCACGATAACATTTTGAAATTATAACGCGTGTATATATATATATAATAACCAGAGCGTGTATATATATATATATGTAAAAACTAGTGAAGATTTTTATTTTGGTGGTGCTAATGTATATATATATATATATACATCAACTAAAAATAACAAAACAAAAAATATGGATTAATTAAAAAAAAATATACACAACTAATTAAAATTTTGTATATTTTTTTTAATTAATCCATATTTTTTGTTTTGTTATTTTTAGTTGATGTATATATATATATACACATTATCACCACCAAAATAAAAAATTTCACTAGTTTTTACATATATATGTATATATATACACGCTCTAGTTATTATATATATATATATACACGCGTTATAATTTCAAAATGTTATCGTGGCTCAGTGGTTAAGAGGTTGTTATGTGTCTAAAAGGTTAGCGGTTCGATTCCTTGTGGATGCTGTTTTTTTTTTTAAACGAAACGACGTCGTTTTGGTTTATTAACGGAGACTGAACCACGATAACATTTTGAAATTATAACGTGTGTATATATATATAATAACCAGAGCGTGTATATCATGGCTCAGTGGTTAAGAGGTTGTTATGTGTCTAAAAGGTTAGCGGTTCGATTCCTTGTGGATGCTGTTTATTTTTTTTTTTAAACGAAACGACGTCGTTTTGGTTTATTAACGGAGACTGCTAACGTCCGTTAACTCTTATTAACGGAAACTTAACGACATGCTCAAAATGGTCTAGTCAACGAAACTTGACCATTTTATCAAAAAGTCAAACGAAACTTTAGGATTTAAATGGCATTTTCGAAGTTCATGCTTTTTTCGTCCACTTTTTGAAAATTGATGCTTTTTTTGACATTTTTCCCGTTCTACAATTAGTACTCAAATAGAACAATCCAAGCCAAAATCAAACATGGTAGTCAAAGAGACCGGTCACTTTCAAGTTTATTTATAATCTTGACTACGAATTAAATTTACTTATGTATCGATTTTATTTGAAAATCAAACCAAAGTTGAATATGTTTTGAGTCCAACTCGGTAACAATTATCTCTAATCGAAACCAAATCAAAGGATTCGAACTAAACCGACCCGAAAAACCAAATGGTCATGCCTATGATTACAATTGCGGTTAAGGAACAATGAGCATGGATATATATTTAAAGAAAGAAAGAAATAGTTATTAACCTGCAAAGAGAGTGGACGTTTCTTAGACATCCTGAAGTAGCTTATATGTGTGGTGGTTCTTGGATTAGACACATGACAACGTCGACGAAAGGAGAAAATTCTTTTAAAGATAGAGACAATGGACCCGAGACTTTTCACTATCATGGAAGACATCTACGATCGAAGATTTTGGAAAAGAGCATAAAAGTATTGGATTCAATATATACATGATGGGGATATATTTATAGAGAGATTAATTATTGATGAAAGCTTTGGAGAAAGGAGAAGTTGAGACACATTGCGACATGAGTAAACAAGATAGTAAGTACTTAGTTAAGGAAAGGAATATGTAGAAATTGAGATGATGATGTTATGTAAGCAAAGTAAGCAGCTTTTTTTGTTGTCACATCACATCTCGTAATCTTTCAGAGACACACGTCGACGCTCTTGCACACTTGTGTTTTTTTTTATTGTTTATTAATGTTGTTAAGCTGTTTTAGTTAGAAGGATAGTTTAGCCTTATGACAAGGAAAAGTATATGTAACACGTTCTAATGTTCATAAGAAATTATTAATTCATTTTTTTTAAGAACAAGGCTGAGCTGGATAAAGAGACACCCTTGACTGATGAGGTGGAGTGAAAGATATGACTACAAAGAGTATAAGATGTTAGAGAGTAAATAGAACTTTACTTTGTTGTATTCATTTTATCGATTGTATAATATGGTTTTTTGGGTTGTTGGAGAAGTCTGTTTATCTGCAATTGGTGATTCTCGGGAGATTGTTCTTGAGTTTCGAATTGGATCGCACATTATATGAGAGTTTTAAATGTGTTCGATTGTGTAATTTGTTGTTTAGTGAAATACAACTAGTATTTGCTTAGTAGAACAAATCCCATGGACGTCCTAAAAACTTTGCATAGATTTCATGTATTTTGAAATCTTAAATTTGAACTTATAATTTATGTCTTATCATTTGTTTTTACATCTGCTTATAATTGTTATTTTCTCTTATTTGTTATCATGAATCGATAGAATTATTGTAAACAATTATTTTATCACTTTACGCATTAAATTTTTGAAAGTTGATGTTCATGAAAATATAATATAGTTATACTATTTGTCTTTAACTTAGATAATTAGACTCACACAAGTGGAGTATTTAATCATCCACTCCATTTATCGGAAACATTTATTTTCAAAAATATTTCTATTTCTTAAACCAAGTCTTGCTCTGAATCAGCACACCTAATAACACCAAGTACGTAAGAACACCACTGAGAAGAGTGTGGACCTTTGTGAAAAACTCAAGATCCCATCTTTTACGGAGTATTTACTTACCTATTTCGAGATCTATGAAGATTATCGATTATGAGTCTTCTAGTGTCTGGCGCATTTGAGCGGTAATCTTACGGTTATCTGTGGTGTTTGCGACAGCAGATTCCAAAAACATTGGTGCGTCATAATTGTGCTCCAAAGAAGATTGTGGACCAATGGCAACACTCGCGAAACGTTAAAATAAGTAGGTAAATGTGCGTTCTCATAATCATGGAGAATATCAATTCGCCTCGAATCCATCTCAAACTTATCTTCTTCTGAGATTAGAGGTTTTTCTAGCGACCACGTTCTTTTTAAAAGGTTTTTAGAGTTTTTTTTCTGGCGCAACGGCAAGTTTAGTACGCGACAAATCGGTAAAATTGCGTTTTAAGGAAACTTGGGTCTGGCCTAATGTTTGTTTGATCGTAAAATTTCGTTTTAGGGTTTTCTCAGCCCAAAATAACTTTCCAAAACAACTTGGGACATACCCTAATGTTTGTTGGGTCTAAAATCACAATAAAGACTCCGTTTTGGGGAGATACTAGACAAATCGATTCCTATTGATTCCAAGATCGATATATATATATACTAGATAAGGATCTACATATATACGGGTTTATAGGAAATATTTTATTAATATACTAAGATTTAACATATATTAGAAAAATAGAACGTAAAAAGTATATATTTTTATTATTTATTTATTTATTATTAGGTATCTTTTTAATTTAAAGAAAACAAAAAACAAAACAATTTTTTACTTGTGTCATAATCTAATCGCTCAACCAACACATGTCATGACCTCATTAATTATAATTTAGAGTACATATTATTTAAACATTTTTCTTCAATAATAATTCTCTTCACATAATTGATTTTCAAATTTTTTGAGAAGAGAATGATGTATAATTAAATTGTATTGTCCTATGTTTAAAATGAATTAAATAGTAATTAGACGTATAATAAGATAAGTATTAATTGTAATACAATTTTAAAAGAATGATACATGGAAAAAAAAATCTAACTTTTTTATCAAGTCATAGTAAATTTATTCATATGTGCTCATTATCCTTTTTTGAAGTTTCTGAATTCTGACTTTCGAAGAAGACGCACCATATCATGAATATGACGAAAAGAACTTTTGCGATCTAATTGATCTAATGTCAAATAACGTTTGTGTTAGCCATCATAAATCAATAAAAATATCTTATTAAAAATACTTTTGTGTGTTTTTTTTTCTTGTTGGTTAAAGTTATGATAAAAAGACGGGATGTAAAATATATATAGTGTATATCATGTATTCATGTTATCAAATATACCAAATCATTTATGTATGTTACATTGTATGTTGTTGGACAAAAAAATGATATAAACATATATATTGATTAAGTAGATTCCTTCTGGTCTACTAAAAAATAATATAAAAATATATATTGATATGATATTAAAATATATATTGATATGATACAAAAAAATGATATGAAATATATATTGATATGATATAAAATGATATACATGAGCCTGGTCAACACTATGTTCTTTCTCGTTTTAGTGAATTGATAAAAAATGATATAAAATATATATTCATGCTGGGAACAAAAATCATTTCCTAGTTTTTAGTCTTTAATGTTTAACAAAAATACATAACTTAACAAAAACAAACTTTGATTTCAAATTTTCAACTATTTCAATCATGTTTGGTAGTGTTACGCATCTTAAAATCATCAAAAAGTGTTTTATAGGATATGTATATATAAAATAAATAAAAACAAAACGATTGTACATAAAACTAAATAAGCAAGTCCAATTATGAAATCATGGTTAAGCGTTAACCAAAAAGATTACATGTATTTTTCTAAACCAAAATTTTGAAAGCCTCTGATTAATTTGAAAACGTGGCAAGCCGAGATTTTCCAATCACAATTGTAACGTTCACAAAGCTGGAACTTGTTTTCGAAATTTGAATTTTTCTATATAACGGGCGTTTGAAGAAAATAAAAAAGGCCGTTTGAAGAAGAATAGCGTCGTCTACAAGTCTCTCTCTCTCACATCTCTGATATTTTGAAATCCCAAATTCTTCTTTTCGGAAATTGAGTATCAGAGCTTTTGCCACCGCCGATCATAACCTAGAAAGAGCGTTCTCTCCGTTCGGCTAGGTTAAGGTCAGTTGCGCGAGAGATTGGATTCTCAATCCCAAATTTCACTCCAGCCGATTCCGATGATTATGTTCGTCGTTGAATCTGTTTCCGATTTCTGTTTCTCTTTAACTTGATTCGATTAATCTGTTTACTATATGAGCCAGCGATTTTGTTATTCCGATGATTCTGATCTTCGTTGTATCTGTTTCTCTGTTACTTTGATTCAATTAGTCGTTTACTATATATCGATCTGTTTCTTTGATATTTTGTCCCATCGGTATCGATTTTGTTATTCCGATGACTCTGATCGTCGTTTTATTTGTTTCTCTGTTACTTTGATTCAATTAATTTAGTTTTTGATGATTCGTTTGATTTGGGTTTGACAGATCGCGAGACTAGAAGATCCATGAGGGATTCTATCGAAGAGAGGAATGGGAAAGTTCTAGATCACCGTGAATGAGACTAAGTCAAGAGGAAGCCACGGTGAAGGAAGCCGTCAGGTCTAACAGAGGTTACTGATCTGGTAACGGTGCTTAGATGGTGTTGTTTATCATAGTTAAACGTTGAAGATCCCTAATTAGGAAAGTGATTCTTAGGTATGTATCTTATCACCATCGCTTGTGTTGGTAAATAACTTGATATTTGAATCTATGAACCTCAGATCAACTATTTAGGTCAAATCTTGTGTTTTCTCTTCTCAATGATGGAAAAGAAGCAGCTTGCGACTCTGTATCTCCATTGGACCCCTTAGCTTGTTCCATGTATGGTCTCTTCAATCTTTTTCTTATGCTTTGTCTTTTGATTTTTCTCTTGGAATTTGATATTTTGTTACTTTTCTTCTTCTGCAGCAAATTCCACATCCTATAATGTGGCGTATCTTAGAAAGTTAGAAACCAGAGACTTCTATATTGGTTATTTGCTTTCACTTAAAGAATGCATAGACGACATACATACATCACTAATGCTATACTTGCTTAGATGTGCACATTCATAATTGCTTTCTTGGTTCTTTGTCTGATACTTTGTTTACTTGCTTTCTCTTTTTCTTTTCTTTCATTGTTCCATGCATACTAACCAACTTCTTTGGTTTGTTTTCTATTTTCCAGCTTCCTTATTCGATTCCTTGCATACCTACTGCTTGTTTCCTTATATTCTTATCTGATTCCTTGCTTGTGTATTTGTTACATGCATACATGCAGAGCATACATTAATACATACATAGCATACATACATTCATCTATGCATACACTCATAATTACTTCTCTGTTTCTTTGATTCGTTGTTTACTTGTTTCTTTCCTTGCTTACGTACTTGTTAAATGCATACATACATAGCATACATTAATACATACATACATAGCATACACACATTCATCTATGCATACTTGCATGAACACATTCATAATTTCTTCTCTGGTTCTTTGATTCACTGTGTACTTATTTTCTGCCATTGTTACTTAATTGCTTCCTTACTTGCTTCCTTACTTGCTTCCTTACTTCTTTTACTTTTTCATTCCTTTGCTTAATTTTCTGCTCCCTTGGTTTGTTGGCTTACTTACCTGCTTCTTCTTTCTTGATTCCTTATGAGCTTCTTGGCTTATTGCTTCCTTGATGAACTTGTTTCTTTGTTTCCTTGCTTATTTTCTGCCTTCATTACTTACTTGCATGCTTCCTTGATTAACTTGTTTCTTTGTTTCCTTGCTTCCATGCTTAATTTCGTACATACCCTCTATAACTTGCTTGCTTATTTGATCACTAACTGTCTCAGTTTAACTTCCATTAAAATATGTATTTTGTTTTAGATAGTCTCCTAGGTTTCTACTTAAAACATTACAGATGGAGGAGACTCTTGAAAAGAGTCTATCAAGGAAATGTCCTCGTCGTCATTAATGTCGCTACCACATTGACAATCCCCTTTTGTGTATGTGGAACAACGGAAAGACAATAATCAAGTTCTATTATAATTCTTCTCTCTTTACTTTCCTTCTTAATTAGAATTGGCTTGTTTCACTTTTAGCTTATGATATATGTCCTAATCAAAGTTTTTTCTTTTCTTTTTAGTTGCAGCCAATTCGATCCAAAGCTTTATCTATAGTTGGAGCAACCAAAGACCCTTGCAAAAGTGAGAATTTACTTTAAATTTTTTTGGTTTTCTTTGACTGTGAAATTTTACTTTTGAAGTTCTAGACATCTCTGATCTCTTTCTGGTCACACTCCAAGAGAAGAATATCCTAGGAAATTGGTTCTTTCGCTCTACGAACAATTTTCACATCGAGGTTTCAACTTGATCTTCCTTAGAAATTTCTCTCTGTTTCTCCTGCACTAAGTCAAAATTCTCTTTGCTACTGTAATATAACGCTCTTGTTTCTAGTATGATTCGGATATGATTCGGATGTTCATATTTTTGTGTCTCGGATTTAGTTAATAAAAGTGTATTTTCAACAGGAAGCTCATAAAAAAAATAGAACAAGAGAAGAGAATTGTCATTTTCTCCAAGGTTCATCATATATTCAAGTTAATCATTCTCCTATACGTCTCCAATCTTTTTCTTCTGTTAAGTATTTTGACTTTTCTCATATAGCTTGGAGTTTTCGTCTCTTTTATTTTTGTGCAGCAGACTTCATAGCCAATGGACTTTGTGAACCTATCTTAAAAACAAATAAAAGATTCTATAGTGAGTGAAGAGGTACGTACCACCGAAATAATTTTCATTTAAATACAATTGTCTTCTGCGCTGACTTCTCAAATGCAGAAAAAACAACACAAGAAAAAGATGTCACAAATGAGGTTTTAAGATCTCACGAAGCAATACAGCGAGTGAGACATTGAGTTCCTTTACAATTCAAATTGATTTTCTTTGATATGTTACAACTTATCCCGCTTCTGTGTCTTTATTGGTTTCTATGGTTCAAATGTAGTCGTTTTCTTCTACACATAGAAGTGGTTGATGGCTCCATAGTATTGAAAATAATAAACATATAGCAGCAGAGGCATTGTAAAAAGTAATGCTCTCTTTTTCTTAAGCAAATGCAACACAATTGTTTTTACACTTTTTCACTTCTTTTTGTATAAAATTCTTATTTGTTTGGTTGTTGGATCAGGTTGAGAGATACCATGAAGTCTCAGCACAAACCGGAATATTCTTTTCCATTGCAGTAGCGTGAGCAGATTGATCAGTCTTGGTAAAACTTGTGTCTAGTTGATAGTGAGGTTTTTAAGGCCTCGGGCAATCAAATAACCCTTTCGTACGTTGAGTACTTTGGGGTCGAATCCACAGGGAAACAAGAACAACTCACTAGGAATACAAGACACTACTTAATCTAAGCGATAAAATGTTTTTGGGTTTTTAATTTTCACAAAGCAATTAACGAAAACAGAGCAAATGCGATAAAAATGAAAAGCAACTAAATGTAAATTTCTACTAAACTCAATTAAGCAATTAAAACAAAGCAAACAAACATGAACTTCAAATGATTACAATTAAACAAGTGAAACAAAGCACAATAAGCTAAATGATCGGTTTTAGATAAATATGATAGATATGGGCTATTGGCGTGGCATAACGACAAAGATGAATGATGGCCTAACAAATGACGAGATGAAAGATCAATCAATGAAAATGCTATGATATGAGTTATAAGAATAGACTAGCTCACTCCCATGATACTAATTCTTTTATAAAACAATCGATTAAGCTAATTTCCCAATTGCAACCGAATGATTTATAAACATTAAACACCAACTCATTTCTATCATCAATCCTATCTTAAAACTCAATTTCCAATGGCAAAGATAAAGGAAAGCAAGCATAGAAAGTTCAAAACGTTTCTAAACTCCTTCCGGGTTTGAAACGGTCAAAAGATCGAGAAATCACTTTTCCAAGTTCATTTCAAGCATTAAAATCATTCTATACATGAACATAAACATAAATCAACCATCAAACATCATAAAACAACCATCAAAGCATCCTAAATCTACCAAACCAACAGCCCAAAAGTCAACTACTCACACATGCTCAAAATACAAAAGTAAACCATGGAAAAGATAGAGAATGAAGACATAATGATGATTTTATAAAAAGATTCAACAAAAGGTTTAAAACATAAGTTCAAATGATGAAAAGAGATGAAGAAAAGCTGAAGAACAAGAGGAAAAAGCAGAGAGAAAGTATTCTTAGATCTAAAAAATCGTATATGTTATATAAATGAAAAAGTTGCTTTTAAAGAGAAAGCACTCGCACTAAAAGGTGTCGGCGATCGGTCACCACGATCGGTTGCTGACCGATCGCTGCAATCTTGATCGGTCATGGTGATCGGTTGCTGACCGATCGCTATGCCTCTCACGCCTATCGTTCATTTTTGCCGTGCGTCCTTCGGGATCGTTTGCTGACCGATCAGAGTGAAGTGATCGGTCTTGATGATCGGTTGTTGACCGATCCAGCTACTCTTTGTCTCCTCTTCGATCCTTGATCTTCGTGCATCGTCACACTGCTCCAGAATCCCTGAAATACAAGCACAAACCACAGAAAAATGTCCAAAATGCGAATCTAGACTCTCAAAACTATAAAAGACTCAATATACACAAAATACTTAAGAAACACTCCTTTAAACAAACTTATATACACAATATGCTAAAGAAATGCATACTAAAAACTATGAGAATACATGCATATCAACACCCCCGGACTTGCCTTTTGCTTGTCCTCAAGCAAACAAGGAAAGATAATCCGAAAGAGAGGTTTAAAAATGGGGACTCAACACCGAAACCTTTAGAAAGCGTTTGATATGATAATCATGAGCAATGATAACATGTCGCGAAAATGAACTCTTAATTCGCTCTAACTCAATCATGGCCTATCGCAACTCCTAATCTTTTCCCTTAACAAGAATGCCTCTATCCTACAAGTTCTCATCTCAACCAACCCTCACATTCATTTAATCTTTTCAAGTGAAGTCTCACAAATGGGCAAGTGATCAAGGCCAATCGGCTTGGGAATAAAAGGGTTCTTTAGCACTAGTATATGTAAGTGCAAGGAGGCTTGTTTTCTTTTTGGGTGGCTCACTCTCGAAACATAGGAATGCTTTATCAAATGCAAAATCTATCTAAGAAAGGGAACAATTTGTGCATCCAAAGTTTACTTCTCGTTATTCTACCCTTTCTTGTGAAATGCATCCTAGTTTATACTTTTTTCGTACCCTTTAAATTTCATGATCAATTCCTCTTTTTTTTTTTATTAGCTTCAAAGGGGTTTCATTTTTGATTAAGCACCTAGCTCTTTTTATCTCTTTCTTTTGCTTCTCTTTGCTCATTATTGCTTATTTCTATCTTACAAATACACTAGAGCAATTTTTTTCTTTTCTTTACCACAATAGAGATTTAGAGCTTTTTAACTCACAAATTAGCTTCCCTAAGAAATCTTTTCATCTAATTGATCAAGCTTTTATTTCCAGCACCCTAACAAACTACCCAATCAAACCAACCATGTCTTTCATTCCCATCCTAATTGCTAGACTTACCATTGCTAGCTTAGAACGAGAGATAATCCTTTGTCGTTCCCGATACTCTCAAGTTTTTGCAAAATCAAAGCATTATCAACAAAAGGCCTCACTCATCAAATATATACAAGGGTTTGAAAGAAATGGTTAAGGTTATGGGTGGGGAAACTATTCTAAAGATGAGAATAGCCACTCGGGTTATTAGAGAGTGGTGAAAGTGAATAAGATAACCCGAGTGTTTATTTTGAATCATGGTCAAGCATCAAAAGCCCATAAGTGAAAGATTTAAGTTCATTAATGTCTAATATCAAGGGGTTGATTTTAAATCAAACATGTAATTACGAGACAACAAGTTGAGAGCGGAGAGATCAAAGCAAGAGTATGCAAGCTTTTAAAAGAGTTTTCAAACGACAAATCATTCTCAAGTTCTCAGCTAAGGTTTGGTAAATTCTATCATTGTCCCCTATGCATATGCAATCCTACATGATACATATATATATAAAAATGCATGCTTTTGTTTTGTGTTTTTTTTTTTTTTTTTTTTTTTTGGTCCGATCGGTTGCTGACCGATCGGACGAGTAAATGCGGAAAATATGATACAATGCCGTGCGGTTGCTCTGATCGGTTGTTGACCGATCAGGCATCCGAAATGATTAAAAAAAACTATAAAAAATAAAAACACACACAAGCACACATGATCCTAAGAGTTCAAACACATAATAATGAGTCATAAAACACACAAATCCAAACCAAAATACTCGAAGTAAAATCTCAAAATACAAAGACTTAATCAACAACGTAATCCTCCCCCGGACTAGTTGGACACCGTCTCGGTGTTTGAAAATATTAAATAACTAAAAATAAACGTAAAAGTTCTCGGACGTCTTTTAAAACAAGGTAGAGATGGAATTTCTTCACCTTTGTTTAGCACTCGGGGCTAAAATGAATCACTGACGTCTTCTTCCTCCTCGCTTGAGACATAATCAGGAGGTTGAATCTTCTTGACTTTCTTGAACAGCTTGTTGATCAGCTTCTTCTGTAGCTCATTGATCTTGCGTTGAGCCTTGTACGCTTTCTGGAGAAGTGTCTCCCTCTTGGTCCTTGGCGCGAAGTCAATCTCGGGCATCTCAATCTCCTCGAGCTCTTGAAGCATTGCGGTAGATCCTCTCGGAGCATCTTCTTCTTCCTCTTCATCCTGACCTCCTGCAAGAGACCCATCATCCAATGGTAAGAGCTGATCCTCTGTAATATCAAACTTGACGTTCTCCAAGGTACGGATGTGAGTCTCGGGGTGTGGTAATACAAGGACCCTCTCGTCCTTGTTTTGCAGCTCGATGCGGTAATGGAAGACGTTCAAGTCTCTGTTCCTCTTGAGAAACCAAGACTCCTTGAGATAGTCTCGGTTCAGGAATCCCGTCATCGGTATCTGCTCGAACTTGGTAATGTCAACCCCGGCCTTGACGAGCAATGGTGAGATCATGGCACCAACGTAGAGGTCGGGCTTGGTCGTCTTCTCAACCCATTTCTTGTATGACAGAAGCTTATCCGCAAAGATACACCCATAGTTGATCTCATCCCCAAACTCATACTCAAATATCTCTCCACGTCGATCGGTGATCATGTGCTTGACGCCTTGGTAGATAAGGCTCAGCTCAGTCATAGTCACTGCTCCCGCATCCCGTCTCGCAAAGAATGTGTTTGCCAACAGCTTGCAAACATATCTAACCACCGGGTTTCGGATACCCGTCATCTTCGCTCTAGAGCTTCTATAAGGACCGTTGTCAATGATGTTCCAAAGGTGTGAAGCTCCACCGAAATTCCCAAACTCAACCGCTTCACCATTCTTGAAGCCATAAGCCTCACATATGTCTTCCATGGTGAGCATGTACCCCATGTGGCCAATCTTGAAGGTAAGCAAACCTTCACTCGCCTTCTTGTCTTTCTTGTTTGCATATTCCACATTGACGGTTGATAAGAAATCTTTAACCGCTTCCGGGTACGTGGGGTATTACATATCCTTCAAGCAACTCATCCCCATGTTGTCTAGGAGCTCGTCTACTCCCTGTAACAGTCCCATACTCCTCAGAAAATTCCGATCGTTGAATCGCGTAGGGCGGACTTTCACTCGATCGAACAGCTCGCGAGTGGCGGTTTCTTTTTGCCCCCATCTCACCTTTTTAGGTGCTTCTCTCTCTTGAGTTGCTGGCTCTTTTCCAGGTCTATGTTTCTTCTTTTCCCTCATTTTTCTGTAAATATCACATTGAAACAAACAAACAAGACAAAATCAACACCACAATCAAAAATCAAACAAACCCAAAACACACATATATATACATACATTATACAAAATCAATTCACAAAACTCACAAAACAAATTAAAAAGAACACAATTTTACAATATAATCAAACCAAAATAGAGATACAATTCACAATTTTTCACAAAATAAACAAAACAAAATCAATCGAAAATTCAAACTAGAAACTCAAATTTCTCCCAATTCTTTAACAATATCAAGCAAAGATCAAATGTAAGAGCAATGAGTATCAATTTAAGAACAAATTTAGCTCAATTTGACCAAGTTCTTCATCAAAACAATTTTTGGGCGATTTTGACATTTGAAATCAATAGAAACACACCTTAACTAGTCTAATCCAGCAATTAAACTGTATAGAAGTGTTCTCTAAACCATTCTAATCAACATTCTAGCATCCTATCGATTGTATTTTGCAATTCTAAGAAATTTCGTTCATCACCCTATTTTCCCAATTTTCGGAATAAAAATCAAGAGATTGAGGGATTTACCTTTGCAGATCGATGTAATAGATGCAAGAATCAGATAGAGGATGAAAAATAGATGGATTTAGAGCTAAAAATCGTCCAATTTGGTGAAGAATTGAGAGAGTTAGAGAGAGTTGAAGTTTTGAAAGTTTTAGAAATTCTGAAATTTTTTTCTTTCGTTCGCGATGGAGAAGAAGATAAACCCGATTTTGCTTCCCCGATCGGTCAGCAACCGATCACTTATGACCGATCGCGTGAAGTTGATCGGTCAGCAACCGATCACTAGGGTCGCACGGCAAAAACCTTTTTTAAACTTACCTGGGTCGGCGATCGGTCAACAACCGATCGATGTGACCAATCGCCTCCAATCGATCGGCCAGCAACCGATCGGTCTGACCGATCTCAGTGACCGATCTCTAGCTCCTTCTCATGCGTTTTTGACTTGTCAATTCTTGAATTCTTTCCTTTGATCCTCAACACTCCTGAAAACACAATAAACACACAAAATAAGAAAACAACATTTCAAATAATTAAAGCACACATATGTCACATATACACAAAGATACAAATTGGGAAAGCTCCCAACGGCTCGTTTAAAGTCTTGAGCTCGACTTTTCAATGTTTTTAAGCGGAATGGGGTTCCGAGAGTGGAACAATTACTCCATCCTCGATGTTTTCTCCAGCTAGGTATGGTTTGAGGCGTTGTCCGTTCACGTTGAATTCTCCCCCGGACTTGTTCCAAAGCACAACCGCACCATAAGGTCTCACCTCCTTGATCTTAAATGGTCCCGACCATCTAGATTTAAGTTTTCCCGGAAAGAGTTTCAACCTGGAGTTGAATAACAGCACTTGATCATCAACCTTGAAGTCTCTAGAAAGGATCCTCTTGTCATGAAAAGACTTGGTCCTCTCCTTGTAAATTCTTGCGTTTTCGTAAGATTCTAGACGAATCTCATCTAACTCATTTAATTGAACCAAACGCTTTTCCCCAGCTGACTTGATGTCAAAGTTCATAAGTTTCACTGCCCAAATGGCCTTGTATTCTAACTCCACCGGTAGGTGACAAGACTTCCCGTAAAGAAGATTGAAAGGAGTGGTTCCTATCGGAGTCTTGTAAGCTGTCCTATACGCCCAAAGCGCATCATCAAGTTTATTGGACCAATCTTTTCTTGTAACACCAACCGTCTTCTCCAGTATAGCTTTTATTTCTCGGTTGGAAACTTCCACTTGGCCGCTTGTTTGGGGGTGATATGGAGTTGCAACCTTGTGCTTCACACCATGCTTCCTTAGTAGGTTCTCGAAAACTTTGTTTATGAAGTGTGAACCTCCATCACTTATAACCACTCTTGGAACTCCAAATCTTGGGAATATGATGCTCTTGAACATTTTTAATACAACTTTTGCATCGTTGGTTGGACTTGCTATGGCTTCTACCCATTTAGAAACATAGTCCACCGCTACAAGAATGTAGTTATTCCCATAAGAAGACGGGAAAGGTCCCATGAAGTCTATTCCCCAAACGTCAAAGATCTCCACCTCTAATATCGGGTTCTGAGGCATTTCATTCCTTTTGCTGATGTTCCCCTTTCTTTGACATGAGTCACATCGCATGATGAATTCATTCGCATCCTTAAACATAGTTGGCCACCAAAACCCCGCTTGGAGCGCCTTTTGAACTGTTTTGAATGTAGCAAAATGCCCTCCATAAGCGGAACCATGGCAATGCATTAAAATCCCAGCAACCTCTTCCTCCGGTACGCATCTCCTATAGAGCTTATCTTTGCAAAATGTATACAAGTACGGCTCATCCCAATAGAACCGACGCACGTCTTTGTAAAACTTCTTCTTGGCGTACCCTTGTAGGTTTGGCGGTTCTTTCTCGCAAGCCAAGTAGTTTACAAAATCCGCATACCATGGTAAGTTCACATCCATGGTTTCGATCGCTAGAAGTCCCATGAGAATGGAGTCGGCTTTAGTCAAGCCTTGAATGACGTTGATTTGCTCTTCGGGCAAGGAATCATCAATCGGTATGTTCTCCTCGATCTTCATCCTTGATAAGTGATCAGCTACTCCGTTCTCTATCCCTTTCTTATCTTTTATTTCCAGATCAAACTCTTGCAATAATAGGATCCACCTTAACAGTCTTGGCTTTGCATCCTTCTTAGCCAACAAATGTCTTAGTGCTGCGTGGTCCGTATGCACTATCACCTTAGAACCCACCAAGTAAGATCTGAATTTCTCAAAAGCATAGACGATTGCTAATAATTCCTTCTCCGTTGTTGTATATCTTGTTTGGGCATCATCAAGTGTTCTACTAGCGTAGTAGATCACGTGCAACTTCTTGTCCTTTTTCTGTCCCAATACGGCTCCAACGGCGAAGTCACTTGCATCACACATTATCTCAAAGGGCAATCCCCAATCCGGTGGCTGAACAATAGGTGCACTAATCAATGCCCCTTTTAGTTTATCGAACGCCTCTAGACATGCCTCACCGAACACAAATTCCGTGTCTTTGCATAGCAGTCTTGTTAGTGGCCTTGCTATTTTAGAGAAATCTTGAATAAATCTCCTATAAAATCCCGCATGACCCAAGAAGCTTCTAATGTCCCTCACCGTCTTTGGCTGTTCCAACTTCACCATGACTTCTATCTTTGCCTTGTCTACTTCAATCCCACTCTTGGAAATTCTGTGTCCAAGCACTATCCCTTCTTTGACCATGAAGTGACACTTCTCCCAATTGAGTACCAAGTTTGTTTCCTCACATCTCCTGAGTACTCTGCAAAGATTTAACAAACAAGAACCAAACGAAGAACCATAGACAGAAAAATCATCCATAAATACTTCCATTATGTTCTCAATTAAGTCCGAGAAAATAGACATCATACACCGCTGAAAAGTAGCCGGTGCATTACACAAGCCAAACGGCATTCTTCGATATGCGAAGGTGCCATAAGGACAAGTGAATGTCGTTTTCTCTTGGTCACTCGGGTGAATAGGGATTTGGAAAAACCCGGAGTAACCGTCAAGGAAACAATAATAAGAATGATTCGCTAGTCTTTCCAACATTTGATCAATGAATGGCAAAGGAAAATGATCCTTACGAGTGGATGAGTTCAGTTTTCTATAATCAATGCATACTCTATGCCCCGTTATAGTTCTTGTTGGAATTAGTTCATCGTTTTCATTTTTAACGACGGTGATCCCCCCTTTCTTAGGCACCACATGGACCGGTGAGATCCAAGTACTATCGGATATAGGGTAGATCACCCCCGCCTCAAGTAGTTTCAAAATTTCTTTCTTAACCACTTCTTTTAAATTAGGATTCAACCTTCTTTGATGTTCAATAGATGATTTGTTTTCATCCTCTAAGTGAATCCTATGCATGCACAATGATGGTGAAATGCTTTTAATATCTTTCAATGAATATCCTAAGACTTTCCTATACTTTCTCAACTCATGCAGCAACATTTCGGTTTGTTCTTGGTCTAATGCATTGTTCACAATGACGGGATATGTAGAATTAGAACCAAGAAACTCATACCTTAGCCCTTGTGGTAGTGGCTTCATCTCCACCTTTGGAGCGTTGAGTTCACTCCAATCATCATCCATACTAGACTTACCATTGCTAGTATCTCCTCTTGAATTCCCCTCCATGCTTCCTTCCATCTCCAAGAAGCATGTCTCATTCTTCCATGGTTTTTGTGAGTCAAGGAACTCCTCATAGGCCTCCGCTTCCTTGTTCTCAATTCCGTCTTCATTGTTTGGCCTTGTGATAGCCACTTCAAGAGGGTCTTCCATGTTCAGCTCTTCCATATATTCATCAACCATTTCATCTAGGGTTTCTATGTAGAATACCTTTCCTTCTATGGTTGGCTTCTTCATGATGTCTAGTATGTTAAACTTCAAAGCAATATCTCCCAAGCGAAGATCTATTACCCCCTTCTTTACATCGATTAAAGCCCCCGCGGTTGCTAGAAATGGTCTTCCCAAAATTATCGGATCTGTTGGTTCTTCATCCATTTCTAACACCACAAAATCTGTTGGGACTATGCAGCTCCCAATCTTCAAGGGTAGGTCTTCTAGTATCCCAATAGGATGGCGGATTGATCTATCCGCTAGTACCAATGAGATTCTCGTCCTTTTGAAGTTAGTCAATCCAAGCTTTTTAGACACCGTCAATGGCATCAAGATCACACTCGCACCAAGATCAACCAAGCATTTGTTGAAGTGTAAATGCCCTATATTGCAAGGAAGCGTGAAACTCCCTGGATCTTTAAGCTTCTTAGGCAAGTTGTTCTGAATTATGGCGCTACACTCATGGTTGATTTCCACCATTGCTTCTTCGATTTGTCTCCTCTTTGTCAAAACATCCTTGAGAAGCTTGTTGTAAGGAGGACATTCCATTATAAGATCAATGAATGGTATGGTGACTTGAACCGTTCCCATTACTCTCTTGAACTTATCGAAAGCCTTGTCCAAGAGTTGCTTTTTAAATCTTCCGGGAAATGGAAGCTTCGGTTCATATCCTCTTGGTTCAAACTCATTATCCTTTGTAAGAGCCCCTTTTGGCTTTGTGAACTTCATTGCATCTCCATAGACCGCCTTAGAATAACCTTGAGCATCATTGGACTCCACAGCCCCATTTTCCTCAGCCGATCGGTCAGACCGATCGGTTGCTGGCCGATCGATTGGAGGTGATCGGTCAGGCTGATCGGTTGTTGACCGATCCAGTTTCAATCCGGAAAATGGCTGTCTTGCCGTGCGACCACTCGGATCGGTTGATGACCGATCCCAAACCTCTTTGTCAGGATTTTCAACATTTTCATCACCCAAGGCGTCCTCATACTCATCTTCTTCGTTATTGACCTCAACCACAACTTGACCTCTTGTCGGTAACTCTTTTCCGCTCCTCAAAGTTATCGCCGCACAATATTCCTTCGGGTTGGTCTCGGCTTTACCCGGTAAAGTTTCCCTTGGTCCTTGAGAAGTGGAAGCTACTTGAGCTATCTGGTTGTCTAGCCCCTTTACATGAGTGCTTAAGTGCTCAAACTTGGCATTGAGATCTTCATAAGCTCTATCCACCTTGTTATGAATTTCAACCATTTTCTTGTTCAAATCAATTGAACTATTGGATTGCCCAACCAAAAGTGGCTGAAGCATATTCTTCATGTCTTTCATTTCAGAATCTTGAGGCTGAGCAGTGCTTGCTTGTACTGCTGGTTTGAAAGCTTGTTGATTGTTTGGGATGAAAGGTGCCTTCCCTTGAAAATCGCCTTGATTGTTCGAAAACCTAGCTTGATTGTTTTGATAACCTCCTTGGTTGCCTTGGTATCCTCCTTGATTTCCTTGGAAAGGTTGTTTGGGTATAAACCTTTGTTGTGCATAGTTCTGTCCTTGAGAATTTGTCGGTATGTAAGGCCTTGGTTGATATCCTTGGCCTTGTTGTTGGAAGTTCGTGTTGTATCCCTTGTTGTATCCTCCTTGATAATTCCCTTGATTCCCAACAAAATTCATTTCTTCTTGTATCTCAAGGCTGTCTTCATACATAACTTCCTTGCAAGCTTTAGCTCCATCGAATTCTCCAACGAAGTTTATAGATCTTTCGGTAACTTGCAGCACTCTATCCATTTTCTCATGTAAGGCCTTGATTTCCTTACTCCTTTGATCTTCTCTATCTCCACTTCCTCTCGGAGCCCTATCATAATCCTCACCATAGTTCCCGTCGCTTTGTGCAAGATTCTCCACAAGTTCAAACCCTTCTTCAACATTCTTCCCTAAGAAATTCCCATTGCTAGCGGTGTCCAGCAACATCCTTATCTTCGGAGCTATACCTCTATACAAAGTACTAAGCAATGATTCCTCGGAAAGTCCATGGTGGGGGCACTTGCCGGTGTAGCCTTTGAAACGCTCCCAAGCCTCACTGAAACTCTCATTGTGCTTTTGAGAAAAGCTTGAAATTTCGTTTCTAAGCCGAGCTGTTCTTGATGTTGAGAAGAACTTCTCCAGAAACTTCTTCTTGCATTCATCCCAAGTGGTGATCGATCCGGGAGGCAAACTCTTCTCTCATTGCTTCGCTTTGTCTCCAAGAGAAAAAGGAAATAGTCTCAGCTTAAATGCATCCTCCGAGATGCCATTTATCTTCGTCAAGTCGCAGATATCGTTGAAGTTGTCAAGATGGTCCAAAGGGTCTTCAAGGTGCAGTCCATGAAATTTGTTCCCTTGAACCATGTTGATTACGCTCATCTTGATTTCGAAGTTGTTGTTGTTGACCGGTGTCGCACGAATACCACTGCGGTTTCCATGCGTTTGGGGCGCATCATATGCCCCTATCACTCTCGGTACTCTAGCAGCGTGAAGCGGTGGGTTTAGAGGAACCCCTGCTCCTTGAGCTTCTTCCCGTCTTTCGGGTTCATCCTCCATGTTTACTCCAAGTGTTCTTGTTAATCTCTCTCTTTCCCTTCTAGCTTGAGTATTGGCTCGCTCTAATCGTCTTATCTCGGGCACAAGCTCAACCAAGTTCTCTTGTCCTTGACTTCTCAGGTTCATGCACCTTCAAGACAGAGAAAAACACAAGACACAAGTTAGTAATCTCGAAAAGAAAAATTTAGTCTCAAATAGAGTCCAAATCCTAATGGCTATTGCTAGTTTCTCCGGCAACGGCGCCAATTTGATAGTGAGGTTTTTAAGGCCTCGGGCAATCAAATAACCCTTTCGTACGTTGAGTACTTTGGGGTCGAATCCACAGGGAAACAAGAACAACTCACTAGGAATACAAGACACTACTTAATCTAAGCGATAAAATGTTTTTGGGTTTTTAATTTTCACAAAGCAATTAACGAAAACAGAGCAAATGCGATAAAAATGAAAAGCAACTAAATGTAAATTTCTACTAAACTCAATTAAGCAATTAAAACAAAGCAAACAAACATGAACTTCAAATGATTACAATTAAACAAGTGAAACAAAGCACAATAAGCTAAATGATCGGTTTTAGATAAATATGATAGATATGGGCTATTGGCGTGGCATAACGACAAAGATGAATGATGGCCTAACAAATGACGAGATGAAAGATCAATCAATGAAGATGCTATGATATGAGTTATAAGAATAGACTAGCTCACTCCCATGATACTAATCCTTTTATAAAACAATCGATTAAGCTAATTTCCCAATTGCAACCGAATGATTTATAAACATTAAACACCAACTCATTTCTATCATCAATCCTATCTTAAAACTCAATTTCCAATGGCAAAGATAAAGGAAAGCAAGCATAGAAAGTTCAAAACGTTTCTAAACTCCTTCCGGGTTTGAAACGGTCAAAAGATCGAGAAATCACTTTTCCAAGTTCATTTCAAGCATTAAAATCATTCTATACATGAACATAAACATAAATCAACCATCAAACATCATAAAACAACCATCAAAGCATCCTAAATCTACCAAACCAACAGCCCAAAAGTCAACTACTCACACATGCTCAAAATACAAAAGTAAACCATGGAAAAGATAGAGAATGAAGACATAATGATGATTTTATAAAAAGATTCAACAAAAGGTTTAAAACATAAGTTCAAATGATGAAAAGAGATGAAGAAAAGCTGAAGAACAAGAGGAAAAAGCAGAGAGAAAGTATTCTTAGATCTAAAAAATCGTATATGTTATATAAATGAAAAAGTTGCTTTTAAAGAGAAAGCACTCGCACTAAAAGGTGTCGGCGATCGGTCACCACGATCGGTTGCTGACCGATCGCTGCAATCTTGATCGGTCATGGTGATCGGTTGCTGACCGATCGCTATGCCTCTCACGCCTATCGTTCATTTTTGCCGTGCGTCCTTCGGGATCGTTTGCTGACCGATCAGAGTGAAGTGATCGGTCTTGATGATCGGTTGTTGACCGATCCAGCTGCTCTTTGTCTCCTCTTCGATCCTTGATCTTCGTGCATCGTCACACTGCTCCAGAATCCCTGAAATACAAGCACAAACCACAGAAAAATGTCCAAAATGCGAATCTAGACTCTCAAAACTATAAAAGACTCAATATACACAAAATACTTAAGAAACACTCCTTTAAACAAACTTATATACACAATATGCTAAAGAAATGCATACTAAAAACTATGAGAATACATGCATATCACTAGTCTTGTTGGACTTGAACATATTAATGATGTCCTTTGCTTTTCAGGTTATGTAAAGTTGAAGGTCAACGATGGATGTATAAAAGAGAAGAAGGCATGATTTTGATCTCTAGAGACTAGAGGTATCTCCTAGTTTTTTAAGTTTGACCATTCTCCCAGGAATATCTTCAATCTTTTTCTCTGGTTAAGTATTCCGATTTTTCTCTTATAGCTTGAAGTTATCGTCTCTTTTATTCTTTTGTAGTAGCAGATTTTGATAGCCCTTGGACTTATCAAAATTCTATAGTGAGTGAACAGGTACAGCGAAAGCAGAGTGAATAGGCACAGCAAGATCAGAGATTACGCTATTAGATAGAAAAGAAGAGAATATATTGTTATTGTTCCTTCAATAGCATGCTTGCATACATTCATTCATGCATCATATTTCATTACATACATTCATTCATGCATCATATTTTATTTCATACATGTATACATTCATGCATCATATTTCATTACATACATACATACATACATGCATCATATTTGCTTGCTTTTTCCTCTTGTTTATATGATTCCTTAATCCTTACTTCCTTCATTGTTTTCTTACATGCTTAACTTATTTCCTTCTTGTACTCTGATCTTTTGCTTACTCTCTCATAAGTTGCTTTATTTGTTTACATGTTTCCTTCTTTGAATCTTTGTTTCCTTACTTTTTATTTCATTGTGTGTTTACATGCTTAACTTATTTTGCTCTTGTATTTTCTGATCTTTGCTCACTCAATTGCTTTCATTAGTTGCTTTGTCCTTCTTTGAATCTTTGTTTGACTTTCTTTCATTGTTTGTTACTTTGTTTACTTCTTGGATTCTCTTGTTTTTGCTTAATTACTTCATTAGTTGCTTTATCATTCTTTGAATCTTTGGATCTTAATTTTTTCTTTCATTGTTTCTTTAACATGTTTATTCAAGGTTATTTTTGCTTCACTTACTTGCATGATTCATTCTTTCATTATTTGTTTACGTGACAAATTTTTATTATTTTATTATTTATTAAAAGAATATGAAAATTTATCGAATTAAACCAAAAAATGGTATAAAAAATTTAAAATATATAGAGATATTATTAGTTAAGTTAAGTTATTTATTTTAGTGAAAAAAAAGTTTTGAAACCGATAACCGAATTGATTAAAATTCATTACTTCCAAAAAAAAATAAAATCAAAAACATGAATAATCTGAATTGAACTGATTAAAATTCTTACCAAATTAGACCTATTTTAAAAATCCAAAATTTCAAAACACAAATAAGCTTACTCAACCGAAATCCAAAAAAAAAACCAAAAAATAACTCGAATACTTACTCTCTTAATATACACCTCTTTCTTTGTTTTTTCACGAAATCTATACTATTAAAAGTGAATGACATTTTCAAAGTAATATTTGTTTTGTAAACAATTACATGTAATGCCATTAGAATAAAAAAATAAAACAAAAACTCTCATTAATGGCAACAATATTTTTTATATTAATCTAATCCATGTATCCAAACATAACTAAATTTTTTTAATATTAATTAATAAAAAAAATAAACTCACTTTCTCCCACTTCTAATTATGGAAGAAAATTAAAGGGCAATTCTCAAAAATAGCACAAAATATAGTTTTTGTGACATATTTAGCACACATTCTCATTTAGGACATAAATAGCTTTTTTACTAAAGGATAATCCGAACCTCATATTTTTAGGGTTTATGATTTAGGGTTTATGGTTTAAAAAACCCTAAACCCTAAGCCCTAAACCCTAAATCTTACCCCCTACACCCTAAAAACTATACCCTAAATACTAATATAATCAACCCAAACAAAAAATATTAAATTATGAACGTTATAAAATGCTATTTTTTTCCTAAATAAAAATGTATGCTAAGTATGGAACAAAAACATCATTTGGTGCTATTTGAGGGAATTTATTTGAGAGAATTTCTCTAAAAAGAAAGGGGTGAAGTTTATTTTATAGTGAAAATTAACGGTATATTAAACTTCTTTTTACTAATAGTAAAAGGTAATTTGCTTAATTTTTTTAATATTAAATTATGTTAATTAATGAGAAAAGATATTTATCTTATATCTTTAGAGCTTATAATTACGAAAAAGTTAATTATAAAAAAAATGTATATAAAATTTACACTAGCTAATAGTAAAAGGTATTTAACTTTTTTTATTTAATTTTGGGGAAAATCCCATAAAAAACCTTCAAAGTGGCACACACTTCTACTTTAAACTTTTAAAGTATTACACTTCCACTTTAAACCTCTAAAGTGAAACTTTTTCTATTTTAAACCTTCAAAGTGACATTTTGTTTCGCGCCAACATTTTCGATCCTAGAAAAGTTAATTTTGTTGACGAAAAAGTTAATTCTGTTTACGAAAAAATTAACTCCGACGATTTTGAAAATAAAGAAATTAATTTAGAATCTTTTAAATTAAGAGATTTTAAATTAAGTTAAGAAATTGTAAAATATAAATTAAATAAAGATCTCAAATCCTTAATTTAATTTAAAAATTGCTTAATTTAAATAGACATGTGGGTTAAAAAATCATCCGAGTTAATTTTTATGTTAACAGAGTAAAACTTTTTGAGATCAGAAATGTCGGCACGAATTGAAATGCAACTTTAAGAGTTTAAAGTAAAAAAAAATTTTACTTTGAAAGTTTAAACTTGAAAAAGTTTCACTTTGAATGTTTAAAATGAAAGTATAATACCTTGAAGGTTTAAAGTAGAAATGTGTGCCACTTTGAAGGTTTTTTTATAGAATTTTCCCTTTAATTTTGTTATTATCCCTTACTAATAAAAATAGAGTTTTGAAGCTTCTGAAGACATCCACATAAGCAAAAACAAAACTCTCTTGAAAAGTGTCACATCAGCGCAAATAAAATCCTTCCTAAAATTCTGCAAAGTCATCAGCTTTTTTTCGATTAAATCTCTAGCAACTAAAGCGACATAAATTATAATTTAGGGCCTCTCCATAATGCTTCTCTCCTGAGTCCTGATTGATAGCGCTATAGATTCTCAACGTCCTCGGTATTGTTTTCATCGACTCCAGAAACCAAAAAACTGCGAAGGAAAAGCCAATCAAGCGATGAGAGGAAGCTGGGTACGAAACAATGATAAATTTAGAGAGCAGAAGGGCTGGGTTTTTCTATGCGTAGACCTATGGGTTCAATGAATTACGACATTACCCGAAATCAACTACTGCCAGATTTACTAAACTTCACAAGCTTGGGTATGTGTAGTCAACCTTGGGTTTAATTTTGTTATTATATTAATAATTTTGACACATGTCAAGATTTGAGGTTATATAGATGACACATGTCCGTGAGTGCAACCAATGTGTATATAATAAAATATATATATATATATATATATGTATATATAGTTAAATGATATTGACATTGTTACTTGTGACAGTTAAATTATATAACTATATTTGATTATATAATTAGAAAATTGTAATGGTTACTATTTAAAAATAATTGTTTTGTTATAAATATAATTAAAATTTTATTTTCCTTAGGGCCCTAAATATGTTTGGGGCGGAAGCAATAATAGGAGAGGAGGTCATCTGACCCCACGAAAAAAAATTATATTCTATATCTTTAAAAAATATTATTTTGACCCATATAAAAAATAAATTTGACCCCATTAATAATTAATCTAATATAATATGAAATATAAAAGCTAATTTGACCCCATTTTATTTAGTTAGACTCACATTTAGATTGTAACTACATATAAATGTTACAAATTATTTATAATTTAAATGATATAGAACTATTTTTATTTTTTTAAAAGTACAAAATTAACAATAAAAATGTCTAAAATTCTTAGGTCTGGTTCAAAAAAAAAAATTTAATTTTTTTTTTTAAATATATCAGTATGACCATAGTAAAATAAATTTCTGCCTCCGCCACTGTAATTGGACCGGCCCTGCATGTATATGATTTTAGATCAAATAACTCTAATGATAATGATGTAATAGTCAACAAAATAAAATAAAATGATGTTATATGTTTCATAGACACATGATATTTATTTATTTATTTTGAAATAACTTTGTAAAAATGCTATTTAAAACTCAACAAATTAAATTCATCCTTTTTTTTTTACACATAGCCAATCTGATACTTTATAAATTTTTTTCTTCAACCCATAAATTCTATCATGTTCCTATATCTAATAAAATCTTCTATATCTTACATTTATTGAGTCATTTCAACTTCACCTTACTGCTAATAGTCATCAACTACTTTCATTGAAAAAAAAAATACTTTCCCTTTTTTTTTTACCATCAAATATCTTAATAATAATTATCTTCAAGAAATAATTTTTTTAAGTATTATTCTTAAGTTGAAATTATTTTTTAATCTGAAAAATATTATTTGATGATACTTAAAATTTTCGTCGAATGATTAAATATCATTGGACACACTATATATATAACTTTCTCTAAAAAAAAAAAGAAAAGAGATCTCACTTAAATGTTTTTAAAAATTAGTCTCTGTTATAAATAAAAGAAAATATAAAATAATATAATAAAACAAGTAGACGAATACACACATGTGAAAAGTAAAAGCTGTCTTATTATTCACTTCTCTCTTGCTCGTAGGAATTACAATGGTGGAGGCCGGAGGGACATATTTATAGTAACACATTACTTAGTCACTAAATATCTTGCTCTCCAAGTAGCTAATAGATAATTCCAACATTATCTAAACTCCTAAATAGATAATCACATACACTTTTATTCAAATGGATAATCAAAATTATAATTATCTATAACACTCCCCCTTGATTATCTATTACTATATGTGGATTACGTACTGTCTCGTTAAAAACCTTATCATGGAAAAACCCAGTGGGATAAAAACTATGAAAAAGGGAAAAAGAGTACAGTAACGTAATCTCCCCCTGGAAAAGATAGGTATAATCTTTTCCTTATAGATCTCGTAGATGATTTTCATACTCTTCGCTTCTCTTGATTTCACCGATGCATAATGATGACTTTAGAAGAGTGAGAGATTTTTATGATAATACATCATTTTGATGTATATCTTTGCGTGTTCTGTGCTGCCTCGTTAAAAACCTTGTCATGGAAAAACCCATTGGGATAAAAACCATGATAAGGGAAAAAGAGTGCAGTCACACTCATCATATTTCTCCCCTGGAAGCATCATCTCTCACAGATGCATCCCGATAATTTGAATGTTGAACTAGGGAGAGCTAACATGCTGGATATCGATTTCTTCGTTCTTCTTGAACTTGTGCGAGTAGGAGAAAACTTTGATGCAATCTGCTTTGTCATGTCGCTCTTGATTTCTTCTTCTTTGATTTGGGCGACACATCATCTCATACAATGACTTTAGTATCAATTGGAGAAGTGGTAGAATGCTACGAGATTGCAGTTTCTCCAGTTGTGAAAGCGTATCCAGTTTAGGGTTGAGCTTTGTACAGGTCCGATAGATCTTACTTCTGCAAAACCAACTAAACCAAACTCGGGGTTTCTAAAATAAAATAAACCCAAATAAATCATACCTTGCAGACAACTGAACTCACGTTTTAACTCATTCTAATATATATTAATAGAGGATGAGTTATATCCTGCAAGTAGATTATTAGCAAATGCTATATACAATTCACAAAATATATAAATGCTCGTCAGCATTTTAGTATGGTCATGACCAAATATATAAATATATTCAACTTTCTTTAGAAGTGACAAATATTACATCTATTTTAATAGATGTATAATTGGAATATCTGGAGACACTTTTGTCTTTCCAAGATCTTTTATTCCAAATAACTCTTTAAGAGTTTCAATGATGTTTAAAAGCATCATCCTTATGAGTTCACCGGGAACATAATGTGATATCATAAATTTTCAGGGATTAAGCTCTTCAAGCATTTCCCTTGAGGCGCAATTCAAGTCGCTCATATAGCATCAAATATTTATTTAGCGGGTATTTTAACAAAAACCGGCACGACATACCGTTTTGTTTTATAAATCAGAATACCCTTTCGATGCTTTGACTATTGCTCCAAAATTTCTCTTTTTTCTTAAGAGTTTAACATAGACTTGGCTGCCTCTTGTATTTATTAGCCAATACTTTTTACTCTACGCTCATCCACATGGCGGAGATTCATGATCCTCTTAAATCATATCGCGTGCTAGATCATTTATATTTGTCGACAATCATTTTGTCTTTGGTTCTATATTTTCCGTGCTGACATAGTTAATCGAGATCTCTTAATCACTGATCATTATCAATGATTTTCATTCATGTACATGATTATACATTAACCATATGTCAACGGTCTATTACTCCTTTTTAGGAGTCTAATCCTCTTATAATTATTTGCTCCTTTTCTTTTTGAGGATTTTTTTTTATTTATAGAACCACAGTAGTCTATCGCCATAGACTTAGTCCTTTATGGACATATATGGAGCATTTCAGCTGGAATATAAGAATGAATTATCCTCTGAACTTTATGTTCATATTTAGTCATTCGAGGATCTATAATGATAATTCATTTCATGAAATCTCATTCATCAGCTGTTTGATTTGCAATACATCTGAATAGGAATCCTTTGAACTTTTGAACTTTAAGTTCATAATCACTTTTCAAAGATTCAAACTATTCAACTCTCCATAACGATGAGAGTTTACCATCAAAATGATGATATGCAAATCTTTCATAAGCACATCTCTAAAAGATGTCTTATTACGAAAGTGGAGATTCATCTCCAACAATATATATTTCATCTTCTTTGGATATTACTTTTATGTAGTGTGGTGGAGCATTTATAATATTTATCGCACACCCATAAAGTTCCAAAGAAAAAACTTTAATCTCCAACCATGAATCAATAAGACAAATAAATGTCTTTGAAACTTTAACAAGTTTCTTCGAGACTTTTGGAGAACACAAGACATAATCAATTGTGAAATTTATGTCTTTAAAAGTCGAGAGACTAACTCATCAAGACTTTTCAATTACTTTTGCACTGTCTAAAAATATTTTGACATGTGCCTTATAAATCTCAATATGATAAAGACATGTATTAAACATAGTCTTTAGAGGAGGCTGAGCCATCCATATGATCATAGGCTACCATATGATCATGATCGTGAAGGCAGAGCCTATCTAACGATCGGTTCGGGGAAGGCAGCGCCTATCAACCCAAAAATAATACATATACGGAAAAGGCAGAGCCTATCTTTCCGTAAACATAAAATAAATTTATTATACGGAGAAGGCAGAGCCTATCTTTCCGTAAACATAAAATAAATTTATTATACGGAGAAGGCAGAGCCTATCTTTCCGTAAACATAAAATAAATTTATTATACGGAGAAGGCAGAGCCTATCTTTCTGTAAACATAAAATAAATTTATTATACGGAGAAGGCAGAGCCTATCTTTCCGTAAACATAAAATAAATTGACTATAAATTAAATTTTACCTCTTTGGTATAACCGTATAAAAGCTCGTCGTGCTGATAACGTGTTATAAATAAAAGAAAATATAAAATAATATAATAAAACAAGTAGACGAATACACACATGTGAAAAGTAAAAGCTGTCTTATTATTCACTTCTCTCTTGCTCGTAGGAATTACAATGGTGGAGGCCGGAGGGACATATTTATAGTAACACATTACTTAGTCACTAAATATCTTGCTCTCCAAGTAGCTAATAGATAATTCCAACATTATCTAAACTCCTAAATAGATAATCACATACACTTTTATTCAAATGGATAATCAAAATTATAATTATCTATAACAGTCTCTTATAAAATTACATGAGTAAAAAAAAGAAGACAAAAAAAGAAGAAACTATTTTTTAAAGACAAACCAAATCCACTATGGTCGGGAGGGGAGATTTCTGGTTCATCGGAAACTTTCTTCTCTCTTCTCTATTTCACATCTTTTAGAGAGAAAAAGTTTATGTTTTTTTGTTGTATATATACTCGATCGGTGTTTCCGGTTTGAGTTCTCTCCTTCCGACTTGTTCGGATCTAAATTCCGACTTTATGTCGGTTAATAATCTCCGATTCTATGTCGGTTTTATTTAGTTTTTCTTAGGTTAGTTAGTCATGTCTTTTATTTGGAATCCGATTATCTGGATCAAAATATTGGTTCAATTGAGATCGGGTTTTAGATAAGAGCATGTATGTTTTCTTCTTTGGTTTTTTCACTCTCCGTTGATTGAATTTCTTTCATCAGAGGAGAAAAATTCCAGTGTTCCCCTTCTGATCTTTTAACTTCTTCTTCGACCAATTGATCTCCTTTGTTAAAAGAGTAATATCTTCACTCTTTCTTCGAAGAACGTAGTCCGTCTAACTCATAGTATTAGGCGGTGGAGTGGAGCTTCTTTTCAAAGGAGGAGGAGGAAAGTCTAAATCGGAGATGGTGGTGGAGATTTGAAGACGAGCACCGGTGGCTAACCATAGAAGAAAAATAAGTGGATCTCCAGTTTTAAAGAAGAACACCACCCATGATTAATTTCACTGTTTTCTCCAGACATCGGCCGATGGCGGTGCTCCAGGTTGCTCCGATGGTTCGTGCGAAGCAGCGGAAGAACGGTGAGGCGGTGGTGTGTTTCTTCCTTCAACCCTCACGCTGCCACGTGCTATATGCGTGTCAACAATTTAGGTCGTGTGTTGGCATCTAGTGCTGGGCCAGTTGTTGGGCCTCAAATTAGATTAATAAGGGTTGTAAAACTGTAATGATCTACTTGTAAATGGTTGCCCATTTGGGCTTGCAATGAAATGCAATGGTCGACAAAAAAAAAAAAAAAAAAGACAAACCTTCTCCAATAATTTTTTTTTTTTTTTTTTCCCCGACCATCTCCGATTTAAAAAGCCCAAAACACAAAACCTAGAGACGACCTATATATATAATCTTTAGGTTTTGTTTTTTTCCTCTGTACCCAAAACTCAATTTACCCTAAACCTTAAGCCGTCGTCGCCGTTCTCAGAGACTGAGAAAATGAAAACGATTCTTTCATCTGAGACGATGGACATTCCCGACGGCGTCGCCATTAAGGTTAACGCCAAGGTAATTGAAGTTGAAGGTCCACGCGGGAAACTAACTCGTGACTTCAAACATCTCAATCTCGATTTCCAATTAATCAAAGACGAAGTCACTGGGAAACGTCAGCTCAAGATCGATTCTTGGTTCGGTTCTCGTAAGACAAGTGCTTCAATTCGAACTGCGTTGAGCCATGTTGACAATCTCATCGCTGGTGTTACTCAAGGTTTTCTATATAAGATGAGGTTTGTGTATGCTCATTTCCCTATCAATGCTTCAATCTCTGGTGACAGTAAGTCTATTGAGATCCGTAACTTCCTTGGTGAGAAAAAGGTAGGATTTTTATACATTTGATTTGGTTAATTTTTATTTTGGTTTTGATGGGGGCTTGAAGTGTGGTTTAATGTTGTTTGTGTGGGTTGTTGTAATAGGTGAGGAAGGTTGATATGTTAGATGGTGTTAAGATTGTTCGATCTGAGAAGGTTAAGGATGAGATTGTTCTTGAAGGAAATGATATTGAGTTGGTTTCAAGGTCATGTGCTTTGATCAATCAGGTACTCTTCTTACTCTTTTGTTTCTCTTGTTGCTTTTAGTCTTTAAATGTTATGAAATCGTGCATTTGATTTTAAAATGTATGTAATGGTGTTGAATCTTTTTGATTTGTGGTGGGTTTTGATTGCATTGTCCTGTTTTGTATAGTAAAGCTACAGACTTTGGGTTAAGTGTTGTGAAATCGTGCATTGAGATCGAGAGAGTGGTTAATAAGTAGTGTTGAATCTTTAAAATATATCAGATGGGTATCTTGAAAATGGTATAGAAAGTAAGAGAAATGTATGTAATGGTGTTGAATCTTCTTATATGTGTTGGGTTTGATTGCATTGTCATGTTTTGTATAGTAAAGCTGCAGACTTTGGGTTATAAATGTTATGAAATCTTGCATTGAGATTGAAAGAGTGGTTAATAAGTAAAATGTTTATGATGTTCTCAGATGGGTTTGTTTAAAATGTTAAGTAAGAGAAATGTATGCAATGGTGTTGAATCTTCTTATATGTAATGTTTTGTATAGTAAAGCTAAAGACTTCGCCTTAGATGTTTGTGCTGTTCTCAGATGGGTTTCTTTAAAATGTTCTTAGATAGTAATAAAAATATATGTAATGGTGTCGAATCTATTTTGTGATGGGTTTTGATTGTGTTTTTATGTTTTGCATAGTAAAGTTGCAAACTTAGCCTTTATTAATTGTAACACTCTGTTTTTGATGATGGTTTTTTTGTTATGTGAGCAGAAATGTCATGTGAAGAACAAGGATATTAGGAAGTTTCTTGATGGTATCTATGTGAGTGAGAAGGGGAAGATCGCTGTCGAGGAATGAAGTTTGCTATTGAAAATGCTATAATAGATTTTGTATGGTGGAACAGTGAAATTTTCGTAGCTTTTTTTTTTGTTTACATCTTTCTTATGGGATGTTGTAGTTTTGGTTTTCCATTTTGAACCATTGATGAAGCAAAACTTATTATTTTTTGGGGTTTTTCGTTTTACACTCTTTTTCAGAAGTTTTGGAGACAATTGAAAGTATCTATCGTTTCTATATTCTTCAAGGTGTGGTTTCTTGGTTTTTACTTTTTAGGACTGAGTGACATAGTGAAAATGTTGGTTTAGATTGGCTTGTTCTTGTGCCATCTTAAAACCATCTTTTAACCTATAATGATGCAAGTTATCATAGTTGGGACTTTTAAACCTCAAGTAGAAAAGCTTATAAGATTTTTATTTTTAACTTATGAATGAGAAGAAGAAACAAAAACTCAGTGAAGACAGTAATGAATACCTAACCAGAAATATAACTTACGAATCTTTGGTTGATACACCAAAAATACTTTATGTCCTAAATAAGACCTTAGAGTTTATTCAATAAAAAACCAATTTTTAGAATATTTTCATTTAGCATCTTTACCTTGATTTTCTCCAACAAGATTTGCTCTAGAAGAAGAAGAAGAAGAAGAAGCAAAGAAGCCTTGTTCGGACTCCTCACAGAGAATGAAGAATATATTTTGATGTGTTTGGATTCATAGACTATATAAAGATCCAATTTTACTTCAAAGTCTCCCAAAATTGTCTTAGCCTTCAAGGTAAACACTACACTCCATACTTTGTGGATACTTACATTTCTAAATATTCATGCGTAATTTTTTTATCACAGTTCATGATAAAACCTAGCTTTTAAAAAGGTATCAATATCATATCACTAATCAACACTAGACAATTATTTTCTCTAGAAAAATGTAGGCCATTTATTATTTCTTTTCAATCAATAACAACATGGAAAACTTGGAAAAATCTCGTGATTGTTTCAAGATTGGATTCCCATATACATAAATGTATATTCCAAATATAAACCTTTCATTTAATTCAACATGCAATATTTGTTTGTATATATATATATATGGTAAAACGAGATTAAAGGAGTCTATAGAGGAAAAGTAAGGTTGTTTCTTGGTCAAAACTCCTATTTTCTCTCTAATTAAACTGTTCTTGGCTCTGTTTTTTTTTTCTTTGCTAAAGAATAGAGACAAATCTCTCCTTTTTTTACCTTATTTTTGTTTTCTTTTTAATTCTTGTTCAATAATCTTATCACATTATTACTATGATCCACTATGGCCTTCTCCTTCTTCTTCTTTAATCATAATTTGTAATCTTTTACAACATCTTGAAAGGATTTGAATTTGCCTTTTTCTTCTCTGTTTCTGTCTCAATCTCTAATAAAGTTTCAGTCTTTACACTCAAGAATGGCGAAAGAGAACACTGGTCTTCATCACCAAACAGAAGCAAGAAGAAAGAAACTAACTTTGATTCTTGGTGTAAGTGGACTTTGTATTCTCTTCTACGTTTTAGGAGCATGGCAAAACAACAATGTCCCATCATCTTTCTCGAAACTAGGATGTGAGACTCAATCAAATCCTTCTTCTTCTTCTTCTTCTTCTTCCTCTTCCTCTTCTTCATCTTCAGACTCAGCTGAATTAGATTTCAAAAGCCATAATCAGATTGACCGCAAGGAAACAAACCAAACCATCAAGTACTTTGAACCATGTGACTTATCTCTTAGTGAGTACACTCCTTGCGAAGATCGACAAAGAGGAAGAAGATTTGATAGAAACATGATGAAGTATAGAGAAAGGCATTGTCCTTCAAAAGATGAGCTTCTCTATTGTTTGATTCCTCCACCACCAAACTACAAGATTCCATTCAAATGGCCACAAAGCAGAGACTATGCTTGGTATGACAACATCCCTCACAAGGAACTCAGTGTTGAGAAAGCAGTCCAAAACTGGATTCAAGTTGAAGGTGACCGGTTTAGATTCCCTGGTGGTGGAACTATGTTTCCTCGTGGAGCCGATGCTTATATCGATGACATTGCTAGGCTCATTCCTCTTACTAATGGTGGTATCAGAACAGCTATTGACACTGGATGTGGTGTAAGTTTTTTCTTTCTTTCAGTTTTGAGTATACTCTTCCTTTGTTCATTAATTAACTCGATTTGTATTTATTTAGGTTGCGAGTTTCGGTGCTTACCTCTTAAGAAGAGACATTTTGGCTGTGTCTTTTGCTCCAAGAGATACTCATGAAGCTCAAGTTCAGTTTGCTTTAGAACGCGGAGTTCCTGCGATAATCGGGATTATGGGATCAAGAAGACTTCCTTATCCAGCTAGAGCTTTTGATCTTGCTCATTGTTCTCGTTGTTTGATCCCTTGGTTTAAAAATGGTAATGAAAAAAAAAGATTTGGCTCTTTTTTTATGTTCATAGTTAAGGAAGAAACATAACACCAAAATCTTTTTGTAGATGGATTGTACCTAATGGAGGTTGACCGGGTTTTAAGACCGGGCGGTTACTGGATCCTCTCGGGTCCACCGATTAACTGGAAACAATACTGGAGAGGGTGGGAAAGAACAGAGGAAGATTTGAAGCAAGAACAAGATTCAATAGAAGATGTAGCAAAGAGTCTTTGTTGGAATAAAGTTACTGAAAAAGGTGACTTATCTATTTGGCAAAAACCTCTCAATCACATTGAGTGTAAGAAGCTCAAAGAAAATAATAAATCACCTCCCATATGCAATTTGGATAAAGCACCTCCGGATTTTGCTTGGTAATTCTCATTTCACACCACCTTTATATATCTTATCTATAACTTTATATGAAAGAGTCAAAAAAAAACTTGGTCTTCTCTGTTTTAGGTACAAAGATTTGGAACCTTGTGTAACACCATTACCAGAAACAAACAATCCAGATGAATCAGCAGGCGGTGCGCTCGAGGATTGGCCAGACCGAGCATTCGCGGTTCCTCCAAGAATCCTTAGAGGAACGATACAAGACATAAACGCGGAGAAATTCAGAGAAGACAACGAAGTTTGGAAAGATAGAATAGCACATTACAAGAAGATAATACCTGAGCTTTCACATGGAAGATTCAGAAACATAATGGATATGAATGCTTACCTCGGCGGATTCGCTGCTTCCATGCTGAAATATCCTTCATGGGTCATGAATGTTGTCCCGGTAGACGCAAAGAAACAAACATTAGGTGTGATCTTCGAGCGTGGATTGATAGGAACGTATCAAGATTGGTGTGAAGGATTCTCAACGTATCCGAGAACTTATGATATGATTCATGCAGGTGGATTGTTCAGTTTATACGATAACAGGTAAAGTTTCATGGGCTTCCAACTCAAAACCTATATATCGGTTGTATAATATAATCAATTAATGACTTTTTTTTTTTGTATTGGAAGGTGTGATTTGACATTGATATTGTTGGAGATGGATCGAATATTAAGACCAGAAGGAACAGTTGTGTTGAGAGATAATGTGGAGATGTTGACTAAGGTAGAGAAGCTAGCAAAGGGAATGAAGTGGAAGACTCAAATTGTGGATCATGAGAAAGGTCCTTTTAATCCTGAGAAGATTCTTGTCGCTGTTAAAACTTATTGGACTGGTCAACCTTCGAACAACAACAACAACTAAGTGATATATTTTGTGTTGTTGTTTTCTTCATTACGAAAGTTCTGTTCTTGTTTTTCTTTTTTTCTTTCTAAAATCCTGTTTTATGACTATTAATTAGATTTAGACCCAAACATTTTTTAAGAAGAATTTAATTAATTTTACTTTTATATGTTATAGTTTTCTTATAACTATTTGGAATTGTTACTTAATTTGTTTAAACATATTTTTTAATCATTTATAAGTATATTTTTAAAATTGAAACTGAACCAAATTTTAATCACATGAGTTTATAATTCAATGGTAGTGTATGTATATAAAATTTGCTTTGAGGTTCGATTGATTAAGCAAATTTTGCCGAGTTAAAAAGGAGAACGAAGAACCAATACAACAATCATTCGTAATAACATAAAAATACTTAATTCATCATAACACCAATCCATACATCTTCATTCCTAAGAGATCTTATGTTCCATGAAGCATGAACCAAATACATAAGTTAATGTAAATAGGTTGTTCACTTCTTCTTACATCTAAACTAAACCAAATCATCATCGCACTTTTCGCGGGCAAAACATTGCTTTTACTCCACAACACATGACCGCATACAAATTATGAACTTATCCTTTTGAGTATTTTACAAATATCTAGAATTTTGAAACATTATTTAGTGCATTTCTTAGAAAGAAAATAAGAAAATGATATGACATTGTTTAAGAGTCAAAAGAAAAAGAAAGAAACATTTCATGCGCAAACATCTACGGTTTAAATAACATTAAAATCAAAAAAAAAAAAAAAAAAAAAAATCGATGGTTTAGCATTATTGAGTTCTCACCAACGATTCTCTTGATTACGCTACAATTTTCTTTTCATCAAAATCTTTCACACTTCTTTCATAAACAGTAGCAGCAGCATCAGCGGCTGCTGAGACTTGGATCTTCTTCATTCGGCTCGAGATACGTGACAAAACCTTGCGTTTTGCACGACTGATTCTGCTTCTGATCCGTGAGATCTTCGGGATATCGGAGTCACGTTTACTCCTTAACCTTAGTAATTCGTCTGCCCATTCCTGCTTGGACATTCCCCGAAAACTAGAGCCCGTACCCCTTATTCCCGATGGGTGTATACCAGCAAAATGTAAAGCTTCCCATGCAAGCACATCAAAACCATCTTTAGGTGAGTTTTGACCAAACGCATTCATGCACAAGATTTGAAAAGCTTCATCATGTGGAGGAAAATCCACTTTGTATATATTTTTGATTCCATGTGCCTTCAAAAGTCTTTTATCTTGTGTGGTGATTATAATCCGACTTCCAGGACCAAACCACTTAGTTTCTTTCGCCATTGCATCTAGTTGTATTGCCCGATCCACGTCATCAAGAACCACAAGCACTTTCTTGTCTTTTAACCGGTCTTGTACAACTCCCAAGTGATGAACTTCTATATCCTTTTGGTTGAATATTTGAGACAGAAACTTCTGCTGTAAGTGCAGCTTCAAACCGTGTTCATCGGAACTACTTGGTCTTACACATCCTTTGACATTCTCCAAAAAGAAAGTCAAATCGAAACACTCATAGTGTTTGCTATATAGAAATCTAGCGATAGTGGTTTTACCAATACCAGAAGGACCACAAATTCCAATCATACTCACCTCAGTGTTCTCTAGACACAACCTTAGTTCCAACTTTTCCATATGAGCTTCCATCCCAACTAAGCCGGTACTGAAATCACTTGACGGTGTTGAAATATTCAACATGTTTGAAATATCATTGGTGATTTCTTCAATCCTTTCAGCTTCATTATGGCTAACACATAAGAACAAATCAATACAACACAATGTTAAATAAAATATTCAAGAAAAATTGAAACATTTTACACATTCAAAGGTTATGAATATTCACCATTTGCTGGAAGGGTAACCCGCGATTTTGGCCACTTCGGCCAAAGCATGTCTCCATTTCTCAATCTCATCCTTTCTTTTGCCTTTACAAGTTTTTTTAAAGGCCTTCCCAAAATCTCCGGTCTGCTTCTTTACATCAGTTGGGTCTACGTCATAGAAAAGGGTCATCACAGTTTTACCCAACTCTTCTCTGCACTTCATGATCTCCACCAACTCATTCAAGCACCAAGAGGAAGACGCGTAGTTCCTCGAGAGGAAGACAACTGCAATCCTTGATCCTCTAATAGCGTCTATAAGCTCAGGACCGATCGACATACTCCTCTTGATATCATTATCAATGAATACATCTATTGCCTTGTTTTTGAACGACTTCATGATGTGGCTGAGAAAGGTTTCGCGTACATCTGCCCCGTGGAAGCTCGGAAAGACTTGGTGTTTCCGATTGTGAGACGATGAAGATGAAGAAGATGAAGAAGATGAAGAAGAAGATAAAGTAGGAGATAAAGGAGAAGGTATTGTTTTGTTTTGTTTATTGAACCTAAACTTTATGTAAACCATAAAAAATGTTGTTCCCAAAAGCGTGTAGAAGCCTATTGCGAGAGCAACAAAAGTGCCAAAATAAAAAGAAAAATCCATTAGTGGTATGTGAATGAGAAGAACAAAGAATATGAGAGAGCTATATGTGAAGGATGATATTAAAACTATACCACAGGCTTTGTACTTATATATTAGTACACTTGGCTCCATTGACTTAGAATGAGAAGACTAGCGAAAGAGGACGTGAGAATATGCAAGTAGGCTTTTAAGTCTTTAAGTCTTGCACATGTGTAACGGATCTCGATTACACAAGTCAACAAAAAAAAAAAAAAATTATACAAGTCAACATGCAAAATTAGAGTGGCGTACACATTTACTGATCAGAATAGTCAAATTCATCTATTCATATTCTACATTTACAATAATTTACTGTAAATGTGCAAGATGGCTTATAAAGTCTTGAGTTTCTTCGAAGGAATCTATATTATACAAGCCAACATGGAAATATTTTAATTAATATTGATTTCCCATCAAGCAAACTGCACAAAAGAAAAGAGAGTCATGTTGACTTTTTTTAATTACTAAAAGATAGTTTGACTTGATTCGACATCAATGCTTAATTCAGAGGCTAACGATCAGCCATTTTGATTATAGTTTAGTGATTAGTGAAGCTAATTGGAGTTATATGTTAAATAATACTACCTCATTCTATCATAAAATATAAGTATTTTAGACCAAATGCTAAACTATATTCGAGATTATACATCTACTAGTTTCGTTGACGGCAACACAAATGTCTTGAAACGGACTTGTCAATCCATCAGGACAATAGCAGATTCTAAATGATAAAGTTTTCTAAGCTAGTTTTAGGAGGAAAGTAACTAAAAAGAAAATAGTTTTTTTTCTTGTTTGACAAAATAAATTAAAAAAAAAAAGATATATAGTTTTTGATTTTTGGTATTAGATTGGGTTACCGTTAATATATCTCCCTAAAGTGAATATTCCGAGGGAATCATTTTGTTGCAGATTTTGACAAGATAATTTATAAGTAAAAATTCAAAATATTCACAAAGCAAAATCATTTTCGTATGCGTTACTGATAATAACTGCCTTAATTACTAGTTCATAAAAAATCTGTTAAAAAATTGAATAACAACAATGTTGACAATAAATTCTAATTAAACAAATTTTCAAGGGTGAAGAACGATGTTTTCCCAAAAATGTATATTTTTTTCCTAATGAAGTCATGTAACTTAAAAAGACAAAAAAATAACCGTTATATCATTATCTAATATAAAAACTCCGTCTCCGAGCAGAGAGTGGGTGAAGAAGAATTAAACTTCATTGCCTTTGCAAAAAACAATTTTCATAATTGTGTGTGTGTGTGTGTTTTTGTGTGTGGTGATTTTATTAGGGTATTGTGTTGGTTATTTAATGGATAACTTGACGGAGAAGGTAACGAATGGTCTAGAGCTTATCGATTCAAGCAAGCTAAACGTCCGCCAAACGCTAGATTCTATCGAAAATAGTGCGAATTCGGTTCTTCTACTTACATTTCAATGGGAAGAGCTGGACTCATATATCGATTCCATGAAAAACCTCCTCCAGAGACACGCAAAGAAGCTAGAAGTATTGGAGGAATCGATGAAGGTCCGAGCTTTGGAACTGGAGACGAAGGAGAAAGAGCTTTGTTCCAAACAAAGCGATCTAGAGAAGAAGGAGAAGGAGTTTGATTTGAAACAGAAGGCAGAGGTTGAGAAGAGGAAGGGGGAAGTTGATGACAATAAGGTTCCTGGTAAGTCTTGTTTCTTGTTTTTTTCTTTTTTTTGACTGAGTAAAAAAACAATAGTTAAAGTCTAAAACTTTTCACGGTAATTTCTCTACAGATGTGAGTGAAACTCTAAAGCAAAAGGAAGAGTACATTGGCACACTCAAATACATATGTGAGTTCAAGTTATAACACCAGGAGACATTTTGCTTAAGTTCTTGGATTCTTCAGAAAAAGCTGCTCAAGAAATTGCTGGGACTGGAGACTCACTCGAGGCGCATGTAAGCTAGCTAGCTAACCTCATTCTTTGTGTTTATCAATTCAATATGGCTTATGATGTGTATTGTAAGTTGGATTAAGCTTGTTGCACTTGTGTTGTAGAAAGCAAGGAAGGAGAAGAGAAAAGATGATGCAGTCTTAGCCCTTAAGTATATCAGAGAATCCAAATCCATGTCTATGTTTCCTCCTGAAACTCTTAAAAAGCTGATTGAACTGAAATATGATGAATCAGACCTGAGAGCTATGGAACATGTTGATGAAAAAAGAGAGAGCACAACGGAAGCTGATGAAGAGAAGAGTGAAACGAACGTTTAAAAATTAACTGAACCAGAAACTCATCTTCATGATTCAATAGGTAAGTTTTGTTGATTCAGTAGTTCCCTGTTTCCTGTTTGTTAGGAGTCTTGAGTACTCCACTTCTTTGTATTCCCTTATAAAAACATGAAAAGCCAAAGCAATAAAGCAGATTTTTTTTTATCTGCAAAAACTATCTCTTATGTTCTTATTTTGACAAGCATTTGGGATGCTTAAATCTTGACCACCAATTAGACTTTGCTTTAATCCATTAGGACAACGCAGATTGTAGTGTTCTTAAGGCTAAAATTTCCTAAGCCTAGTCTTAGGAGGAAAGTAATTGAAAAGAAAAATAATTATTGTTGTTTGACAAAGAAATATGGGTAATTATAAAGTATAGCATCAGAGGAATACTTAATTAGTTCTCTCACCTATAACACTGTTTATAGTACTGTAGCTAATGGAAATTTCAGTTATAACCCTATACAAAATTAGTGGTTAAGTATTTAATTACCCATCAAATTTTTTGAATTGTTATCGGTTATAACATCAACGGAATTTATGTTGTTAACATGGTAAAAAATATTATATCATCTAACATATAGAGATTAACATCTAAAATATTTTTTATCGTGGTATAAAATATATTTTGCACATATTAATGTATTAATCTGATGAATGATAGATATAAGTTTTATCGATAATTTATATGTTATCATGGTAACTATGTTTATCAGTGTATCATAATATATATCATGTTAACATATACATTATCGATAAAACTTTATCAATCATTCGTCGGATAACTACATTACTATGTTCATAACATATTTTATATCACGATAAATAATAACTTAGATGTTAATTCATATATGTTAGATGATATAATATTTTTTATCATGTTAACAAAATATTTACCATTACAATTATTATCGATAACAATCTAAATATTTTTGATGGATAAATAAATACTTACCCGTTAACATTACGAGAAGGGCATTTTCGTCCGAAAGTTATTTTTTATGTGAGAGAACTAATTGTAAAAAAAACAATGCAACAAAATGAATTATCTAATCCTCTGATGATATTAATTAAATTGACCCAAGAAATATCTTGTATAATAAAGTAAGATTCTTCAAAAGAGAAGCTCTAAGACAATGTCATGTTCAAATTGACATGTTTATTCTCTCTTTAAATACCATGTATTTAATAATCGAAACATTATAAATTTTCTTAGATTTAAATATATCAAAACTAAAAAGAATTATATATCTTTCATGAGACTTTACTCACTTTGTTTTTATACTTTTCCATCATTCAAAGTAAAATATTAACATTAAATTATTTTATCACAAAATAATTTGATTTATATAATATACTATGATACTTTTTTGTCTCTGTTTTTTTTGCCTTGCATAAAAATTAATAATTCACATCATTTTATTTTAGAATTGTCTTATGGTAAACCATTCACATATTGACATAAAAGAAGGATATAAAATAAAATAAAATCAAAGATAAATTAGTTCACAATGCCACTATTGAACATTTGATCTAAAAATAAATAAACTTGTAACTCCCTTTTTTAGCCACATATTATTTAGAGTTACAAATTTGTAGGAAATACTGATTTTGATTTTAAAATTAGTAGGAGTAACACATGAATTTAAATGTTAGTTAATTTGATTTAGATGAAAATTAAAAACGGAAAAGACTTTTGAATAAAAATAGAAGATATATTTGGGAAATAGAAATAAAGAGTTTTGAGTAAATGATTACATAGTTTTGTTTAAATTACTTCTAAGTAAATAAAATCAAGGGAAAATTAGAAATAAAGGAACTTTAAAAAAAATTTTGTCCATCTCTACTTTTGTTCTATTTTTTGGTATGTTAATCTTTTTTAAAATATGAAATTCTATTTTACCCTTAATTTTAAAAAAATTCCAAGTAAATCATAAAATTTAAATCCTCTAACACATAAAGAGACTTCACTATAAATAAACAATAAAAAAAATTTAAATTTTTCAAATAATCAAATTAAAATTATAATAAAAATTTAATATAATTTAACTAAAAATAAAATATAAGATAATCAGATTTTACCAAAAAAAAATAAAAAATTTATAATTTATCCCAAATCTCTTCTAGAAGTCGTCCAAAGGAGACAAAGAAGAAGAAAACGACAAATATGCTAGGGTTTTTAACTTAATAATCTGTGTTATTTTTAAAAATAATCTATTCTAACACATAAAGAGACTTCACTATAAATAAACAATAAAAAATTTAAATTTTTCATATAATCAAATTAAAATTATAATAAATTTTTAATATAATTTGACTAAAAATATAATATAAGATAATTAGATTTTACCAAAAAAAAATAAAAAAAATTATAATTTATCCCAAATCTCTTCTAGAAGTCGTCCAAAGGAGGCGAAGAAGAAGAAAACGACAAATATGCTAGAGTTTTTAACTTAATAATCTGTGTTATTTTAAAAAATAATCTATTCTAACACATAAAGAGACTTCACTATAAATAAACAATAAAAAAAATTTAAATTTTTCATATAATCAAATTAAAATTATAATAAATTTTTAATATAATTTGACTAAAAATATAATATAAGATAATCAGATTTTACCCAAAAAAATAAAATAAAAATTATAATATATCCCAAATCTCTTCTAGAAGTCGTCCAAAGGAGACGAAGAAGAAGAAAACGACAAATATGCTAGGGTTTTTAACTTAATAATCTGTGTTATTTAAAAAATAAATAAAAGAAATTAATTTTTTGGAAAATCGGATCCCTTTTTTCTTTTTGTCAAATTTTTTTAAAAACTTTTTTGTAATTAATCCGAATTTTAAATAACAAATGAATAGAATATTCTAAAAATTAAATATTTACTTTCCTTATTTTTAGATTAAGTTACTTTATTTTTCCAAATTCTAAATTTTCTAGAATATATAATCTAATATTTCCAGAATGTATATTCTAAATTTTCTAGAACATAGAAAAATGATAGAATGCATATTCTAGTTCAGACAGAATATGTACAACTGATAGAATATGTATTCTAAAATTTCCAGAATTCTCGCAGAACAAGTACAAGTGGTAGAATATGTATTCTAAAATTTTCAGAATTCCGTATTCTAAAATATTTAGAACAAATTCTAGTTCTAAAATTGTTAGAAAATATACAAGTGGTAGAATATGTAATCTAATATTTTCAGAAGGTTAGAAAACATATTCTAAATTTTTCAGAACAACTTTAAACCTCTAAAAACCTACTTAAAACTGTATAAAATCAGAAAGTTTCTTCTTGAAAATTTCTTAAAAATAATGTTTATACATATTTTTCTAGGTTTTTTTTAAAAAAATGGTATTAATATAGTATTAGGGGTAGTTTAGGTAAAAATTGGTAGAACAAAAAAAGGTATATATGGACAAAAAAATTGGTAGAACTCTCTTATTTCTAATTTTCCCTAAAATCAAAGATAATTAGTTCACAATGCCACTATTGAACCTTTTTTATGTAAACATAAATAAATTTATAGCTCCATTTCCAGCCATATAAAATAATACGCATATGCTATCAAATTTAATTTTGTCAAAAAAAAAAAATACTATCAAATTTAATTTGCTTGATTAAATTTTATCTAAAAAAGATTAGAATTATTGTCATCAAACACAATTATCCTAACAATTATACTACTATTTTGACTTGGTGACCAACATTTGTAACTCCCTTACTTAATAGTCTCAATTACTTTATTGTTACATATGTCAACACTTATTACATATTAGCTCTATTAATCTATTTATTTTAAAAATATAACTCTCATCTTATAAATAGTCATTTCTCACCATCTTTTATTATATCTTTAAATTTATTTATTTTATTTCTTGCATGAGTTGAAAAATCAGTTAGACATAATCATAGTAATTGTAAGAGTTTAACTCTAAATTTTATTTTTATTTATTTTGCATAAGTTATTTTCTAATTCTAAAGTCTATTTAACTAAGATTTTGACTGCTACTAAACTATTTAAAGATTATCATCTTAGTTGCTAAAATTTGGAGAATAAAAATAAACAATTATATGTACAAAATCTCCAAATTAAAGTTGAGCTTAGATGAAAATTAGTAGAAGGTTATAGCAAAGGAGGAAAATGAGAGAAAAAAAGAAAGAAAGAAAGAAAAGATAAGGCAAAAGATGGATATAAATATTCAAAACTAGATGAATATTTTATGTTCTTATGAATGATTTGTCTATATATTTGTAACTTTTGTTTTTACTACTATATACAAATTACTTTATTATAAATTAATTTAATTAAAATTAAAATTTAAAGGTCGATCAAGTAAAAAGAGTACTGTAACGTTTAAACTTTATAAGATTTTGTAATAAAAATTGTATTTGTAAAATAGGTTTATAAAAGAAATTTATGTAGAAGAGGTTTATAAATTTAATATAATGGTTTTCGTAAAACAGGTTTATAAACTCAATAAAAGTTTATAAACATTTAGTTTATTGATCAATAGCAATGAACATGTATGATATGTTTTTCCACTCAAGAGTCAGTCTCATGTAATTTATTAATGGTCTATCTATCATTCTTGTCTATGTTTTGTTTTTTTCCGACAATGCAAATCAATAAAAGTTTTTAGAAGGAAAAGACTATCGATTATTATTTTATTTTTTTATAAACGAACATATTTGCCCAAGCAAAAAAATGTTACTATCTGTCTACAGTAAAAAAATCAGTATTTTCTTATATATTATTGTCGGTCATGAATTATATAAGATATCAAGAATTTAAAGCTTACCGTTAAAGCATGGGCATAATATCCAGACCCAAAAAAACTCATCCAAATCCATCCGAATCCAAATCCGAAATTTTAAAATATTCAATAGGTTTAAAATTTAAAAATTCAAAAATCTGAATCCGAATCCAAACATATATCTGAAATATAAATAGTAATAGTTATACTTGTAATAAGTAAAACGTTTAAAATACTTTAGATATTTTTTGGTATTTTCTTTATAGATTTAGATAATAATACTCATATTTTTTAGGAATCTTGGATATTTTCAAGTAATTTGATAGATTTGCATTTAAATTTTTTTATTTTGAATATTTGGATAAACTTGAACCGAACCTGAATCCGATCTAAAATTTTAAAATTCCCAAACGGATCCTAAATTTTTAAACCCAAAAAAAAACCCAAACTCAATCCGAATACCCGAACACCCATATCTTACCCCATAGAATTCAATTTATCTAAAATTTATTTTAGAATTAAAATCAACACTATAATAACACAAGTGCCTCTCCTTGTGTTGACACATCAGATTTTTTAATGATTTTGGTATTGACATGTCAATAAATGAAAAAACTTTATAATCCAATAAGAACATTTTAATTAAACACATCATATTTAATTAGACACATCATATTTAATTCTTTATTTTATAAAACACAAAGTCATTTGACCAATAAAAACATGTCACATGCAATTTGTATTATATTTAAAAAAAATTAATAAAAAGTTAAAAAAAATACAACTTACTCATATTTTATATTTTTCGACAAAGTTTGAAATAAAAAATTAAGCAACAAAAAATCGGGAAAACAAACAACCAACTAATCCTAAATTTTCTTACACACGACACACCACTCCATGATTATATGATATTTGAAAATTTGACACTCTATCAAGATTTTTCAAGTCTTTTTATCTTTCTCTAAAAATTTAATTCACGTTAAATTCAGATCCATAATAAACATAAATCTGAAATTATATAAAAAAAATATAATTGTAGTCGATCCAAGCCCACGTCACTTTTCTTTACTTTAGACTCATATTTTTTTATTTCATATTCATTATCTCTTTATCACGAAAAAACACCAAGTTTAATCTCTACGGATTCGAAGAACAAGATGTGAGTTTCACTCATCTGATCTATACTAAACATGAAGCTCAAAGTTTGAAGCTGGTGCAACGAATAAAAAATCAAATGCATAAAAAATCGAACTGCACATTCTATTATTGAAAGCTTCTTATCAGAACCATAACACTAAAATGTCCCACTTATAATCTCTTCTACATAATAATGTATGTTTATCTATCTTGCTTTAAGTTCTAAGCATGCAATACAAATGTTCATAAAATCCATTTGATGGTTCAAGAACTTCAATGCAATATAAGAGAACCACACAATATCACTATTCAGAAGATTTATTTATTTTCTTTCGGTATACGTTCATTTGTGTATATCTACATGATCTTATGGTGAGATATTCATCAGAACTATTTGTTTTCTTTTTATATTCTTTTATTATAATTGTTTTGGTATAAATATCATCATTGTGTTATCACTAATATACTAATTTCACGAATTAATTTAATTTATTATTATCTCAAACATAGAATAATTTAATATTTTTTATATTGTTACTGAAATCATTATAATTTAAATTTTTTAATATGTCATAATATTTTAATTTTACCAAAAAAACTTACTTTAAATACAAAAAAAAAACATTTTTATGTTGTTTTAACAAGTTTTAACAAGTAGTGATAGTTCACTTGATTTCAAGGATTCTCTTGGGAGAATATTTGTTACCAAAATTTTTTTTCCAAAATAATGCCCATAAAAAATAATTTACTAAATATAATAAAAACCAAAATTATTGAAGAAAAACCCCGCGACGTAGTGCGGGTATTTACCTAGTAATATATAATATTAAAATAGAGGTGTGGGTGTGAGTAAGCGTGTGATTGATCCTATTTTCGTCACACTCAAATGCAAACACTAAAAAAAATTAATATTCAATATTCAAAAAAAACAAAAAAAAACAGAATCAAACATTTCTTCTTCATCGTTTCTAACAAATAATCCTAAATCCGATCTCGTCTTCACAAGCATCAAACAACATCAATGGAAGAAGAAGTTAAACAGATCATAGATGAGGTTAAAGAGCTTCATGACTCCGCCGCTTCATTCATCTCATCTTCTTCACAACAAGAGCTCTCTCTCCGTCAAAAAGCTTCCTCCGTTGATTCCTCAATCCGTCGTCTCCACTCTACTCTCACCTCCAACAAAAATCTCGATCCTAAACTCGTCGAGAAGGCAACAATTTCTTCTTTTCTTTATCTCTTCCTTAAAATTTCTTCAATTCAATTATTGAAATCTTTTTTTTTTTTTGATTTACAGCTTGAAGAAGATCTGCATCGTGCTAGATGTATGCTTGTTGATGGAGATACATCTTCATTTCTCCCATCTAAACCTCAAGGTGTTGTGTTGTGTTAATGATTACTTCAAAAAATTTGGTTTTTTTTTTGATTAATCGAATTTGAGTTTGAAACAGGAAGATTCGTGAGAATGTTTTTGGGACCTTTAAATGTAAGAGCTTTGCGTAAAGATATTCAACTTAAAGTTAAAGAAGAATACAATAGCTACAGAGTTAGTAATTTTCTTGCTTTGCTTGCATGCTTCTTTCAAAGTTTCGATTTTTTCGAGTTTTTATCTTAGTTTTAAAGTTTGTGTTTTTTTTTTTTTTGTGTGTGTGTGAATGGAACAGGACAAGACTGCTCTTCTTTTTCTGTTTTTCCCTGCAGCACTTTTAATCCTTAGATCTTATTATTGGAATGGATGTTTACCTGCGTTTCCTGTTCAGCTTTATGAGGTAATATATAAGAGTTTTGGTTTTGGGTTTGCTTTGATTTTTTGTTGTATGTGTTGTTGAGATTCATGTGTAAAGTTTTTTCCCTTTTTTTTTTTTACCAGGCTTGGCTTTTGTTTCTCTATGCTGGTTTGGTTATGCGAGAGAACATATTAAGAGCTAATGGGAGCGACATACGTTCATGGTACTCCTTCTTATTCGATTATGACTCTCTTAAGTTTCTCTTTGATCTTTCTGTTGAGAGCTAGTTTTGATCTTAAGATCTATTTAGGGAGCGCAGGTTTCACTAGTGAAGGCCATAAGACATAAGTTTTAACTTTTGGAGACGGGTAATGTGTGTATCTTAGAGTGATGTGTCATGCTATATGTTGAACTTAGGTCCTATGCTTACAAAGCTCATGTGAAGTTTAATGAAAATCATAGGCCATAACTTAGTTTTAGAAAATATTGTGTTTCTAAGAGTGTTGTGTCATGCTATGGGTGTGGATCTTGGGTTCTATATTCACTAATCAGATGTGTTGCTCCTAAGGTCGTTTTGGTGTCTTCATCTCTCTCTCTCTTTTGCTTATCTGTTCTGTTTGCTGCTGATTCAACTCACTATTTAGTTGTTTTTTTATTTCTCCAAATATATCTATTTTGGTGTGTTTCATTCTTTGCAGTTAGCAAATGAGGACTATCTGCTAGTGTAGTGATGTAAAATATCCATTTTAAATGTCAGTATAGATGGCTATGGTGCCTATCTATGTAAATTACTAGTAACTGTTGGGTGTAGGCTTCAAAACAAATCTACACGTTTTTCTTCAATTTGTTGGCAGATCTTCAGAGTACACGGAATCTACCGCTGAATCAGGGACATCATAGTTAGAGTGAATAACTAAGTTCTCTGTTTGAAATATAGTGTGTCATGTGCCTCATCATGTGCCATGGCGATTGGCAAACATATTGATATCCTCCTCTGAAAGGTCTCTTTAATTTGGTATAGAAGCATAGACATGTGTACCGGAAATGGAAGCTTATATGGTTTTGTCAAGTAGAAACTAGATCTCTATATATTTTATGGTTAGAAATAGAGAGCTTTAGCTTCCATGGACTTTTTTCTTTGGGCAGGGGTTTAGTACATTATTACGCAGAGAATGTCTTTATATGTATTGATGTATTGATGCAGTTCTGTTTTGTTTAACTTATCACAGTATTCTCATGGAGTGGGAGTGACTTAAACTCTGAACTTGATATGGTTTTGCAGGTGGCTATATCATCACTATTGTGCTATGGCGATGGCCCTTGTTAGCCTCACATGGGAAATCAAAGGTCAACCAAACTGTGTCCAGAAACAGGTAATGCTTGAAGTTATTTCTTTGTGTAGACTAAAAGTTCACAAAGTAAATTTTATGGAGAGAGGAGTCCCATCTACTTCATAACCAAACTGTGTTTTCAATCCTCTACAGAGAGGAGTCCATCTTTTCCTGCAATGGGCTATGATGCAAGGTGTCGCCATGCTTCTGCAAAACAGATACCAACGCCAAAGATTATACACTCGCATTGCATTGGGAAAGGTGCCTTACTATGTGCATCTTTTTTCTTCCGTCTCAAAATTTTATCCGCTGTTATGAAGTAGCTCTAAAGTTTGCGTTGTGTTTATTTTTCAGGCTAAAAGGATGGATGTCGTATGGGGGGAAACGGCTGGAGTTGATGGACAATTATGGCTGTTATGTCCTATACTGTTCATTTTACAGGTAATCTTTTTTTGCTTATGAATTAAGTTTATGCTAAAACATTTCAATGCTTTTCATTTGCTCTACCATACATCAAGCTACAGTGGTTTGCTGATTGTTTCAATACATTCGTTCTTTAACTACTGAGAACATTTCCTTGGCTTTTGTAAATCCGATGAAACCCATCAACACTATAGATTCTGTATACTCCCAAGCATAAGTTTGGAAGTCAAAATATCTCTTTCAGGATATTTTATAAGTAGATTTTGTGATAATAATGAGACTTGTGAAATGGCTTGTACAATAGAAAAAACTTCGCTCTTTCCACACCAGTTCAAAAGAAACTTCACTCGGTTTATACTGAGAATGTTAAGGTTTTCAGTTTTGGTTTAAACCTATTGGGCTTAACAATGTTTATAACTTTTGGGCGAAACTCAGGGGTTTGAAGCATACGTTGGAATGCAGTTGCTAAGGGCAACATTAACTGGAGTTGTTGCTGAATGGCAGGTATAATGTTTTCACTCTTTTAGCATTACATTTCTAACGAGTCTATTCCCGGTTTGAGCCGACAATCGTAATATAGTTGAGAACATATATTAAAAAGGAAGTTAAAAAAAATTGAAACATTGAGAACTTTGTTGATGTTTCAGGTGATGGTTTGTGGCATTCTTCTGGTAGTGATGGCTGTTGGGAACTTCATAAACACAGTAGAGACACTAATGGCCAAGTCAAGAGTTAAGGCAAAGATGAAGAGAAGTAAAAGCAGAGCAGAGCTTAATTAGACTTCACAAGTCTCAAGTCTCAACTTTGGAATATATATAAATATTATCTTCTTTTTTTTTCGCAATTCATAAATTTTTGTTTTCTTAGGCCACAAAAGTCACATCCTTGGGATCTTTAAGAAAACCATGAACATCTTTTTTTCTTTGTAAATGGAAGTGGCAGTTGATATTTGATACTTTTATGTTGTATTTGTACAATTTCAACTGTTTAGATCTTGAAGACGATTTTGTGTTAAAATAAAGATTGTATCATTCGCAGGCCCAAGCCTAGGCCCATTAAGCTCCACTGAACATCACATGAAAAAGACTCATCAATATACCTATTTTTCTAGGGTGTTCTCTCGTTCCTATGTGTGGCTTTGTTTTCACATTAGTTTTTTTTTTTTTTGTTTCTTGTGTTTCTTTTTCGTTTTGGAAAAAGGAAGACAAAAATCCAAGTTTCTGTATTATAGAAAAAATCAGTGAGTTATGTGATGATTTGCTGATTAAGATATTGTCATTACTTCCAACTGAAGTAGCCGTATCAACTAGTGTTTTTGTCGAGACGATGGAAGTTTCTTTGGATGTGGTTGACAAAACTTGAGTATGGTTATAAACTTTATTCAACGTCTGAATTCGAGAATTTACGGTTTTTTTCTTGAAATATGCCATTACATAGAGCTCCGCTTATAGAAAGCTTTTGTCTCGAGTTAAGTAATGCGCATTTTAAACCTGAAGATATCAAACTATGGGTTTCTTATTATCAAGAGAAGCAAAATGTATTGCCTAGTAGCTTGTATACCTGCAAATCGCTCGTGATCTTGAAACTCAAAGGACGGATTCTCTTGGATTTTCCAAGAACGGTTTTTCTTCACTCTTTGAAAACTTTGGAACTTCAAAGTATGTCTATCTTTGGTAGTTCGTTTAAGAGTTTATAGTGTTTTGCTGTTATCTGTTTTCTCCAGTTTGAAAACTAGATTCTAAAGATGGAAAATATGCATTTGAATGTTTGGTGCAAAGGCAAAAATAATACATGACCCTAAATATTAACAGAAGTATTAAACATGCAAACTGGGCCAGGTCCAACATTTAGACCCACAATTATTGAGTCTAAATACTGACCCAGTCAAGGTAACCTCTTTATTTAGCATATAATATAATGTCATATTGTCATTAAATTTAAGATTAGACTGTCGGTTATTGGTTGTTTTTTTTGTTTTTTGGGAGTATGTTACTGAGTCTACAATAGCATCTTTCACGTTTTCTCTAAGAGAAAAAGAAGAAAGCTACAGCAGATCTAACCTTCTGATTTGACGACATTATTAAATAGTGGAGCCAACAAAGTAGTATGTTTTTTTAGAAGATAAAATGAAAAGTAATAGGACAATGATTCTCCAACTCTTCGTGATGTAAGCTTGTTTCGATTTGAACAAGTAACATAGCTTTTCTAAAAGGTGGCCTCAACATATTGATATTTAAGAATCTTATAAATAAAAAATACATTGATATTTAAATGTAGTTTAAAGCACAATAATACTTTATAATTTATATCATTAAGGATGAGTTGATTTAGTAGTATATGGTTCTTTTTTATAATACCTAATATTTGTTTGATCATCATCATATTTGTTGTCTCGTGTTTGTCATAATATAGTTCAAATAGTGCAACATCTTATTTTCCAAGGTAAGAATGTGAACTGTCTATAAATTTAATACAATCAGAGCATAACACCAGTCTCTTAGAGCGTAAAGCTAAAATTATGAAGTTTTGGGGTGATATAACGCAAATGTACTATGATTTTTGTGTGTAAGATCTCTTAAGAGGAAACTCATTACATTTGCATGTGATAAAGTAAAACAAAGTGAATTATTTTACCAAAAAATTATTAGTATTTTTTATATATTTGATTGAATTTATAAGATATATTAAAAAAAAAAATATCAGGATAAAAACATTATCAAGATCTGCATGGTACAAAGAGGGAAAGTTTATTAAGCTAAATGTATGTCTATAGATATATAATTATTATTTTAAAGTAATTTTACTACTTTATATTTTTATAATTAATATATTTTTCATCTAGCTAGTTCTCAGAGCATGTACATCAATAAGAGACCCACCTAAAATCTCTTGAGAATAAAATAAAAATATTTTTTGTTTAGTTTTATTATTTAATTAAATTTTTATTGTTTTAAAAATTCTGAACCAATCAGCATAAAACAAGTTGCTTTTGCGTCTCTAGTGCGTCTCTCATACCAGAGACGTATCTAGTCTCTTTCCTCTTTTTTCCAATATTTTTTATTTATTTTAATAGAGGGTATCTATATGAGATATCCCGTTGGGAATGGTCTCAGTGATTTAACACCGGATCCAAACTATTTACTTAAATTGATAGTTTTCTATTTCTTTCTTCTACATGAAATTTCATCATATATGTGTACATATATTGGAAAAATATATGCAACAAAAGTTAGAATTATTTTGATATGCACATCATCATGTACTGAGCATTCTATTTTCCATATGGAAGTTGATCTAAATTTTCTGGCAGGGGCTTTGGATATGTACGATTGATTCTAATCTTGTTTTTGTTTTTTCGTTGTTGTTCCAATTATATGTTTTCTCATATGTTTATGTTTCTTCTCCTTGAAATAATCTCTATTAAAAAAAAAAAAAGAGATTTATGTTGTTCATTAATATTTGTGAAACAATCTCTATTTTTTTAATGCTAGTGGAATTGGTGGTTTGCAAGAGACTATAATTTCATTCTAACGTTTGTAGAATTTAAATCACACAAGGTAGATCATGTTTTCCATCTTGACCAGCTTAAGGGGCCATACATATATAACCTCCTAACACCCTTTAACAGATTTACAAGTGTTGGGTAGTAGTGGTATACTTTTTTAATGCAACAAAAAATCCCTACTCAACAATAGCTTGAGCATGAAGTTGAAAGATCTCCATCAGCATATTATGAAATTATTCAATGAACACTACCATGGTGGTTCAATAGCCTTTTCTTTTGTTGGACGAGGTGAATACTCCTGATTTGATAATTTTTTGCTTTATATTCAATTCTCAATGTACTTTTTATTTATATGGGTATAATAAATTTGATATCTTGCAAATGACCTAGATAAACTTGAAAATTGGGTTAGGAAATCAGTAAGAAGATATATGCAAGAATATAAGGATAAACACATTATCAAGATCTAGCATGGTAGAGAGAGGGAAAGTTGATTAAGCCAAATGTATGTTTATAATATATAGCCTAAATTTTATTATTTTAAGTAAATTTATTATTATTATTTTTTTATTATTTATGTAGCTTTTTAATCTAATTTTCAGTGATTTAACACCGTACGGATCCAAAAATATATACTTTAATTAATAGTTTTCCATTTCTTTATTCTCCATCAAAATTCATCATATATTTGTACATATATTAGATATGAACATCATCATGTACACTCGACATGCATGAACCCTAATGAGGCTATTGAAACTTCTTTGTACACATCTTGTAAGCCTTTGAGAGTTTATGTTCTAGAAGAAAAAAAATGACTAAAGAAACATATTAAAAATTTATATATATGTTCCTATATTTTTTTAATAATATATATTATAGAATTTTCATTCTATTTTTTAAAAGGATTATTTTTTCCAAAATTTCCATTGTAATAGTTAATTTCTCATGAAAAAATTAAAAAAATTTGAAACACAAGAATATGTCGAAAACTAGTTGAAAAATGTCTTAATATGTACACATGTTCAAAAAAAAAAAAAGAGTACTTAAACCAAAAAAAAAAAGAGTAAGAGAGAAAAAAAGTATGGAGGAGGTGTGAGAACATGTGTGTTATATATGTATTTGCTTAGATTTTAATATATCAAGACTTTTATGTTTTTATTATATAAAAAATTGATTCGATTAAACTATTAAATTTTATAGTAGAATGTATTTTCTTATCTTAAATAATTGGATATGATATATATTTCCTATTGAAAGACATTTAATTATATAAAAAACAATGCTATATTTTAATTAAATACATTTTAATTTATAATCACGTAAAATACTCATATAACTATTATTTAATTTTTAATTGTTATATAGTTTTAATATTAATAACGTTTCAAATTTTTATAAAGTTTAAATATTAATAATAATTAAACTTAAAATATTCGTAATATTTTAAACATTATATATACCTTGTATATTATTAATACTTTAAACTTTTTATAGAATTTATATATTATTTATATTTTAAACTAATTACTAACACAAATTACACATCCAGTCCGGTTCATTTATCTAATGGTTTTTCTTCTCCACCCTTAAATTTGGTTTAAAAAACTTATCCTGAAGTATTATTGAAATTGATTTTATATATGACTAACCGATAGTGACGTGATTGAAATGTGTAGTTTTATACTTTATAGAGCCCCAAATATTATAGGAAAAAAAAAAAAGTTGAAAGAAGAGTAGTAGTTAAAACGTCAGGAGCTGCTTCGAAGGAAGGTTTCATTCATCGAAAAATGGCAAATTTATTAAAAATTCAGTCAAACTCTGCCTCCTAATCCCAAAGTCCACACCTTTTTTTTTTCCATCTTCTTAACTATTTCCAAATCTAACAAATTCATTGTCCCCAAATCCCAAAAACCTCACATAATCATCATTCTTCGATCCCTTTGTTCTTCCTTTGTCTGCTGTCACAAAAAAAAACCCGTCTTCTTCTATTAATCTAAAAACAGAGAAGCAAAACAGAGTCTCACTTTCTCTGTTCTGTTCTGCTCTGTTTTCTCAATGGCTTGTTTCTTAAATTGTGTTCGATTCGATGTCTCCAAGACAATCACCTACAAACCCACAAGTAAAGAATCTGGTCTGATCTGTTACAGTAGCTGGGATGACGTGGAAGCTCTCACTTCCAATTTCTCTAGATTGATTGGTTCTGGTGGCTACAGTAGTATCTACATGGCTCGCTTCTCTGGCTCTGTTAAAGCGGCTCTCAAGGTTCACGTTAGCAGCCATCGTCTCTACCAAGTCTTTAGACTCGAGCTTGATATCTTGCTCCGTCTTCAACATCCTAACATTGTCAAACTTCTCGGCTATTTCGATGATTCAGGTACTGATAAATTCTGCAAAAGTTTGGTGCTTTTGATCAAATTCATAGATTAATTATGTAAAAATTGGATCTTTTGATCAAATTCACTAGTGATCAAGTCTTTCTTAGAATCAAAGTTTGAATCTTTTTGTGTGTTCTTGCTTCTTTGTATTGCAGAGGAAAATGGCGCGCTTCTTCTTGAGTATCTTCCTCAAGGGAATTTACAAGAGAAGCTTCATAGCAATAACAAACAAGTCTTGCCATGGAAGAACCGTATAGCTATTGCGTTTCAGCTGATTCAAGCTATTGAACATATTCATGAGAAATGTAGCCCTCAGATCGTACATGGAGACATCAAATCTTCCAACATACTCTTAGATAAAAACTTCGATTGTAAGCTTTGCGATTTCGGGTCAGCCAAAGTCGGGTTTTCTTCGATGGTTCAGCCTAGTACGATGTCGCCTAGATCTAGACAAGTGAGGATGGTGGGATCTCCAGGTTACACAGACCCTCATTACTTAAAAACCGGGATTGCTTCGAAGAAGATGGATATGTATGGGTTTGGAGTTGTGGTTCTTGAATTGGTTTCAGGAAAAGAAGCGTTTTCCGCTGAGAAAGGCGAGATGTTAGTGCATATAGCCGCTCCATTGATCCATGAGATTCTTGATTCAAGTGTAGACATTGCAGAAGATAATGTTAGACAGTTCTTGGATCCGAGGTTATCAAGGGATAGTCTTGATATCGATGAGGTTAAGACAATGCTGAGTGTGGCTGCGTTATGTATCAGTAGCCCACCATCTCTAAGACCTTCGGCTGCTCAAGTTGCGGAAACACTTATACATAAAATCCCATCTTTGAGTTTCCTTGGCTGTGGTAAAGGAATATGAGTTATATCGGCGTCCAAAGACATCGATGTAGTGAGATTTTTCTGCGTGATAGGGCTGCGTGAGCGAGACATTGTACAGTTGGTTTGCATTTAGAAGTTCTTGGAAAATAAGCAAGAAGATAAACCATGTGAATAGCAGCAGAGAATAAACATTTTTTGTAATTATCATTTTATAAACATTTCCTGGAAATGTGTTTTTGATCCTTTGTTTGATTACTTAATTGATGTTTTCTTTATGTCAATGTAATGTAAAGTCAAAGCTTAAAGCAGAAGCAAAGTTTTATGTGACTTTTTGTGTGCTTTTTAAGGTTATCTCAATTGCTTCACTACACAGTAACATAGCCTCCAAAAGCATTTCTAGGAGAAATTTACTAATAAGCTAAAGAACCTGAAGTTTGAGAAGAGAATGGAATCATCAACATAACCAAGTTTTCTGGAAAGCAGCAAAAACCGAAATGAAGGTAATCAAATCTCTACTGGAGAAGATCTATAAAACCTAAAAGCTTGTCTACATCAAGCAACCTCGTTGACCAACAAAAATTCATCATCAGAAGATTTGGCCTCGTCCTTGTCCAGTCTAGCTTTGAGATCTGAGACCATCTTTTCAAGATTCTTGACGCTTTCCTCGAGTTCTTGGACCCGAGACCCATCAGCATCATATGGTTTCTTCTTCTCCAAGGAAACATCCTCAAGGTTCGACTTCAAAGAGTCCATCATGATCATCTCAAGACTTTTGGATTCCATCTGCTCAAGATTCTTGACGCGTTCCTCTCCTTGGACTCGAGACCCATCACCATCATATGATTTCATCTTCTCCCAGTAAACCATCAAACTTTGTTATCAACCAGTCCAGATTAAAACCCTCGTGCGCCAACTCATTCAACTCACTTTGAGCGTTTCTTAGCTCATTCTCTGATATATTCTTTAAAGGCTTATCTAGTGTATTGAAGAGGCCAAGAAGGACATTCATGTATTCTGTCTTTACCACTTGGTTCTTTGGTTTAAAATCTTTTGCAAGATCTGGATGCTCCGCGAATATCTTCCTTACTGAAGTAACCTACCAAAGAGAAGTTACATATATGTTTATGTTACTCATGAAGCAACCCTAACAACAGAATCCTTGTAACTTACCTGCGAAGCAAAAACCCGAAAACCGTTGATATAAGCCTCATTTTTCTCTGATACATCTCCGCTGTCTCCATCAAAAGCTTCAAGAACATTAATGTACATTTCAACTATGAGTCTGTCCTCCTCAAGAAACCCTTTTTCCTGAAACTTGCTAAGAGGCAAGGTCTTTCGGAAACCCCAGCTTTTAGTCGTCTTAGTGCTAAACTCAGGGCGTGCAACTGTAAAAACATAAAAACAAGATTCTTAATCAAAACACAAGAATATGTATGGTTGCAACAACATTTTATATAAGCTTTCACCAAAACAAAAACAAAAAAGACATGCTATATAAGCTCATCATAAAGATTCTTATCATTACCGTATAGATAATAATTTGGATTCAAGCAAGTCCACAAAAAAAAAAAAAAAAAAAAAAAAAAAAAAAAAAGATTCAAAATATGGAAGGATATAATTTCATTACCAAGTGATCTGTAGAGCTCTTTGTCGGATTGATTTAGCACTGCAAAGTAATAATTAACACTCCTGTTCCATCCAGGTTGCAATAATGAAGGATTTGCAACGCAAAGATACAAAGCTAAGTGATCATCAGAAATATTATCAATGCTGAGTGTGGGTGTGCTCTATATCAGTAGCCCACAATCTCTTTAGGTCGGGTCTAGAGGAGAAGTGGGCTACGCAACCGCTTAGAGCCACCAAACTATTTTATATTTTTAGGGCCACCAAAATTATATTATGGATGGGATATATCTCATCCCAAAGGCTAAAATATTATTTTAGAAAAAATTTAATACAATTTTGAATAATAAATAAAGAGCACACTCAGCATTGATAAAGAATATGAATGAACAAAGACCTCGCGGATAAAATAGAGATAAAATCATCAACATATATAACCTTGTTTTTTTTCAGCAAAACCGAAACGAAGGTAATCAATCTCTACAAGAGACGATCTATTAAGCCTAATAACATGTCTGCATCACCATTTAATGTTATCCTCTCCAAACTAACCTTAATAAGCTTTGTCTCCAACCAGTACACCTTAAAACCCACTTGCATCAACTCATTCAACTCGCTTCGAGCGTTTCTTAGCTCATTCTCTGAGATATTATTTGAAGGCCTATTTAGTGTATTGACGAGGCCAAGAAGGACATTCATATATTCTGTCTTCACCACTTGGTTCTTTGGTTTGACATTAGTAGCAATATCTGGGTGCTCTTCAAATATCTTCTTCACTAAAGTAACCTACCAAGAAAAAGTATATGTTTAGTTTATTCATGTGATATGAATCTATACGCCAAGAACCAACCCTAAAAAAAAAAAGAATCCTTGTAACTAGCCTGAGAAGCAAAAACCCGAAAACCGTTGATATCAGCCTCCTTTTTCTCTGATACATATCCGTTTTCTCCATCAACAGCTTCAAGAATTATTATGTACACTTCAATTATGAGTCTGTCCTCCTCCAGAAACCCTTTTTCCTGAAACTTGCTTAGAGGCAAGGTTTTTCGGAAACCACGGGATTTAGCTTTAGTGCCAAACTCAGTATTGTGTGCAACTGTAAAACATTAAAAAAAAAAAAAAAGAATACAAAATTCTTTATCAAACACATGAGTATGTATGGTTGCAACAACATTCTATATAAACTCTTCTCAAGGATTCTTATCACTACCGTTCTCAGTTACGTCCATGAACCAATAGACAAGAATTTGGATTCAAGCCAAGTCAACAAAAGTATAAGGTACCATAAGAACTAAACTAAGAATTTGGATTTGATTTGTTCCATCAGCAGAAATAAACTATCTTTAACTATTTTTCCTCAGCAAAGCTAGATTCATACATCCAAGAGACTACTGGTTTCTCCCTATATGATGCTTTAAAATCTACATTAGAGCGTTTGTAAATTCCAAAAAAAAAAAAAAAAAAAATGATTCAAAAACATGGAATGATATAAATGTATTACTAGGTGATCTGTAGAGCTCTTTGTCGGATTGATTCAGCACTACAAAGTAATAATTAACAATCCTTTTCCATCCAGGTTGCAGTAATAAAGGATTTGCAACGCCAAGATACAACGATAAGTGATCATTAGAAAGACTATCTCCCTTCGGATAAACGTTGAGACACCTGAAAGAATATGAAACTAATTAAAGACAATCGAATTAAATACATCATCAATGTTTGAGTTTTAACAAATCTAATTAAATTTCTGAGTCTTTTAGTTTTACCATTGGCATCCGCCACTCATGAATGTCTGAGACGCTATGGGATCTTTCTTGTCGGAGAAGTTATCTATCTCAAACCTGAAGCTTGGCTTTTGGTTCCACATGTTTTTTTTTTTTTTTTTTTTTTTTTTTTTTTTTTTTTTTTTTTTTTTTTAAATACCGTTTTATTACTTTAGATTTTTCAAGCTTCTCCAAATGGCATACCATTTCGAGATTACAGTAAGAAATCTAAAAAAGTTGAGACAATAAAACAAGAGACAAGAGATAGAGGAGAAATACAATGAGATAAAAAGCTTTTAAAAAGAAGCTTAAACCATGAACGAAAATCTTAGCCGGATGATGAAACCCTCATCAATGGAGCAGCAGATGCAAATTGTATAAAACCAAACCAAGTTGATAGATACGTGTAGCTCGATGGATGAGAAGATGTTGTAATCTGATTAGACGAAGGCACCGTCCTGTCTAAATAAGCCAGCTTTGACCTGATGCTAAGTTGGATTTCCTTGATAATATGACCAGTTCTACGAGGGCCTGCTCCATGGAGCCTCGCATTCCTCTCACGCCAAATTTCATAGACTGTAGCTTGCAGAACAAGGTTACAAATGGTATTTAATTTAGGTAGAGAGGAAGCACTTCTAATCCATTGTACAAGCTGAGATAAAGTGATAGGCGGGTTGAGAGAAGGATGTGTTAGAAAGGACGACCAAACCTCTTGTGAGAATGAGCAAGAGAAGAAAAGGTGGTCGATTGTCTCTGTAGCCGCACTACAAAGGAGACAAGCAGGAGGCACTTGTAGACCCCAGCTTATCAAGCGATCCCTAGTAGACATTCTACCTCGCATCAATAGCCAGAAGATAAAAGCATGCTTTGGAATTCGATGGTTGAACCAGACTGTTTTGGACCAAGTCACTTGCGGCCCAGGTGGATTAAGCTCGATCCAAGTTTTAGACGCAGAAAACAATCCAGGCTGGCCAATAGAGGGAAGCTTCCAGAGAAAAGTGTCAAACTGCTGAATGTCTAGCACCGGCGATGTAGCTGACAGACAGTCACGAAGCAGGACAAGAATAGGATGCCGACCTTGCGGGATTAACCAATTCCCATTTAAAACCGCTTGAGAGACTGTACTCATTCGAGATAATCCAGTGACCCTAGGTCCATTAGCCCCTGAAATGTTAATTAGAGGACCAAGACCAGACCAATCATCATGCCAAAATAAGGCCGTACTCCCCGAGCCAAGCTGACAATACAGAAATGGACGAGCGATGTTTGATCAAATCGCTTTCGTAAGATTTTGTTACTTGGAAATTCTCATAAACTTTGTTTGATACGTTCAGAGATGAAGAAGCCCTTTGTTTTATATACAGTAGGAGGCAAACAACAAAAACAAAAACTTTCCCGAAACCCTAGCTCATAAGGAAAAATGGATAAATACGTAAATTGATAAATTAATTAATTAATTAAAATTTTAAAACCAGTAATCTTGTTGATATCTATTATATCAAATTTTTTTTTTATAAATTTATTAACATCATTTAGATCGATATGACCCAAAAACGCCCACCTAGTACGGGAAAATGATCAATGTTGCAGAATTATTCCCTTAACTATCACATGTGCAAAATAAATCTTTTAAAAGTGTGTTTAACCATGCAAAAATGGATTCGCTATTAGTCAACATTGACATGAAAAGAAAAATAGTCAACTCTTCGTTAATTGAGTAATAAAACACACATTTCTTCAATCTCAAAAACAGCAAATCGATTTTCAGGAGCTTCCTCTCCGTTGTTTCCACCGCCGGTCAACTCCTCCATTCTCCGATAACTCGATCAATCGCTGTTTGTCTTGGTCTGATGGGATAATGTGCTGACAGTACTCAAAGGTGCCAAAAAAAAAAAAAAAAAAAATCAAATGAATTAATAACCTATAATTTGTATCTAATCTAACAAATTTTACTTCTTTCTTTGTTCTTGATTAGGATGCTTATGTCTGAATATATTGATAATGGAAACTTGGAGCTATTAGAATGTCCCATGTCGAGATTTGGAAAACTTGAGGACTAGTACTTTTGAGCTAGCTTTTGAGTGTGAGTTACTCCCACACTTCTAATAAGAGCAGTGCTTGCAGGGTGAATCGGTGATGTAGGTCCAACGAGTCTTCTTATGTAGGACATCCATATGAAGATTGCCATTAGAACAATTAAAGACTTTTTTTTCCTTCTTCCTTTTGATCAGTCTGCTATTGGCCTTTTAAAACCTTGTCTTTCTTATCCAATATAGGATTTTTTTTTTTATGCAACTAAAGTAGTGATGATCTTGACAGTGTGAGAACGTCATAAAACAGAGGATCTTACCAAAGAAGACTGCGAGTTAGAAGCTACTACAAAGGATCTTACCTAAGCGTCTTTTTCCAGCCAGATTTGAGTTCTCAAGAGTATGGTCAAACCTATCCTATTTGGCTCATTCATATTCACATCAAAAATCCCTTCAGACTAACTCTTTAATCATCCTAATTTATTTCTTTTATTTAAATTTTGATAATTTACTTTAAATATATTTTACTACGGAGATCATTCCTTATAAAGGCTATAAAAAGCCGACTCATATCATTGTAAAAACTTACCCCTTGTATTATTTAAAAAATATATTGTTTTGTTTGTGAAAACGTTTTGTTCCTTTGCTCTTGTTTATATAGCTTTTTAACTTATAGTCTTAACTATATTATTGTGCCAAACTATTCTTTTACTAAACAGAAATTGAAATAATTTACTTAAAATTCTAAATTTCCACAAACTCATCATGGTGCTAAGCAAAATATAATTGAACGAAAACCTCGCGGATAAAATAGAGAATGAAGTCATCACATAACCAACCATGTTTGTTTGGAAAGCAGCAAAACCGAAACGAAGCTAGTCTCTACTAGAAAATCTATAAACTAATAACTTGTCTACATCAAGCAACCTCATCGACCAACAAAAATTCATCATCAGAAGACTTGGCCTCATCAAGTTTAACTTTGAGATCTGAGACCATCTTTTTAAGATTCTTGACGCTTTCCTCGAGTTCTTGGACCCGAGATCCATCAGCATCATATGAATTCTTCTTCTCCAAGGAAACATCCTCAAGCTTCGACTTCAAAGAGTTAATCATAAAGCCAGATTCCATCATCTCAATATTTTTGACCCTTTCCTCAAGTTTTTGCACCCGAGGCTCATCAGCTTTTGCCTTCTTCCTCTCGAAATCAACCTCATCAAGCTTTCTCTTCAAAGAGTCCAGCTTCAAGTTGGATTCCATCTGCTCAAGCTTCTTGAGGCGTTCCTCAAGTTCTTGGATTCGAGACCCATCAACATTTAATGTTATCCTCTCCAAGCTAACCTTAACAAGCTTTGTCTTCAACCAGCCGAGATTAAAACCCACTTCAGTCAACTCATTCAACTCCTTTAGAGCGGTTCTTATCTCATTCACTGAGATATTCTCTGAAGACTTATTTAGTGTATTGACGAGGCGAAGAATGACATTCATGTATTCTGTCCTCACCACTTGGTTCTTTGGTTTGACATAAGTTGCAATATCTGGGTGCTCCGCAAATATCTTCCTCACTGAAGTAACCTGCCAAGGAAAAGTACATATGTTTATGTTACTCATGAAGCAACCCTAAAAACAGAGTCCTTGTAAGAAGCTAAGATTCGAAAACCGTTAATATAAGCCTCCTTTTTCTCTGATACATCTCCGCCTTCTCCATCAACAGCTTCAGGAACATTAAGGTAAAGTTCAATGATGAGTCTGTCCTCCTCCAGAAACCCTTTTTCCTGAAACTTGCTAAGAGGCAAGGTCTTTTGGAAACCCCAACTTATACCCTTAGCGCCTAACTCAGTGAGTGCAACTGTAAAACAAAACAAAAAAAATCTTCACCAAACCATATGGTGTATGGTTGTAACAACATTAATTCTATATAATCCCATCACAAAGATTCCTATCAGTACCATCCTCAGTTACGTCCACGGACTAATAGGCAAGAATTTGGATTCAAGCCGTCCACAAGAAGACCTTTAGTATAACTTACTATTAGAGCTAAACTAAGAATTTGGAAATAAACTATTCCAATCTGCAGAAATAAACTATCTTCACAAAAAAAAAAAAAAAAAAAAAAAAAAAAAAAAAAAAAAAAATATCTTCACTACTTACTATGATGCTTTGAAATCTACACTTACTAGAGTGTTTGTAAATTCCCAAAAAAAAGATTTAAAAAAAAAAGAATGATTCATTACAAGGTGATCTGTAGAGCTCTTTGTTGGATTGAGTCCGCACAGAAAAGTAAAAATTAACACTCTGATTTCATCCAGGTTGCAATAATGAAGAATTTGCAACGTGAAGATACAAAGATAAGTGATCATCACAAAGATATCCCTTCGGATAAACGTAGATAAACCTGAAAGAATTTGAAACAAAGATTTAAACGAGCTTTTAAGTACAAACGAATTAAAATACATCGATCATTGTATGACAACAAAGAAAGTTTAACAAATTATCTAATTAAAGATCCGATTCTTTCTTTTAGTTTTACCATTCGCATCCGCCACTCACGAATGCCTGAGACGCAATGAGATCTTTCTTGTCCGAGAAGTTATCGATCTCAAACCTGAAACTTGGCTTTTGATTCCAAATGTTTTTATTTCGATAAAAGTTATGATTCCACATGTTTGATCAAAACACTTTCGTGAGATTTTGTTACTTCAAGCAAAAGACGAAATTCTCATAAACTTTGTTTGATATGTTCAGAAATATAAAGCAGCCCTTTGTTTTATAGAGGAGGCAAACAACAAAAACAAAAACTTTCCCGAAACCCTAGCTCAGAAAAAAAAAAAAAGATAAATACGTAAATTGATTAATTAATTCTAATGTTATTTTTATAAATGTGCTTCTCTAATATTAGTATAGAGATAGATCTAATCTTTTTATGAGAAATTTTAATTTATCCAATAAATTTGTACTTTTTGATAAAATATTGTATTTGTAAATCTTTGACGTCGATAAGAAATTGTATTTTCCTCGTACAATTGTGTTATTTTATTTTTGATTTTATAGTATACTAGATAAGTATCAGCGTATACAGATTAGATTGGGATTGACCTGTAAATTTTGTCGTTTCGACATCTCTAATCTGCATTATGTTGTCAATTAAAAGCGTATGTTCATATTTTAACTAGTTAATATACCGTGTTAAGTCATATTTTTAATTAACAACATTTTAAATAATTTACTTAAACTTCTAAATTCCGATCAACTCATACATTAACCAACACAATTCACAATGTTAAGCTTAACAAAAGAACATCGTTTTAAATGTTTTTGGGATCTTTTTATTTTTATTTGTCTTCTTTTTCTCCTACCTATAACAACAAAATTCCACTTTCAATATTTTTAATTAAAAAATAAAAATCGCAAATTGTAAATTTTAGAAATCTCCATGGCTTCAATGACTATGGGTTCCTGGGTTGTCCATCACCACAATCATTATTATCTCTTTCCTTTATCTTCAACCAATCTAAAACATTTTTGGAAATACTAAAACCGAAACACCTTTTTTTTTTTTGATACATCGTAAGAGTTCCTAATCTTTAACCCATAATCTCTTCCAATGTTGATAATACCATATTTAAGGTGTAAATCACCTTTCACAAATGAAATTGAATTAGTAACTTTGAAAACTATATCTTAAGTTTCAAAGCCACTAGACCACCATCCATTTGTTATAAAACCCTAAAAACCTTCCAATATGAACAATGCACTTGCACACACATAACTTTTATGTATACATAGTTTTCCATAAGAGATCATCAGAAGATATGACCTCACCCTTGTCCAGTTTAACTTTGAGCTGTGAGACCATCATCTTAAGATTCTTGACACTTTCCTCGAGTTGTTGGATCCGAGATCCATCAGCATTTTCATTATTCCTCTCCCAATCAACCTCATCAAACTTTCTCTTCAAGTTGGATTCCATCTGCTCAAGATTCTTGACGCGTTCCTCAAGTCCTAATTGGACTTGAGACCCATCAGTATTATTTAATTTCATCCTCTCCATGCTAACCTTGAAAAGCTTTGCCATCAACCAGTCCAACTTAAAACCAACTTGCGTCAACTCATTCAACTCACTTTGAGCCTTTATAAGGTCATTCACTGAGACATTCTTTAAAGGCTTATTTAGTGTATCGACGAGGCCAAGGAGGACATTCATGTATTCTGTCTTTACTACTTGGTTCTTTGCTTTGAAATCTTTTGCAAAATCTGGATGCTCCGTGAATATCTTACTCACTGTAGTAACCTACCAAGGAAAAGTACATATATGTTTATGTTACTGAGAAAAAGAAAATGAATCTACACGCCACGAAGCAAAAAAAAAAAACAGAAGCCTTGTAACTTGCCTGAGAAGTTAAAACCTGAAAACCATTGATATCCAAAGCCTCTTTTTTCTCTGATACATCTCCATCAACAAATTTAATGTAAACTTCAATGATGAGTTTGTCTTCCTCAAGAAACTCTTTTTCCTCAAACTTGCTAAGAGGCAAGGTCTTTCGTTGACCCCAGGCATAACCCTTAGCGCTAAACGAAGGGCATCCAACTGTGAAAAATAAAACCAAACAAAAAAAAGACAAAACTTCTTTATCACTACCGTCTCCAGTCACGTCAATAGACAAGAACTTGGATTCGAGCCAAGTCCACATAAACCCTTAAGTATAATAACTTTTGAAATCTACACTAGAGCGTTTGTAAATTCCAAAAAAAAAAAAAAAATATATGCTTAAAACATGGAAGGATATAACTTCATTACTAGGTGATCTGTAGAGCTCTTTGTCGGATTGATTCAGCATAACAATGTAATAATTAACAATCCTTTCCCATCCAGGTTGCAATAATAAAGGATTTGCAAGGCAAATATACAAAGATAAGTGATCATCACAAAGACTATCTCCCTTCGGATAAACCAAGAGACACCTGAAAAAAGAATATGAAACAAAGATTTAAACCCTTTGTAAATAGTGCTTAATTAGTACAAAATAATTAAATATATACATCAATGTTTGAGTTTAACAAAACTAACTAAAGATCCGATTTGTTTCGTGTTACCACTCGTATCCGCCACTCACGAATGTCTGAGATGCAATGAGATCTTTCTTATCCGAGAAGTTATCTATCTCAAACCTTAAACTTGGCCTTTGATTCCACATGTTTGATCAAATCGCTTTCGTAAGATCTTGTTAATTTGAGCAAAAGACGAAATACTCCTAAATACGTTCAGATATAAAGATGCAAGTCCTAGCTAAAAAAGGGAAAACTGAAAGATAAATATATAAGTAACTTAACTTTATCAAAAAAAAAAAAAAAAAAAATTACAAAACTTAAATAATTTTTTATCTAATACTAGAAAAGTACCCGTCTGATGCTTTAAGAAATTCCTATACCTTTTATTTTAAGTTTTTTTTTTTTTTTTAAATTCTTATAAGAAATGATGGTATCAATTTATCATAAATTTTTTTTAATTTTTTTAATAGTTATTTCTTCCAAAGTAATTGAGATTAAATTCTAGGGAAAAAAGAAAAAAATCTTTCACGTTTTAGAAAAAGGGGAAAATATTCTTTCTATATAAAAAGAGTCCACATCCTTAGTCCTTACACTCAAATCAATTTTTCTTTGACCTTTTTGGTTATTACTACCAAAAAAACAAGAATATCTATAGGTAATGAATTTCCACATTTAAGAATAACAAAAAGAAAGAGAAAGAAAATCCAAAATAATACTTTAGTTACATATAAAGACAAAAAAAAAAGTTTTTGGTCAATGTATTATTTTTAGAAAACAAATAAAAATATAAAACACATACGTAAGAAATGATTAGTTTCTACTAACATCAAATCTGAGATTTTGTATATGGTTATGTTTTGAAATAGTGTAATTATAGTTTTGACTAAACCTTTGTAAATATAGGAAAGATCATAACTAGCCAAAACAAAACATGATAATTAATATTACCATTCTACTCATCCACATGTTTATAAGGTTTTGTAAACTTATAATTTGAGTGTTTCTTTACTTTTAACTCTGAATGCAAAAAAAAAAAAAAAAAAAAAAAAAAAAAAAAAAAAAAAAAAAAAACATAAAGATAAGTTTACTGGTAGAGGAAAAAGAAGCAAGGAGAAATCGAAATTGTTCTTAACACTGAGGTATGTGTTACATTGGTCTTCCTTTTCATTATTTTTCGTATATTTGTTGTCTGCTTTAATTATATTATGAGTGTTTTAACTCTTTCTTTTTCGAATGTACCTTTCTCATTTGCATAAGTGTTTTTGGAGTTATCATTTTGATTCTTCAGTGTATTGTGGAGATACCAAGATTTTGTTGTTCTTAACAAGTCGAATTGACAATACATTTGGGAATATAATTATGATTTTTAGTTTTCTTGTTGAATACACTTCTCCTTCGTTTTGATGATCGGTTGGGAGTGATTTGGTGTGATTTTGTCGTGTCCTTGATGTTTGGTTAATTTTATGGGGAAGACGAAATGAGATCAGCACATGTTTTGATTATGATCAAGAACGTTTTCTGACTAGTTGATTGTAAGATTTAGCTTATTTGATTATATCGTATCTTTGTAGTACTTTGTTAGATTTCATTTTCTATTAAAGCTTAGTTGTTTAACAAATTTTGGGCCGAAAATTATCTATTCAATTATATCATGCTTTTGTTGCAGTTTTAGCATGCATCCTTTATTTTCTGTTGTAATGTGAAATTTATCAAACAACAAAGAAATATTTACATAGTATGGTAGAAGCAGAGCAGAGTTGAGCTTTTACAGATTTAAACTTATTAGGAGAAATTTAAATTCACTTGTTTGGCATGCATTATTCCCTGTTCACAAGTTTATGGTTTTAGATTTGGCATTGACGACGAGCTTTTGTTTATATTGATACAATATCACTTTGTTTTGGAATTTCTATGTTCTGAACTCTTTGTCTTTACAGAATTTTTTTTTTTTTAATTCCATTTTACAGTCATTATTATCTTAAATTTTAGCACAAGGTCTTCTTGAACGGATCATTTTTAAACTATCTAACTCAATTCGGATTTAGTTTTATAACGAACTTTCCCGCACAAATAGCCAATTCATTTTTGTAGTTTTTCTAGATTTGGCATAAGTTGTTTATTCATGAGTTAGCATGTTTTATGGATTCCTCACCTAATTAGACTTCAAGATCTTAACAATGCTTTAAATTTAAGAATATCTTTGAATAATGAAACATATATAAACTTGTAAAATATTTTAGATAAGATACGATGGTTCTTGGTGCAAAAGCTTTTCTACATTATGCTTTCAACATTTTTCAAGAACTTTCATTTTCTGATCGATCTCTCTTTTTTCTTGAAGGATATAAACTAAGAGACATAACAAGATCCCGTACGGAACTATTTGGACAAAGATATGTTGAAAATTGATGGAGCAGAACTATTTAGAGAAGAAGCTAGAAGAGTGAAAGCAATCGCTGTCGAGAAGTACAAAGCGGGTGATCTTGTTGGAGCCAAAGAATCTGCTGTCAGGGCACAACGTTATAATCCTGCACTCTGTGGTCTTCTACGTCTCAATGCAGTTCTTGATGTGCGGTCTGGTTTTGCGAAGAAAATCAATGATGAAGTTGATTGGTATGCTGTTTTATCGGTTGATCCAACCGCGGATCTTGAAACAATCAAAGAACGTTACAGAAAATTATCTCTGGACATTATCCTTGACGATGACATCTCTATTGGTAGCATTGATGAAGCAATCCAGATACTGGATGATACATGGAAGTATTTGTGCAATGGAACAGAGAAGCAACGTTATGACAAGAGACGCGAAGTCCAACTACAAAATGTAGCAGATGGTCGCACCTTCTGGACACGATGCCCTTCTTGTAGGTCTCGGTATGAATATCACTATTTCTTCAAAGATCAGATGATTATTTGTTATCATTGTGAGAAGATCTATAGAGCTACTGAGTGTCCAGCTCCATCGAGGGCTCATGCTATTCCATGGACTTACGAAGCGCAGGAACGACACAAGAGAAAAAACGGGAGGCTGGATCCATTAGCAGCCTCGCAAGTTGAAGTTAAGAAGAATCTGTTTTATGTCACTGAGTTAAGAAGAATCAGCGTAGACGCAGGGATCAGACGTGGTAAACTCGTGCTTCCTCCAAGTATGCTTCGACGGGCATTGCTTAAGAAGTCTAAGAGTATGATCACTGAGGAGGAGATGAGAGGAGAAGAGAAGAGAAGAAGAATTTAGGTTTTTTTTTTTTTTTGGCTTTCTGGATTTGATTCATAGAAACTGCAATGACTTATATATTTGGTCTTTATTTTTGTTTTTGAAACTTGTTGGATGATCCTTGAATATGACTGTATTTTAAAGAAGGATTATCTTATTTGTGTGACACTTTTATTTTTATATTATATCATTTATAAAACTCGTATCTCCAAATATGTCAAAGTTTAAACGTGATTTAAGTGAGTATGTTAAGAGATTCCTCCTTAATTTGTTTTTATATGTAAAACTTGTATCCATATACAGTATGTTCTATCTCCCATATGCTCTAACTAGGCACCAGCGTCCCATATGACTTAGTGACCATGAGGGAACTTTAACAATGGAACAAACACTATTGGAAAGATTTTTAACTCCTTAAATTTTACTATTAAATATGAAGTTTTGGTTCATTCAATAGTGTGGCATCCATTTTTTTGACAATAATAGGATAAATTAATCTTATTTGAACTATGAGTACTCTTCTCCTCCGTCTCCATGGATGTAACCTTCGAGTCGCCGGACATGTGTCTCACTGCATATTGCAAAATAAAGTTAGAAATGTCTTCTTTGATGTAAAATCCAATGATTATTTTTCTCATTGCAAGAGAAAAGATGAGGAGGCATTGTTGTTTCGCTTTATTTTGTAAAATCGTTTTAGAAAGGTTTTTTTTTTTTTTTTCTGTAAACTAAAACATAAGGAAATGTGTCACTCTTAATTTGAGATGCAGAGACACTTTCTAAAACGCTTTTACAAACACTTTCTAAAATATACATTGAAGATGAGAGTAAAACAAACTGAAAGCTTCTCGTATCATAGACCCAAACAAATTATGTACCCGTGCCCTGAGCCACTGCACGGAGAAATTATACAGAATCAACTAATCTTCTATGTCTTTTTTTTTTTTTTTGTTTCTTAAGGATTTTCATAAACTAACCTTATATGACTTCATGACTCTGGTTCATGGGTTGTTCACCACAATCACCATTATCCTTCTCCTCCCTCTATCTTCAACCAATCTAAAACATTCTTGGAAATAATAAAATCTCAAACACCTTCCAATATGAGCAATGCACTTGTACATACACATACATTTTAGATATACATAGTTTTCCATAAGAGATCATCAGAAGATTTGACCTCGACCTTGTCCAGTTTAACTTTGAGCTGTGAGACCATCATCATCTTAAGATTCTGGACACTTTCCTCGAGTTGTTTAACTCGAGACCCATCATCTTTTTCATTCTTCCTCTCCATATCAATCTCATCAAACTTTCTCTTCAAGTTGGATTCCATCTGCTCAAGATTCTTGACGCGTTCCTCAATTCCTAATTGGACTTGAGACCTATACTCATTTTCTAATTTTATTCTCTTCATGCTAACCTCAATAAGCTTTTTCTTCAACCAGTCCAGATTAAAACCCACTTGTGTTAACTCAGTCAACTCGCTTCGAGCCTTTCTTAGCTCATTCATTGAGATATTCTTTAAAGGCTTATTTAGTATATTGACCAGACCAAGAAGGATATTCATGTATTCTGTCTTTACCACTTGATTCTTTGGTATGAAATCTTTTGCAAAATCTGGATGCTCCGCAAATATCTTACTCACTGAAATAACCTACCAAGGAAAAGTACATATATGTTTATGTTACTGAGAAAAAGAAACTGAATCTATATCGCCACAAAGCAAAAAAAAAAACAGAATCCTTGTAACTTGCCTGAGAAGTTAAAACCTGAAAACCGTTGATATCCACAACCTCGTTTTTCTCTGATACATATCCATCAACACTTTTAATGTAGACTTCAATGATGAGTTTGTCCTCCTCAAGAAACCCTTTTTCCTCAAACTTGCTAAGAGGCAAGGTCTTTCGTTGACCCCAAGTATTATCATTGGCACTAAACGGATCACACCATGCAACTGTGAAAAAATAAACAGCGTTTGTAAATTCCAAAAAAAAAAATATATTAAAAACATGGAATTATATAACTTCATTACTAGGTGATTTGTAAGCTCATTGTTGGATTGATTCAGCACAGAAAAGTAAAAGTGAACACCCCTTTCCCATCCAGGTTGCCATAATGAATTTACAACGCAAAGATACAAAGATAAGTAATCATCACAAAGACTATGTCCCTTCGGATGAACGTTGAGACACCTGAATTGAAACAAATATTTAAACCCTTTTGTAAATAGTGTTTAAGTACAACCGAATTTTAATACATCAATATCTGAGTTTAACAAAACTAACTAAAGATTCCGATTCGTTTCATTTTACCATTGGTAACAAAACTAACTAAAGATTCCGATTCGTTTCATTTTACCATTGGTATCCCTCACTCACGAATGCTTGAGAAAATATGTTGTCTTTTTGTTCGGAGAAGTTATCTATCTCAAACCTGAAACTTGGCTTTTGATTCAACATGTTTGATAAAGATTGTTACTTTGAGCAATAGACGAAATTTCTCTTAAACTTTCTTTATTACTTTGAGCAATAGACGAAATTTCTCTTAAACTTTGTTTTATACGTTCAGATATAAAGAAGACTTCTGTTTTATAGAGGAGGCAAAAAAAAAAAGTTAAAAGAACAATTCTTTCTCCAAGTCCTAGCTAAAAAAGGGAAACTGAAAGATAAATAAGTAAATTAGCTATTATCCCAAAAAAAATAATTAATTAAAACTACTACTTTTTTTTGTTTTGTTTATAATACATTATCATTAGATATGATGAACGGTCTTTAAACTGTTGACCACCGATCCCAGGGACTTCCATAACGACCAAAAATATATATATATATTCTTCTCGTAGTATTTGTAGTTAATAAAACTTCCTATAGAAAACTTGTTTTTAGTGGATATGATTACGATGAACAACTTTTTTAAATAACTAGGTCTGTGATCCGCGCTACGCGCGGATATGTTTATATCGATTGATTTGAAATATTTTTGTGTTTCTTAATTTATTAAGTAGTAAAAAAAAATTAAATTTAAATTAATGGAACATCATGTATAATATTAAGACGGTTTGAATAATATTTTATTTTTACGAATTTTAAACATGTATGATTTTATTAATTTTTAGTATTATCTATATAATTGGAAATTTTTGGGGAAAATGCCCCCTTTATGTTTTTCAATTTGAAAAATACTTTCTCATTTTTTTCCTTTTAAAGACTAATGTTGTTTGACAAAAATACTTTCAAAACACTGATTTATAATTTGTAGAATAAATCAAAAATTTTAAAATAATAATTGGTTTGTCTCTAAATTATAAATCAATGTTTTGTATGTGCTTCTTTGTTATCCCACTTGATTTGTTCTTGTTTCATCCATTGCATCATGCCATTCAGAGTTAGAATCTATTAGACCTCTAGCATAGCATGCTGATATGCTGATTTGAAATCTGAATATATTTTACCATTGAATGTTAGAGCATTATCATCGGTGATTCTCATCGGTGATAACGTCATCTCAGTCTCTGAAAATAATAATAATAATATTTTAATTATAGTTTTATTAGATAATTAAAATTTAAATTATAAAAATAATATAGGCTAATAAAAATAAGACACATGGGCAATATAGTCGCTTATGAGTCTCCATGCAGAGAAATGTTTTTCACTTCCTCTCTCTCACTTATTTTTTTTTATTATTATTGTCTAGAGACCCACTAAGAGACTCCAGGAGTTGCTCTTAGGATTTTTTTGAAACTTCTTGGTCCTTTTAGCTTATTGATTAATATCTTTAGATAATATAACTCTCATGCTGTTGGATGGATGTTGACTATTCTTCCTATTGTTTTTCTCTTCTGTCCATCAGTCCAAACTTTATTGTGATTGTTCCAAGTATATCTTGTTGAAAATTCCAAATAAATTAACTGGCGAGTCCCTTCAGTTTACTGGCGAGTCCCTTCAGTTTCCTGGCTTTTTTCCATCGAGACTGTGAACATTGTTCTCTCAATATCTGTAGCTTTATATGTAACGTGTTACTGTCCATGCAGATAGATTATGAGCTTTTGAACTGCATGACCATTTTCTATCACAATGGTTTTCTTTATCAACCCACTTTATAATGTATTTGAAAAGATATTTAAGATCGGTTGAATCATTAAAAATCATGCAAGGAAGTTGTTTGGGAGAAGAGGAAGAAGCTGAAGGTGACATAGTTCTTGTGTGAGATTTAAGAATAAAGCTTTTGATTTTTGTATGTTCAATTGAAAGTTGTAGATAGTTTATTTATAGGTAATACAACTATTGTGGAATATAGTAAGTTTCTCGTTTTTGTTTTAAAATTTTTCCTTTACGTTGTATTTTTTTTTAATTATAAACTCAAATTTTCTTAAAGCCACTATTTTGGGATATAGTAAGTTTTTCGTTTTTGTTTGTAGAAATTTTCCTTTACGTTGAAATTTTTTTTTTTCAAACTCAAATTTTTTTTAAACTTGATTGTATATTAATTAAATTAATTATTAATTAAAAATACTAAACTGACATAATTTCTTTATGCCTAGATTAACGATGATTTTTATTTTAACTTTTTGGCAGATATTAATTTTTTTTAATTGCAATTTTTCTTATTTTTTTTTATTACAAACTCTAATTTTCTTAAAACTTGATTATATATTAATTAAATTAATTATTAATTAAAAACATACTAAACTTGCATGATTTCTTTATGTCTAGATTGACGATGATTTTTTTTTTAGTTTTTGGCAAATATCAATTTTTTTCTTTTTTTAAAAAATTATTTTTTTAAAGTTTGGAAGATATCGATTTATGGTAAACATTGACGTGGACCAATAGAATCACGTTTAAGTTTTTGGCAGATATCGATTTTTGTTAAATATAGACGTTGACCAATAGCATCGCGTTTCTTAAATCCTAGGTGGACGTCTTAGAAACACTATAGCTTCAACTTTTATATAGTATAGATGATTCCACGACGCATGATTCTTTTCGACAGACGGTTATGCATGTACGACATTCTCATAATGGGATAAACTCTCAAGTTCTTCATGTAAGATATTTCTATAGTGGACAAATTTTCTCCGCAACACACGAGACCACGACGGACGACTTTTGTCGCAGCTAATCCGTTAATTGAAATCACCTTATCATTCTTGCACTACAAAACTTGCAAAGAGTAATCTAGATATTTGATTATTTAGAATCATCAATATCAAATTAATATGCTAAAAATATGGGGTGTTGATCTTTTTCAAAAGACAGATTAAAATAAAACAGACGAAACCTAGATCTGATTTTTTACAGAGAGCCTATGACTTAAAGCGCTGGACCAAGCAGGCGGCTCTGGCGAAGATAATATCTGCAGAACAAGATTTTGAAGCCGAGGAAGAATCGCATGATCTTTCAGATCATAATAATAGTCAAGAAAAAATATTAAGATATAAAGACACAAATAGGTGAACAAAGCTTATTGTATGTATCTCCAGAAGCATGTTTAATAATATTACATCAATTACATAGAGCACTCAAAATCACAATCACATTCCAAATCCAGCTGAAAAAAAAAAAACAAAGATCAAACAGGCAAAGAAATGGTCCTCTGGTTTGCTAAGTTGGTGGTCTGTGGCCGGAGGTCCCATGAAGCAGAATGTAGTGAATCCTCAGGTTTAATAAAAGGTAGAGTGATCTCATTGATCATTAGTTCTCCACAGAATGGGCATTCGCTAGCAATAGCATCGTCAAGCTCTGATCGAAGCTGTCTCATAGTAGGAAAAAATATGTCAAGCCATAGAAAAGTGTTAAGAAGATTAAATAAGAAGTGAAAAATGAAACAAATGGTTTTACCTTGTCTGCAGTAGTTGTGCTAGTTATGGGTTCATCAGATCGATTACCATTTATATCCCTCCGGGTTTCGCTACCAAGCAATGTCAGCTGCTTCTGCAGATCGAGTATATGCTCGGCCTAGGCAATCCAATAATGGAATCACAATTTCAACACATGGTATTTTTGTTATAGCACAACAACTAATAATTCGAGACTTACTTGCTCTTCGTGTGCACAGCTTGTGACGTGTGTGATCAGGCACTGTGCATGGAAAGAGTGCCCACAAGGAAAGATATAGAAAGGGGCCAATGGTCCAGCTGAAGAATATCCCTGGGCCATTCTGAAATCCCCGGTCATCAACAAGATTTTACGTTTACAAACCTGGTAATAACATTGAAAAGGATAGGGTGAGCTGGTGAATTTGGTGATTCGGAAAACTTGATTCCATCTATATATATAAATATATATATATGTAGGATGATCATACCCCACATTCCTCGTCGCGGTCGATTACAGCATATCTTTGAGTTAGTGCACTAATATCATTTCTAATGTTATCTGCACCACGAGTAGCATCATTCATCTCCTCTTTCAATTCTTCTATTTGCTTGTTGTAATCCTCGAGAGATGAGCAAATCGCTTCCTGCACAAGGGTATTGAAAGCTACTTGTTTGGCCCAAGAGATAGTGTTTGTGTGTCTGGAAAAGAGGAAAATTTGACTAACCTTGAAGTCATCAATTAAGGCGAAGTCTGGAAAGAAAGGCAAAATATCTTCAATCTTTAGAAGGCCATCAGTTTCCTTGAGAAAGGCAATAGCTTTCCTTATGTTTTCCCTTTTAGCTCCCTTTTCCTGCTTGACGACATGCTTTGCAACCATCAGCCACAGCTTCTTTCTCAAGTCTTCATCATCTTCAACCTTGTCAGCCTCAGCCATCGCAAGTTCTGGATCAATCTGTAAAATAGAAACCATTTTCAAACACTACCAACATAAAGCTCCGACTAGAATGGTCTCAACCAAACTTTTTGAGACACATTAGCATCATAGAATATGGCTTTCAGTAAAAATTTGTTTCAAAATACGTTATATGCTAAAGATTAAACGTGGGAGAAGAAAGTGAAAATTACTTAATTTTTTATATTAATGGTATTATTACCTGAAGAGCAAGAGCTACTGCTTCTTCATGCATGGACATCATGCTGTATATATGGACACAGGCACGGGTTCTCTTTTCCTTGAGACACAGACGCAACGCATATTTGGGATCGTAGAAAAATTCAGGACCATTCTCTCGCCCTTTCCCAAATTTGCATTGCAGGAAACGGAGGAGGGCACTGTCATCTTCCTAATTGTATATAGAAAAAGAAAACATTATATATCACTCCAGCAACCTCTTGTCAGAGTCTTACATGTGGAAAAGAGGAAAAGAGAAACAGTAACCCTAGATGTTGCTTCCCAGTTACAGGACTCTAAAGCTACAAGTAATCAAAGAAAATTTTTCGATGGAAACCAAACAAACCTGCTTGGCATATAATGAGAGAAGTAGATTATGAATCCCTGGATCCTCGTTATGCAAACTGTGGACGCAAAACTCAAGATATTTTATGACTTCATGTGTCTCGTTCCTGCATTTTGAATTGAGGAGTTATTGACGAGATTGATAACACAGCGTAAATGAACCTATAGTTGAGAAGTGGGCCATTACTTTGCATGAGGTTCACTTGAGTATCGCATCATTGCAGTTATTAATCTCCTTGGATTAAGGTTTTTGTTGGCCATCCATGCTTCCACGGTTTCATATGCGTCAAGCATAATAAGGTCTGGCGCAAATTTATACTGAAATGTGCAAAATATATTCTAGTTTCATGACAAAACAAAGATTGGGAGACTGCATAAATTTAACAAGATCCCAGTCCTAATATATACACACCTGAAGCTCATCTGAAACTGAAGATTTTAGGAGCACGTCCAATGCTTTCTTTGCTTCCCCTTGCTAATGGATAAAGACAAAACTCATAATGTAAACTGAACAAGTCTAAGTACGATATTGTATCTATATGGATCAATAAGGAAAAGAAAACTTGTCACGCCTTTCACCTGAATATAATGGTGAACTACAATTTCATATTGCTCCTTCAAGTTTGCAAAATATACCAATTCCTCAACCCGACCATAACTACAAGAAAAGAAAGAAAGAGATTAAAAAAAATGAAGAAGAAAGGTGGTTTCTCATATTGCAAGCAAGGCATCCTAGGAGATGTTCTAAAAACAGTCTTTAAGAGAATAGCTGAGTTCAGAAAATAATACAGATCATCATAGAGGTCCAACTGCACTGCTCACTGGCTTAAAGATAGATTATAATATATCGCCTCGGATACATGTGGAATTTACCTTTCCAGAAGTTTCATTGTGGTTGCCTCATCCAATACATCCTTGCAGTCGCTCATGAAAGCACGGAACTCTTGAATGACTGAATAATACTCCGAGTTACGATTCTCTAGAGCAGTGTCATCTTCCAAAAGCAGCCGATTTATCTAAATTCGCATTCAAGAAACATGAGACAGAGAGAAAAGATACAAAAACCCAAAAAAGCAAACAGGTGGCAAAATCAACCAGGAGAACTGCGGCACCAGATTAAAGGAGCAAGACACAGATAACATAAGGAAATTGCCAAATATATGTTTAACGAGAAGTGAGAGCAGAGGCAACAAAAACTAAACCTTGTCCAGATATAGCTCAGTTGCCCATGTTGATATCATTGTTATTTGGCATTTATCATCCTTTGAAAGATTATCAAGCTTCCGCAACAGGAATGTCCTCAAAGCTTCCTGCAATCACAAATAAAAGGCAGCGAATATTCAAGCCCAAATGTGAAACACTTTGTTCTTTCCTGGACAACACGCACTGGATTAGAGATTTGATGTTTTGTGATTAGTTATTTTATACAAACGGAAATGTTTACCGGTTCGTTTATACTGATAAACTTCAAAGTGACCTCCTCAAAAGATATTACATAATTGATCTGCAAAGAAAACATTTAACCATGTCAACTATGAATTACATAATGTAAGGACGAAGTAAAACAGAGGATTTAGAAATTACTTTGGCGTAGAATGATGCTGCTCGCAGGTATTCTTTGTTGGTGAATGCAGTTTCTGCCTACAACAGAAGGTGCCCAATACACACAAAATCAAAACCCGAGAGATTCTTTCTGCCAAGTAGGCAGGCAACAGCAATTATACGATGATAAAAGGATTTGCAGATATGACAGGTATGACATGAAAAGCAATGCCTATTAACTTAACTGATGACATCAAGGTATCACCTGAACTAAATAAACTTGGTCTCTCTGGAGAGGGTCACGACAGTTCGCTAAAGCTGCAGCATAGACTTTCAAGTCTAGGTAAACCTTCCACATATCTCGGCCTTCGTCAATCACTGAAACCTAGAGAAGATATCCAAAGCCCAAAATGAGAAGTGAAAGCAGAAGATATTTAGAGATATTTACTCAAGCAAGTTTTACTAAGACAATTATAAACGAGTAAGCCAACACCAAAACGAACCTGGAATATCGAATTTTGATCATATGCATAGAAAAGGCCAGCAGAGGCATCGCTGCAAAGTCCAATTATGCCCCTCGAAACTGAATCTGCCGTTATATCAAACTGGAGCTCTTCAATGATTTGTTCACTTATCCGATTCACAACCTACCCCCCACATTTAACAAAATGCAGAAACCCAAAAGTAAACACACTTATGAAACAAAACACAAATGTAGCCAGTAGCCAGATCAAACTAAATACATGCACAAGGAATGTATCAACCTCATGTGTCCAAACATACCTTAACCTTATTCCCAATAAGAAGCAAGAAATGATACTCAGAGAGTGCCATCGAACTAGGCTTAACTGCTTCGGTGCCATCACTCAGTTTTGAGTAGTCCAAGAGTGCTTTGTTCTCCACAAAGTTTTCATCACCATTTGGATAACTACCAACAAGTTTTCATTAAATTACATAAAGAACTAAACCAAAAAATATGAAAGAGGGCAACATATACAGAGATCCCAACAATTATTTCAGAGGAACATTTCTACTGTCATTCTACCTGTGCTGAGCTCCAAAATTAAGGCCACCATGATATATTCCTGTTCCTGAAAGCCATGCAAAATGCACCGCTCTTCGCTGCTTAATAAAGAAATGTAGTTCACTGAAAGACGATAAACATTATATGTTCAGGGCAGAGTTACACTTTGTGATTTCTTTCATACGCAAAATGAGCCTAAGGTAAGCACTTGCCTGTTTGGTATTTCACCAGGAAGTTCCATAAAATGAACTGCACGGTCTTTATAACTAGCAAAAACAGACTGAAGTAAACGCTTAGTAGTTAGAAATTGACTGCAACAAAGATCTAGAGAATAAGACACTGGATCCAGTCTTTTGATGCGATATTTGAAAGGCGGAATAATCAGGCTTGACATTTGAAACCCAAAAATTGACGAATAAATTGGAACATATTCAATAATACAATGGACCTTAAACTTAATCTCCTAACGCTACCATTTCATTTCATGATAAGTAGTTGATTTTACTATCATTACATTTAATGCTCCTAAATAAGTCATCACATAGCAGAAGAGAGTTTAGCTTACTTCTAATGTTCCAATACCGGTGAACGAGTAGAGTCGAGTGGGAGTTACAGCCATCACATAGTACCTCATCCCACTGCTTATGTTGGCTGTTTCCATCTACACATTTGTTTCAATAAAAGACAGTGATTGGAATAATAAAATCCAATGGAAGAAACATATAGTTTCAAGTCATTATAAAATTTTTAGCACCTGCAAAGCCATGAAGGCCTCAGGAAGTTCCTCTAGCTCAAATAAAAACTTGATATACTTCTCCCGTTTGTCCTTCTCATCCACGGCCATCTCGAATAGCTGCCCATCTTGAGTGCCTAGAATGATCTCCTTAGTAGAAACTGAAAAAACAAAAAATCAATGTCAATCCAAACACAAAAAAAAAAAAAAAGGAAAAGTCATGATACAAGACCAAAGCATAATAACCTTCTGTTATCTGTTGTCTGTTCCAAGCCACAGCATTAACCACCAAACCTTTCAAGCGACTCAACACACGCGGCTTAAGCCACTTAGCATGAGTATAAAAAGTTTCAGCTCCTCCAACACCAATCACTGTAGCAATGCAATGGCTACCACCAGGATCAACAAAAACCTTGTGAATCGATTGGTCTCCAGTTCGACCAACCGAAAGGTCAATATCTATATCCAAAACAAAACAAAACAAAAAAAGATTTTGTCTATTTTTCTTCTTCACAAAGTGAACTGAAAATTAAAAACAAACTAAGGAATTGAGTATACATACCATAAGAACCCCCAAGTCCAAAATCATGGCGTATAATCCATCCTTTACTAGTTCCAAGAACAATTACATCATTTCCAGCAGCCATACATGTGATCACGCCACGATTCTTTGTAGCATATCTCTCAAGAAGATCAACTGAGAATACTTGTCTTCCTTGATCCATCTCTTCTTCCTCTTAAACTAACAAAAAAATAAATAAATAAACTTATAAACTATTATCCAGATTTTTGAGCTGTGAAAGGAAAAAAAAAAAAAAAAACCAAAATTCTCAAGTTTTTTTTCACAGCAAATCCGAAATCTCAGAAGTAAGACAAGTTTTCAAATCGTCCCAAGAAATACCTGAGATTACAGAAAGTAATGGCGACCGAGGAATTTCCAGAAAAATGCAAACATTAATAATGTCACAAATTTTTTTGCATCGGAACTTCACTATCGAAAGTAAATATTTGGAGATTTAAGGCTCGATAGCTTAATTGGTGAGACTTAAGATCATCACCGACCACCAGAGAAGAACGGCGGCAGGTAAATCGCCGTAAATTGTAGAGGTTGAACGGAAATCGATTCGAGGAGGATGCAAAAACGATTTGGATTTAGCGAAAAAAAAAAAAAAAAATCGAAACGTGTTTGGTGGTGGATTCAGAGGCGGATGTACACGCCGGCGAACATGGAGGTTGACAGAGATCAGTGCCGGTAAAGAAGCTTCAGGTTTCTCAGCATCAGGAAAAACGTCAAAGCTGTTGTCGTCGTCGTGGGGAAGGAGAAAGACAAAAGAAGAAATGGACTGGGCCTAAGGTGACATATGGGCCTCAGTTATATTTTTCTTTTGTGGCCCAAATCTGAGTCTTCAATCTTAAAATTAAAAGATTCGATTAAATACGACTAGGTCGTAAGTAAACATCTATAAAAAAAAATAAAACAATTCTACTACTGCTCCAAAAAAAAAATTCCTAAAAGTTTAATTACCTGCCATATGAATATGATTTTTAAAATTTACTTATATAATTTGAAACTATTATTTAAATTATTTAAATGCCATCAGGGATATTATGTAATAATGGTATTTAAATTTAAATCAAAATAGTTAGATACGAAATGTACAATGTGAGTATGTGACTGATAATATATGTCCACTGTCAAAGTATGTAATTAGTCTAGTAATGATTGGATTGTTTTAGATATTATGTAAGAATCATTGTGGTGATGACACGTCAATATGACATTTTTATAAATCACACATCAGTGCAAAGTTAATTTTTAAATTGTGGTTCTCAAATAATATATAAGAAATACTATTGCAGGAAATTTGGTCTATATTCATAGCATAATTTTACATTGAATATTTTTTCGATAGTAAGTATACCAAATTAAATACTATTTTCAACATGCCTTCTTTGACAACTTATCTTCCATAATAGTAAATGTTATCCTTCACTCTTGTGTGTTTAACTTTATTTATACATATATATCATTAAAATTTAAATTTAATAACAGAAATTTGTTCTTATATATGATAAGAGACGCGGTTATAAGTGAGCATATGCATGAATGGAAAAACAAAAAGAAACTTGAATTTTTTTTATTTTTTTTAATTAAAAATAGTAATTTTTTGCTGTAACATATGATTAGAAACGGGTTATAACTTATAAGCAAACACGCATGAATGGAAAAATCAAAACAAAAGTTAATTTTGTTAAAATATCAGAATTTTTGGTAACAAAACTTGGTTTTGTTTCTCCATACATGCACCTCTGTCTTCTGTTTAGGGGTTGGTTCTAAGTCAGAAATGCATAGATGCATCTCTAGGGGTTGGTTCTAACTTCTAAGTCAGAAGACAGAGATGATGCATGGTAAAGGGAAAAAGGAGTGAACAGTTGAATAATTGAATTGAGATTGTTTTTAGTGGAATTGGATTAAATAGTGAATGTGATGTTGTAAGGTCAAATAGGGGTTTCAATTCTCACGGCCATTTTGGATGGTTGAGAAGATAGACAAAGTCATCACATCATTATGTCTGAAGTGACTTTTGTGTTTTTTGACCTTTTTGTATGGGAAACTTGGCTTCTTCTTTTTTTTCCTCGTTTTTATTCTTAATTTTTCTTAACAAATTTATCGACTGGAGCAAATATAGACTAATCACAGGAGAGGCCCGAGAGAGGATATCATTCATTCATTCATTTAAAGGTTTAGTCAAGTGCAATCAATAATGAACCTCAATCATTATTTGTGTTCAAAAATTAAAGTTAGATGCATTTGTATCGATAAGATGCTTATAGGATTTTTTAAATTAATCTGATGAAGAATAATATAAACTCTTAGATTTTTTATATAAGTTTTAAATCGGATACAATCCTAATAAAATTAAAACCCTAATAAATAAATAAAATTCTCTAAAACCTATTGCTTATATTCTTAAAAAAAATCCATATATAATTTTAAGTCACTTAAATTAACAAATATTTTATATGTTTATCACACCAATATCTGTTTAAAATCACTTGTTAAGAAAGGTATTTGTTTTCTCAAAAATTTTGTATATCAAAGAAAAGAAATTACTAATTCATGAGCTTGATTTCCATATTGAGAATCCCTCTCGTGACTAAAGTTATATTTATTTTATTTTTGGATAATGGGCTGAAGACTCCTCCCAATGCAACTTTAGTGAGCACAATAGTTTTCCCTATCTTGTTTGTTTATGCATGGATATGTAAGTTCTATTGCCATTCTCAAGCACGCTTACAAAGTAAATTTTTGATTCGGGTGCTTTTTAGCGAAATTAAAAAGATGATACTGTTGATTTATTTGGTATCGTTTACATACTTTTTTATTTCATAAGATGAAAATAAATTTTAATATAAGTATTATTTCAGAGTAAACTTTGAATCGTGTTTGGTTTATTTCATTCACTCAATAAATTTCAAATCACCGAAATGTTGAGAGTATATTTTTGTAAATTTTTCCTTTTCAAATTGGGTAATTAATAAAAAAAATGTTATTTTAATTTATTTGTGGTTCATAAAAATAAAATATGCTTTGACAGTGTATTTGACTAGCTTTTATATACCAAAAGTCCATCGATGTTTTTTCAGTCACTAGACCACTATGAACAATATAAAGAAAAAACTATATAGATTAAGATAAGAAAAAACTAATACATAGTAATTTTTAAAGAAAGCATTTTTGAGCATTTTATCGTCACATGTAATCTCTCGGGTTTTTTTTCTTCTTCTTCGATAAAGGATCTTTTTTGGAATTGCTATGAATTTTTTACAAAATGGTAAAAATAGTACAATAAGAGCAATATTAGGTAGCAAAAGAAGAGATTGAGCAGCTTAAGTAAATGAGAAAAATACTTTGATGCCAAGACTTTGATTTGAAGATAATCCAAACCGAATAAGTGATGGAGAGCTGATCACTCACCTAAAGATGAGGTTGGCGGCTATAGAAACTTACGAGACAAATAGATATCACTTACGGGTCGATGCTAAGCCAACCGAGCTATATATACAAAGAGACCAAGAGAGGGTCAAAACCCGAGAACCCACACAATTCTCCAGTTCCCAACTTAAGTAACCAAAGCCACCACAATGCGGAGGCTCAAGACCAAACAAGCATCCATTCGAGACAAATCAGAGAACCCTTGATCTAACTCATCTACTCAACCATTTAATCTCTCGGCTTTGTAACATGTACGTGGAATTATCTGGCCATTTCGGTTGGCCAGTTATAAACATTGTAGTAAGAAAAATTATGTATTTTTGTGGGCTTTGAAGATTAGTTTGGGTTTCGATCGAATTTTCCTCTCTTCACTTTCTCTTATGTGCCTAGAGCATCTATAATTCTTATGCGGATTTTTTTTACCGTTGTGCAAGAACCAAAGGTTTTTCTTTCTCCACTACAAGAAAAATGAGTATTCTTAGCGGTCGAATAACGCTATCCAACGATACGATGGCAAAGTAGAAAGCGTTATGTCTGCCACCATGATAATAGGTCGAAAGTTTAACATAACGGTTTTTTTGTTGTGCTATTTTATTGTTAGGTATTATAGCGTGTTTATGTAGTAATGTTATATTCTTCAATAGCGAATATATTTTGTTATTAATTATGTAGTTACAGCATTTTAAAATTGTTATTTGTAATATTTCAATAGCATTTATAATATGCAATTTTCGATTAAAATAGCACTTGAATTATGCAATATATTCATTACGTTATAAATTTTGAATTTTCAATTATAAAATCTCCAATTATAATTATAATTTAAAAAGGCAAAAAATAATCGATATTATTAATTATAAAATTATACAAATACAACTTTTTGTCTTAATATTACTAGATGTATAACTAAACAACAAAAAATACTAAAATGGATGAATGTACCACCATCTCTGGCAAACAGCAAGCTACCACCATCTCCTGTAGCTCATTACCAACTTTCTTCCCACCTCCTGTAACTGATGATGTTCCACCACCATTAGAATATTTGTTCAGCTTAGATCTCTTGAACATATCTTTCGGCATCTCAGTCACAATCTTCACATCTGAGTACATATCTATTAGTCTTTCAAGATGCAAAACATACCAATCTCAAATCAAGATATTCTCTCAAATTAGACTCACCGTCTTCTTCTTCTTCAGTTAATCTCCGGTCATCAGTAAGTGAATCGGAATCGAGGTACTCACTCCAGTCAGATCGCTTTTTACTACGAACATTTGAAACCTTCTCATCAATTTCTCCTTGGACGTCAGCCTCCAAATATGTTTCTGCAACGACATGTCCATCTTCATCGGAATCTTTGCAAGACATGTTAAAGGATTGAACGAAGAAACGAAGCTCTTTAGCTTTATAACCTTGAGAAAACACCTTTGTCACCGATTACTTCTGATTACATATCACACAAACCCCATTGGTTGCTACTTTTCTTCTTATGCTTCACCTGCGATTCCCAAATAACAAAATCCCTAAAATCTAAACCATACGCACATTGACAGAGAGAGATTGAGATAGAGGGAAAGAGTTTGAACCTGCATAGTTGAACATTCGCAACACAGGAGAGCGATGAAGAGAGTTAGGAATGCTTTCTGCCTAGAGGCTACTCACCAAACAGAGTGTTAAAGTCCTAAAAGAAGTGAACGAGGTCAAGATATGATAAGTTGGACTGGAAACATGACATGATAAGAGTGGTTTCCAAAACAGTCACTGAATAGCTCAGAGATTAAAAGTTCAAGGGGAGTGTGAATTAGTCTCGTTGGAACTTATGATGGACATGTTATTTTATAGAATGCAATACAGTCAAAACAATGGAGTTATGATCAATTAAGTAAATGGAAGTTGAAACAGACAAAGTAAGAAGATTAAATATTCTACTAGCTAGTTTTATGTATATAACAAACAGAAGAGCTTACATAGAAACCATAATGAAATAAGTAGTCCTGAGGTCTTAACATCATTGATGCACCACCAGCAAAGTTGAGACTAACTGAAGGAAACATATCACTTACGCTGCACAAACACACAAAGACAAGAAAACTATCACCTTAACTTTGAACATCGCAGTTATAGAAAAGGAGACATACCTAGTAGAGACCAAATAGCAGTGCTCTCCATTAGAAATGATCGATGTTGCCAACTGTGACATGCTGTTTGTTATCTGCAGATACGAACAAAAAAAACCCATCATGATGTGAAAGTCACAATATCATGCTAAACACACAAGTTATACACAAACTTACAACACTGAGAAAAGGGTCATAAGCCTCTTTCACCAGATATGTCAGAGTGGTTCCTGTGTCAACAATAGTTCCACGGGTATTTGATGTTTCAAGCGCAGCTGCATCAATGGGTAGCATCTGTCCATTCACGTCAATGAAAATTCCATTTTCAGATTTTTTTTTTTTTTGAATCTCTGTGAATAACTGTAACTACGAAGTAATGAAAGAACAAAGACGAAATTAAAAAAAAAAACTGAATCAAGAATGAAATCGAGAAAACTGAATCAAGAATGAAATCAAGAACGAGATAAAAAAAAAAAAACTGAATCAAAAAAACTGAATCAAGACACCATCTCCTTTAAAGCAATGAGAAAACACTGGCGGTGTGATCCATTCTCAAAGCTTTGCCAATCTGCGTTCGAATTGAAAACCCTAACGACTCTGGAGATTCAATTGAGCCAAAATTGAAACTATTGAGTCTTACCTGGAAGTCCGATTGAGAGGAGAGGATTGACCGGAGAGAGACCGGAGAAAGATGGGAGTGAAGGAGAAGAGACTGGGAGGCGAAGAGTAGTGACCCGACGGCGAGAAGAATATGACGAAATGACGGCGAATCTGGTAACAAAAATCCTCGATGTCATCTCTCTCTTGTGTTTGATTCGACAAAAACGAAGATCCTAGAGAAAATCTGTGAGCTCTACATGTAAAATCTCCGGAGGGAGAGACGAAGAGAGATGCGAAGATTGACGAATCTCTCCACAAACAATTCAGAGAAAAAAAAATTATTTACCCCCATTTACATTTCAGAAGGCGGGTTTTTAATTTTTACACCGTTTACATATACATAGCGCTTAATAGGTAGTGTATGCAATAAAAATTGGTGTTATAAAATCTTTCAGCTAAAAAAATTCGCTCGTATTATTTTTTTTTTTTTAACTATAATTCATAGCGTTTGCATTTTAACAAACGCTATAAAAAATGCATAGTTGGATCAAATATAGCAAAACCACTATAACTGCTATTTTTCAATGCTAAGAATACTCATATTTCTTGTAGTGCTCGTTTGTAAACTCTACTGTGCTATTGTGACTACCTAACATAGTCTCTCTATTTGCGTATAGTTATTGAATGAATGGATTATTTGATGTCAAAAAAAAACATGTAAAATTTATTATGGATCAAATATAATAAGAAACATAATGAAATTTTCCTGCAAGTTTTTTAATAGTGTACGTTCTAATATTATCTATATACAATTAGTACCTTAATTAGTACCAAAAATGTTTTAAATATTCAGTTGGAGAAAATGGTTTCAACATGAGAGAAAAAAAAGTTTCACATCATCTCGCATGAAAACAAACCCATATCAGCAACTTATAAAAAAACAACACCCCGAAATAGAGATTATGCAATTACGTTGATTCAAAAAAGAACACAGAGACTATGCAATAATTTTTTTTATTCAGTTAATTTCTTAGCACAACTAAATGTATTCTGATTGGATTTTTGTATGCATGGACATTAAATAATACTTTTCCAAAACCAAAAAACATTAAATAATAAAAAAACATGCCATTATTGTATGACATGCGCATTGAATTATACCCCAATAGTCTTAGTTCTATAATAATAAACTAATCATAGGAAAAAAGTTTTTCAAAAATAAACTAATCATAGAAGTTGGTGTTTTCGATTGTATAACAATACTATAATAATTTCCATATGAAGATGATTTTTTCTGTCCCTAAAACAGTGATATAGATTTGGAAAAAGAAAACAAGAAAATACATATTTAACCCATTAGCTCGATTTCTTATCACCCCAGATTATTATATTCTTTATAACAATTGATGACATAAATTTCTATAGTTTCGGCTAACGATTACTATAATTGTCATCAATAATGGCTGGAAGTAGCAAGTGGTCATGGTCGGCTAAGATACTGGTTTAAACTATTGGATAAGTCAAATAATATTTTTCCGATATGAGCTTTAACAAACAAATGTTTCTGATATGAAACTTTCTCAAATTTGTATTTATAGTAGCTTTATTGTATAAATTTAACTTTTATTTTAAAGTTTCCGTAACAGCCTAATAATTATTCAAAATAAAATTTCTTAATCTGTTAACTAACCTAAATGAGAAAAACTTTTATCATAGCAGATTTATAATTTCCCAAGTATCAGTTGAAATAAAGGCAGGAAGTAGGCTTATTATAGTGAATTGATTTCTTTTTGTTTTCACATTTCCATTTTAACTAAACTAGGTAAATACCCGCACTATATTGCAGGGTTTTTCTTTCAATTTTTTCGGTTTTGATTTATATTTAGTAAATTATTTTTTGTGAGCAATTATATTGAGAATTTTTTTTTGGAATCAAAGATTCAATCTTCCTCCCAAGAGAATCTTTGAAATCAAGTGAACTATCACCACTTGTTAAAACAACATAAAAATGTTTTTTTTTTATTTAAAGTAAGTTTTTTTGGTCAAATCAAAATGTTATGGCCTATTTAATAATCTAAATTATGATGATTTCAGTAAAAAAATAAAAAATATTGATTTATTCTATGTTTGAGACAATAATAAATTAAATTAACTCGTGAAATTAGTATCTTGATGAGATTTATAATAAGTGGGACACCTTAGTTTATTATGTGGAAGAGAAGATAATTGGGACACCTTAGTTTTATGGTTTTGATAAGAAGCTTTCAACAATAGAAGGTGCAGTTTGATTTTTTCTGCATCTGATTCTTTAATCGTTGCACCAGCTTTAAACTTTGATCTTTATGTGTAGTATATATCAGATAAGTAAAACTCACATAATGCTCTTCGAATCCGTAAAGATAAAACTTGTTGTTCTTCCGAGATAAAAAGATAATTAATATGAAATAAAAAAAATATGAGTCTAAGATAAAGAAAAGTGACGTGAGCTTGAATTGACTATAATTATGTTTTCATATAATTTCAAATTTATGTTTATGATGGATCTGAGAAATATTAGAAAATGTGCTAGAAAGCCGAAGAGAGTGAGAGATGGATTTGAATTCAACGTGAGTTGAATTTTTAGAGAAAGATAAAAAGACTTGAAAAATCTTGATATAGTGTCAAACTTTCAAATATTATATAATCATGGAATGGTGTATCGTGTGTGAGAAAATTAGTTGGTTGTTTGTTTTCTCAATTTTTTTGTTGTTTAAATTTTTATTTCATACTATGTAGAAAAATATAAAATATGAGTAAGTTGCATTTTTTTGTTAATATTTATTAATTTTTTTAAATTACAACACAAATTCCATGTGGCATCTTTTTATTGGTCAAATTACTTTGCGTTTTATAACATAATAAATTAAATATGATGTGTCTAATTAAATATGATGTGTTTTATTAAAATTTTTTTATATATTGGATCCTAAAGTTTTTTTATTTATTGACATGTCTAAATCACTAAAAAATCTGATGTGTCAACACAAGAAGAGACACTTGTGTTATTATAGTGTTGTGCTAGAAAGCGGGAGAGAGTGAGAGATGAATTTGAATTCAACGTGAGTTAAATTTTTAGAGGAAGATAAAAAGACTTGAAAAATCTTGATACAGTGTCAAACTTTCAAATATTATATAATCTTGGAATAGTGTGTCGTGTATGAGAAAATTAGTTGGTTGTTTATTTTCTCAATTTTTTTGTTGTTTAAATTTTTATTTCATACTACGTAGAAAAATATAAAATATGAGTAAGTTGCATTTTTTTGTTAATATTTATTAATTTTTTAAAAATTACAACACAAATTCCATGTGGCATCTTTTTATTGGTCAAATTACTTTGTGTTTTATAAAATAATGAATTAAATATGATGTGTCTAATTAAATATGATGTGTTTTATTAAAATGTTTTTATTGGATTCTAAAGTTTTTTCATTTATTGACATGTCTACACCAAAATCACTAAAAAATTTGATGTGTCAACATAAGGAGAGACACTTGTGTTATTATAGTGTTGATTATGGTAAGATGTGTAGTAAAAAGTTCACAAATATAATTTTTCAGTAATGTTTTGAAACGATTTTAATCAAACAAAGTGCTTCTAATAGTATATTATATAATAACATAAAAATAAATATATTTTTCTTAACAGGTTACTTTTTATTATTTAGTTAATATATATATATATAGATAAGGTCAGGTTTAGCCCAACTAACACATACATTTGTAAGAGTTGCTCTCAAAAGTCCATACAAGTTTAAGTGTTCAACCCGTAAATTACAGAACCCTAACTCACACAATTTTAACCGGCATAGACTTCGTCAACTAACCGAAATGCATGAAATTTACTAAATTATTCTATTTGGTTAGACCAAATGAGATAATGTTTTAAATCTATAAGAAAATTCTGTGAGCGAGTTACTCGACAGTGACATTCATCCTAAAATATTAGTCAATTATCTTTTAAAAAGGAAAAAAAAAAAAACCCACCGAATGCGACTCTATTTTGATCTCTACATGCAAACAGAATGAAACCAGAATTTTTTTTTTGTGTGGAGGATGACTCCTTTTTGGTGATTCCAAGCAATGAATGAACAAAAATGAAGAACTTACGTCAATCAAGACAAAGGAGGTGAATGAGAAAGAAAGCATTCGCTGCCACTAATGACTTTTCCCATTGTCTGTAAATTACCCTAAAATAGGCCAACTTGGACGGTCGGAGGAATCTCTTTTAGTATGTCTTGTTAAAGTAACTAGAGTGATTAAAACCTTAATTAATTATTTGTATTAAGTCCCAAGAATCACAAATTATGGAACAAGTGTATTTGCTTTACTTTCTGTAGCACAAAGCAATTATCAGTTTGACTAATCTCCTTTTTTTTTTTTATTGACAAAATACAACTCATGAAGCTCCTCCCCACGTTTCGCAATTATGAATTATCATTCACTTTGTTAATTTAAGGTCTAATTTTTATACAACAAAAAAAGAAAAATCAAGAACCTACGAGGAAAGACGTCACTCGAATTATGTAACATTTAATAAAAAGCGTAATAAAACACACAAATTCCTTTTGGTCAAAGATTGATTCTTTAAATCAAAATATTTAAAATCCAACTCTGGGTATTAGAGAAATTATGCACTGGATCCAAAACTTCCAAGGTTTTTTTTTAAAAAAGGTTAACAGTGTAATTTTACAAATTCGTTTGGTCAACTAAGACTCTTTCTGCAAAAACGCGTATCTACGACGGACAGTTCTGCATATACGATATTCTTGTGATAGACAAACTCTCTCCACAACACACGAAATCACGATAGACGACTCTATCTGCAACACTCTGAAACTTTTGAAATTTTTTACATCTTTTAACATGTAAGAAACAATATTTACTGAGAATCAAGCCCAAAACTTGATATATAAATCTTTAAATTCTTAACCAATAACCCGAAGGTGCTTCCGGAACAAAATCTGGTCTACCAAAAAAAAAGAAAACACTTAGGGGGGTGTATTCAATCGGGCATTTGGAGAGATTTGAGTTAAATGGACAAATCATGTGTTATTGAAACTTGGATTTCAAAATATCTTATAAAATCATGTGTTATTGGATTAATGATTTTAAAATATACAATCAAATCCACTGTTATTGAAAACAGTATTAGGATTTTATTTAAAAGTTTCAGATGAGATTTGAGGGGATTTCTTACTTAAAAATACAAAGACCAAAATCCCATTGTTTTAGGTGAGATTTCAGAGAATTTAATAACAAAATTCCAAATTCACCAAAATTTAACCAAATCATCTAAAAACTCATTAAAACTCAAATCACACCAAATATTTATTCAATACACCCCTCTTAATATGTTTTATCGAATGCAAGGTCTATAGACTAAACCGGTTATTTATTCTTTTTACTTTATTTCGGAGTTTGTCAAATAATCTTTATACTATAACAGAAAATATTGTCTATATTCATAGCATGATTTTACATTAAATATATATTCGTTCGTAACTATACCAAATAATATTATCTTCAACCTGCCTTCTTCAACGACTTTTTTCCATAATAGTAAATGTTATCATTCACTCATATGTGTTTAGTTTACTCACTATATAAATATATATATATATATATATATATATTTATATATATTGGTATATATATTATAAGGAAAAAAAAAAGAAGAGACGGATTATAAGTGAACATGCATGAATGGACGGAAAAAAAAATTGATCTTGTAAAAATATCACAATTGTTGTTAAAAAAAAAAACTATATATAAGTAAATATTAAACTTAATAATAAATTATTGTTGTAAGATATGATTAGAAACGAATTAAAAACGAACATGCATGAATTTGGAGAAACAAAAACAAATTTTAGTTTTGTCAAAATATAATTATCGTTGGTAAAAACTAAAAACTTTGGTTTTATTTCTCTATACATGCATGTTCACTTATTAGAAGTTAGGACCCGTCTCTAATCATATTCAAAAAAAAATAACATCTTTCTTATTGAATTTAAATTTTTCCTCTAACAGAAAAAAATGAAATTCATTCTCTTTAAATATTGTTCCAAAAAAAAAAAAAAAAAAAAAACTAATAATAAAATTGTTCTACGAATCAAGCGCTCTTCCCTAGACTTAAGCTAAATTTTATATTCAATTATTGAAGGGTCGTGGGGTGGCGAATGAGTGATATCGTCACAGTGCATGTGCAATTCCATATAGCACATATTCAGAGATATTGCTTAGATCGAACGGTCACGAAGATGCCTGTGACAAATGCCTCAGTGACTCTAGCAGATCATCAAAATCTCACCAAAGGGAAGTCAGTAGATGAAATGAAGCTGTTGTATAAAAGCAATAAGATATTGGCGTTGACTTTTTATAATTAATTTTTTTTGGAGTTCAATGCATAATAATCACTTTTCTATATAAAACACAAACACATATAAATATAACATAAGCTCAAAAGACTAACCAAAACCTTTCATCATCATCTTCATCAAAACTTTTCTCTCTTTTTATTCCAAAACCTTCAGTTTCGAGAATCCGTCTTTGTTCAGTGCTCACGTACCCATCTCTATGTGTGTGTTGTTGTCTTTACTTTTTATAAGATTCGGTTTTTGAGTGTTTTTTTTTTTTGTTTCGAGGTGGCTATATTCGTTCTTCTTCTTCTTGAAACGTAAGAACAGCTTTATAAAAATCCTAGAAAGCATGTAAATTTAAGTCCAAGATTCATTTTCATCTCCTTCTCAAAAAAAAAAAAAAAATATTAAAAAAAAAGTTTTTCATTTACTGATCTCTCTTTTGATTTAAACTTGTGTTTGGTGAAACCGGTCCTGGCGAAGTTTAAAACAAAAGTGTAAACCCAAATTTATAAAAACTTCAAATTATGTAAATTTCGTCTTTATCAATTTAATTCCCTCCCCAAAAAAAGAAAAAACAAAAAAAAAATTAGAATTTAGGATTATATTCAAAACCAAACAAAAAAAAACCAAAAAAAAAGAAGAAAAGGTGGGAATGGCTCCACCGGAGGTTGAGAATGGTACGGTGGCTGTGACGGCTCCTCCGACACCGGGAACACCTGGAACGCCGGGAGGGCCGTTGATAACGGGAATGAGAGTGGACTCAATGTCTTTCGATCATCGGAAACCAATACCTCGATGCAAATGCTTGCCGGTGATGGGAACAACTTGGGATCACCATGACACGTGCTTCACCGGTTTTTCCTCTTCTGATATCTCCCTCACTCGCAAGGTTTTACCATCTTCCTCTTTTTTTTATTTTATCTTATTCGTTATTCGTAAATAAATATATTGGTATAAATTACCATCAAAATATCATAGAATTTATAACTCTAGTGACTTATATTAATATTGTTGTTTTGCTCCATAAGACCATAATCAAAACCCCATATAGTGCATGTCTTTGACCAAAAGAAAAAATCATAATTTTCAAAATCTTACAAATTTTTAGGTAAAGAAAGTGTTACCAAAAGTTTAGAAAAAGGTCTAAATGAGTCAATAACCTTTACTAAATTTTTAGGAGTTTTTTTGTAAACGTAAAATTTCCGGTAGGTTTATAACTTTCACAGAATAAACATATTTCTCATATTTTTGTTTTATTCTAACCAAAAATAAAAATCCAACTATTTTGTCCGTCTATTAGAAAACATCGAAATCCACGTTGCGAAGAATAATGAATAGCTAGTTAAATCAATTGGGCAAAAAATAATGAGATCGAGACATTATTAATTGATTATGAGTATGTGTACTATATGTTATGTTTCTATAGTTTTTGTAATATCTGAATTTATTTTGATTAAAAATGAATGGGAAAGAAGTAGTTAGTCACCAGAAGGTAATATTTCTTTATTCTTTTAACTTACTTTGTATTATTAACGATTGATAAGATATAGAAAAGATCATATGGGTTTACGTCACACTTGGAGGAGATTGTAACACGACATGAAACTAGCAGTCGCAACCGAAAATTAAAATCAAACTGGCAAATAGAAAGAGAGTGAAATAAATGTAAAAGAACAGATAAAATAAATATTAGTAATAAGAAAATAAAGAAATAAAACAAAATAAAAAGTATAATTAAAAAGTATAAAAAGTCTAATTAAGGCCCACTCGAACTCTACTTAAATTATACTATAACGGACACCGACTCTCCTCATATTTGGATTTCTGGATTTTATAAATGTTAGTCGTACATTGTGACAATGAACTAAATTTATAGTCTTTGACTCCATTGGCAAATATATAATTGGTTTATTAAACACGCAAGTTGCATAAGTCTTTTTTTCTTTGACGAAATAAAACGGTCACACAAATAAATTTATTGGGTTTTTTTGGTTGTTATAAATGGACATAATGGTTTGTTTGATTTAGTTACATATTACATCAATTTTTTAATTTATTTAATTTTGGTGAAAAGAGTTTATGTTACGTATGGTTTGGTCATGTCTTTGATTCATTTAATTGTTGTGAGCGTTTTCTTCTCTGTCCATGACGAAAGCAGACACCGGATGGAGTTTTTAACGTAATCCACGGCTTCTGTCATTTTGTCATTATTTAACCAATAATAAGAGTATTTTATACATTAGAGTTATTTAATACTCTCTCTTTTAAATTAATAGAAATTTTGGATATTTTTTATTTTATTTTATTTTATTAGATGTTTTGTTAATTTTTATGCAAATTTTATATTTTGATTAGTTAAATAAATTTTAAATTAAACATTAAATGATAATTTTGTAAAGAAAAATAGATTTCTTAATATATATATGTGCTTTTAACCAAATTATCTATTAATTTAAAAGAGAATGAGTACTTATTTATAAGATTTACAGTAGTATTGTTATATTCTTATGATTAGTAGTATTAATTATTTATGAATTTTTCCTTGTAACGTGTGATTATTATTTTGATTGATTGATGCTGGTTCACGAGGCGTGAATATAGACAGATCATATCATACGATATAATACTAATCGTTGACTGAATTTATAATAGTTTTTATATATCAATTGAGAAATTAGACACCATGAATGAAACTAACTTTGTGGTCTTCTAGTGATGATGCTGGATACTTTCTTACAAATTTAAATACTAAGAATATTGTTATATATTGTACCCATTCAAGAAAATAAAAAAAAAACTTTATATTCAAAAACACAAAAAAAAAAACATTTTTCTTGATAATATAAGCATTTTCTTGTTACACAAGGAACTTCTCTATATGTAGGACTTGTTCATCATTTCTATCTTTGTGTGTGTGTTTCAGCTTGGAGCCGAGTTCGTGGGAACATTCATCTTAATATTCACCGCAACGGCCGGTCCAATCGTAAACCAAAAATACGACGGAGCAGAAACCCTAATCGGTAACGCAGCATGCGCAGGACTCGCAGTGATGATCATTATACTCTCAACTGGTCACATCTCAGGGGCTCATCTAAACCCATCACTGACCATAGCCTTCGCAGCCTTAAGGCACTTCCCTTGGGCTCACGTTCCAGCTTACATAGCAGCTCAAGTCTCAGCTTCCATTTGTGCTTCGTTCGCACTTAAAGCAGTGTTCCATCCTTTTATGTCGGGAGGTGTCACTGTTCCATCAGTTAGCGTTGGACAAGCTTTTGCTCTTGAGTTCATTATCACTTTTATTCTCCTCTTTGTTGTCACTGCCGTTGCCACCGATACTCGTGCCGTAAGTCTCTTTCTCTCAAACTTTTTGCATTTTCTTATTTAGAAAAAAAACTTTTGACGTTTTTTTTTCTGATAATCTTGTTTTTTTTTTCTTTTTACTTATTGCACTTTTACGCTTTGTGGTTTAGTATATCATATTTTTGAAGAAGGATATTTTTAGTTTTTCTTTTACAAAATTGTGAACATAAGTGGAAGACTTCGTTTGCTTTTGTTCTTTGCGTTGACAATTGACACAACATTTTTTTTTTTTTTACTAAAACACTCAAAGTTGTGGGTACATTTAAAAGAAAGCTAACGTACTATTTAATATTATAATCGGTATCCAACTATTTGGATGACAAATGCAAACTTTTTATCTCGTTTATATTCATGTTGTAAAAATTTCTGCGCAAAAATTAGGGTTCCAAATTTTATACATATACACAACAAATTTTTACAAAAAGAATTTTTTGTTGTAATTGTAGCACTATTAGATCTTGATGATACATCTAAACGTAAATAAAACACACATTTAATCAAATAAATGCATGTCTATATAGGTTTGCCAATGATACATAATTTATATATATGTAGCTAAACCCTAATTGAATTCTCTTTTCTTGACTGAATTTAACGAGCAGGTTGGAGAACTGGCTGGTATAGCTGTTGGAGCCACGGTCATGCTCAACATTCTTGTCGCAGGGTAAATCCCAAATTAATAGCTTTTTTAAAGCTTCATATTCGTCAAAAACATTGCATCAAAAACATCTCTAAAACATTAAGTTTTTTTACAGACCATCGACTGGTGGATCTATGAACCCGGTGAGGACTCTAGGACCAGCCGTTGCATCAGGAAACTACAGATCACTCTGGGTTTATATAGTGGCTCCTACACTTGGTGCCATATCTGGTGCAGCCGTCTACACAGGTGTCAAGCTTAACGATATCGTGACTGACCCGCCTCGTCAGGTTAGGAGCTTTCGTCGTTAAGTGACAGTGAGAGACTTGTCCACAAGTCTTTTGCTTTGTATACTTTGTATAATGTTACTGTAAGATTATATATATAGTATTGTAATGATATGAAAAAGCTTTGGAAGCTTGTGTGAGGAATAAAAAGGCGATGTGACTATAAGTCCACGCTCGGCATCGGATTTGAATATCTGATGCGAACTTGTCTACTCATTGTTAAATTGTGTCTTTGTAATAATACAATACTTTTATGTGGTTTGGGTTTGTTTGTTGGTTTGCTGTTGTATTTTACCTTGGAGACGAGGCTGTTGTATGTTTGATTAATAAAATGTATACTGTGTTTGTGTAAAAGTTTCTGTTCACAACATTGATTGATTGAAAATCTTAAATATTTGAAGATTCGGTTCAATGCACTAAAGAAACTTTAGGGTTTAGGGTCACGTTAAAGACAATAATTAAGTGGACATGAATTTCACTAGAGGCATGGATCAAATACAAGCATTAGTGGAAAAATATTTGATTATTATTAGTATTTTTTTTTTTTTAATTTTTTTTGTATGAACGTAAAATTATATTTACCATTCAAACGTTTGTACAATGAATGCCATAATGAGAGTTAAAATTTCTGAACTGTTTCAAAACTAAAATAGAGTAATTGATCTAGGGGCTACGAGTGTGAAACCAATAGCGAAAATTCTCTTCATAGGTAGAACCCGACTTTCGTATGATACTGAAACGATTTCTTACATTCTTGTCGATAATACATACTAGTTTTTGGTACATGGTATAGGAGAACCACATGGGCAAACTATGGATTGGTATTTGAAATACATATTATATGCAGTTTTGGCTGATGTATATCGGTTGTGATTTGTGAAGAATGCCTCTTGTAAGAGCTGACGGTCTTGGAAAAATATCCGAACCCGAGTACCCGATCCAAAAAATCAACCCGAATCCGAACCCGAAATATTAAAATATCCGAACGGGTACTGAATTTCAAAACCCGAAAACCCGGACCCGAATCCGATCCGAATCGAAACCCGAATATGTACCGAACATACCCGAAATATACGTACATACTAACAATATATTAGTAATAGTTATACTTGTAATAAGCCAAGTGTCCAAATATTCATGATTTTTGGATATTTTAGATTTATTTTGAGTATACTTAGTTTTTTTTTTTTTTGTAGATTTGGGTAATAATATTTGTCTTTTTTAGAAATTTGGATATTTTCAAGTAATTTAGTAGATTTACATTCAATTTTTTTTTTTTTTTGGATATTTGGGTAAACCCAAACCGAACCCGACCAAATCTGAACCGAATCCAACCCAAAATTTTCTAATACCCGAACGAGTAAAGAATTTGCGAACCCGAAAAATCCGATCCAAACCTGACCCGAATATCCAAACGCCCATGACTTGCTGACCAATCGATTATTTATCAAAATGAGTGTTTCTTTTTTTATTTTTTATTTTTTTTGATAATATAGAAAGTTCTAGACGAATGCCCATACATCTTCCAGAACCAGACCAGTCTTTAATAATTTATTCCTCGAATCGAACTCCTATTCTCTTAAGTGTCTACGTTTTCAGTTTTCTTGAATTCAACCACTAGCCCAACCCCCCCACATTGATAATATGGTATGAGAGAGCCTTAAAAGTTGGAAGCTTAAAATTTGATTATGTCAAAATGATGAACAAAAAGATTTAGTCTAATGAGTGCATACAGCAGAAAAACACCAAGTCAGTAAACTAAGTCGTGATGATGAAGATAGCCAAAATTATAATAACTGTCAATATAACTAAGAGGTTTAAGAAGTCAAGATACACTCCACAAAGCCACAAAATTGAAAATCTGAAAAGTCTATTCAGAATTATTATTAATCATCATATTTGATTTTTCTATCTTTAACTCTTTTCTCAAATTTTTTATGTCTTTGTTTTCACCCCTAAAATTGTAAAACTTTTTGGATTTGGATGAGACTACTAAGTACTAACCAAGTAGTAAGCTATTCGGTACTAGCCGGTTCACAGCAAACCAAACCTAAACCATTCTCCAATTGGTAACAGACAAATCATGGAAACTTGAGTGACCTGAAACACTGATTCTGGTTCTAACTTTACAAGTTGAATTACCTAAGAAACAGCTGAAAGGTTTTGAAATATACAATCCCCATAGCTTTTTCACACTCACAACATGAATATTCAATCAAATTTTTCATGGACAGTATCATCAAAGTGAATGCAATCGAACATCATTCTCAGGGCAAGCAGAGTTTTCTAACCATTAACCATCAACCGTGTCTTCATTCCCGGTGTCTCGCCTTGGAGAGTGTTTTGATCAATCCTTTAGTGATTTTATAGAACCATAGGAGATTCATCACTGCTAGAGCTGGTGCTATCGTAAGAATGCTGTAAAATCCCAATGCAAACACTTGCTTCACCTGCGACGAAACGCAAAACCAAACTTCTTTAGATTCACATCTGTAAAAATGTTATCTTCCTCTCTGGTTTTGTTCTCAGGATTGAACTTACTTGATGGAAATGGAGGTACATGTGAACAAATAGGTAGATAAACAAAAGGATCCTCGCAACCTGGAAAAAAGAAGCAGAGACATTTCGGTTTATTTTTACTCAAGATTCTAGAACAGAGAGATTTGTTTCGGTCTATTTAACAGTACCAGCCAACCCAAGAACAGGGCGATTCCGTTGAGAGTGTAAGCCTTAGAGCCTTTTTGACCACTAGTATCCAAATACCTGCCATTACCAAACTTGAATGTTTAGAAACAGCGCATAATTTAAACCACCAATGGAAGAGATTTGGGAAGGGACTTTCTAAATACGAAAAAACTTACCACCGTAGATTAACAAACGGAGTTGTAGCCTCAGATAAGAGAACTATGAATATGTAGAACTGACTTTGCCCACTTGTGACAGAAAGAATGATCGCAAACATCGATAAGCCGTGATGAAAAACCTTAAATAGGTAACAAAAGAATACACCATTAACCTTATACCAATCCATTATATAGATACACAGGAAACCGGAATTAAATGCAAACTCATATCAACATCTATTAACGAATATAGAAAAATACTAAATGATGTCTCCTTAATACTTACATATTCAATACCACCAAGAGTAGGGAAATGCCAAAAGATCATTGCTAAGTCAGCTAGAAAATAGCCTAAGGAGATCTGCGAAAAATACATAAGAGACGAACTCATCGGTTGATTTAACTTAGCAATTCTTGAAATTCTTGAGAAAGAGTTCTTGAAAACTAACCCCCAATACAGATTCCGATAACCTCGTTGTACTATTGATAACTGAATCACCATGAACATTCTCATCAAACTGATCAGATATCACCAGAAGGTAAATTGAAGCCACAGAAGTAAACACAGCATGAAAAGTTGAGAATCCTCTGTAGAAAAAAAACCAAACAAAACATCTCTTATCTCAAAATACATATCTAAAGATCAAAACTTTGATTAAAGGATAAGTAATTTCAAACCTATTGTTCCATTCCATTCTAACTTTGTTGTCGAGTTTCCCATAAACATTAAAGAGCAAAGTACTTATGAAAGCAGTTAAGTCATAAACCTTCAAAAAACCAAAAAAGTTAACAAAAATCAAGATTCTTGAATCGTTAGACCTAAACAAAAAAAGGGCTTAAAAGACTTACAATTTTACACATGAGAGCACCGATACACATCGATACGAGCAAAAGGAGTTGCCTTGGAGAAACGAGAGCATCATCAACATCAATATCACCGAGAAATGCGAAATTGGTCGTCATTTAAAGATTCGAACTTTGATACAATTAATGATTCCAACAGAGCCTAATTACATACATAAACAAAACCCAGAATCAAAAAACTTATATAAAGGTCACAAAGAATCGAAAAATGAAAACTTTTTTTTTATTCGATTCCTAAATTCGAAAATACGATTTCCCAAATTCGGAAGCGAAGACAAAAACCTAGAGATGGGGTCAAAAGACTAAACCTGAAGAAAAAGAAGATGAGGAGATAACGTGTAGCCGAGGAATCAAGATTGGTCCCGCTCAATTTACAATCTCAGATTGTCAAAGTTTCAAGCTTTATCTCTCTCTCTCTCTCACCCGCCATTTGCGTAGTTGTAAATGATTGATGTTGTTTTCATTATTTGGGGTTTTTTTGTTTTTTATTTTATTTCCTGAATTGATGCTTTGTAGTGCAAAATTTTTAATTTCAAGTGAAATATTTTTTTTTGAAGGAAGTTGGGAATAGTTTTTTTTTTAAAAGGAGCATTTATTGTGTAACCAATATGCTGACTTGGTTTGGTTGAATTGAACACACATATGAAAAAGTACTGATGGAATTTTTTTTTTTTTTTTCTTTTTACCATATTAAAAGTTAAAACTAAGAAATTGTACAAATGGAAATATTGTTTGATGTTGACTGACAAACACCAACTGATTCAAAAGATTCTCTTAATTTTGTTGTTGCGTTTGAGAGGAGAGGTTTTGCGTGGACAGGTTTATTTTATTTGAGGTTGAGTGAGCACATGGATATGTTATTTAGTGAGATATTAAATTGTTGCATTTGAGAGTTTTGTTTTCAAAACTCATCAACAAAAATGGAAATGGTGAGTCGAATTATAAACATTTTGGTTAGGTCTGGGCAAAAAAAACTCGTATCTTGAAACTTGAATCTGATCTAAAAACAAAGTTCGGTTTGGGTACGAGTATACTGTAAATATTTAAACGGGATTCACTTCTAAAGTAATTTGTATTAGGATAATATCCGATATCCGAAGTTGTAACCAAATTTATCCAAAAATTCTGGATGTTTTACATTTAGTATTATCACATATAAACTTTTATGTTTGAAACACTTATCTGATTGTATTACATTTGTTTTATTGGCTTGGAACTTTATTCGATACTCAATTTCATGTTTTATGTTTTTAATTGGTCTTACATTATATCATTAATGTTTCAGATTTCACTCTATCATGTTTTAAATTTCGAGTTATACATGTTAATTCGGATATATGGAGTTAGTTTGGGTAAAAAAATACCCAAAAATACTCATATCTGACTCGAATCCGATAGAACCCAATCCGAATCCGACTTGAATTTTATAAATACTCGAATGGTCTTGTACCTCTAATCCCGAAAATCTAAAATATCCGATCTGAATCCGAATGGATACCCAAACACTCATGCCTGCATATGGTAATCTAGTTTACATCATTAACATATGGTTAGTCGTATCACACTAGTTTTGTGGACAAACGAGAATTCAGAATGGACTTTGTGAAAAACATGAATGGGACGGGACGGAATTTCAAAAATAAATTTCTTTTTTACATTTATATATGCTCCATTTAAAATTTCACATTTATGGACCATCATTACATACTGGTTTTGCAAAGCCATGCTGAGATTCGATTCCTCCAGAGATAGTCTAAATAATCGTTGGTAGCTAAACGTCGCCAATGGCTACATATGCATCGATCGTAGCCATGTTGTCGATAGTGGCAGCAAATTATAAGAACATCCTCATTAGAGTATCTGATAAGGATATCTCATTATTAAAAAATGAAAAAATCTTTAAGAAAATGAGAGCTATAGAGAAATGATTCTACCTTCTACAAAATCGATTTTCATTAAAATTATATAGTCTCTTGCCATATGTCAATTTATATGTGGCTGAATTTCTCCTACTGATGATGCTCTAATTTGTCACTTAAAACAACATTTTGGTTTGGTCGATATGACTACGTCTTAGCAACATAATCTCTTTTCACTATTTTCCATCTGGCACTTACCTGGCACCTCGACAAAATATAGCTAATTAAACTTATTTTTTTTGATCAGACAAGCCATGTTTTGTGGGTAAAAAACGTGTTTTCCTTGAATTGGTTCCTTCTAGTTTTAATTTCTTTCTTTCTAAACTTCTTTAGTGTTTTACTGAATTTAAAATCGAGATGTAAATATAGATGGAACTTAACTTATATTTCTATAATCTATCTGGATCGGAGATTAGAATATAATTAGCCTCCTTTTCTTAACTGGTATATATTATGAACTCGTAACTTTGAAAATTCTCTTCCATATATAGCATGCGCATGGCATGAAACAATCTTTTAGTACATCTAATATTGCAACAGACGCATAGTAACCTTAATCCTATTTGCATTACGAAAATTAAAATAACGAAACTTATTGTTCCAAATTAGTCTCCGTTAAGTTTTTCCCATGATATTTTTTACATACAATAATCTCAAACTCATTACGATCACTCTAGCTATAAATTTTGTCAAACTCGGGAATGAATCATGTACTTGTTAAAAGTTATATTCGCAACATGGTGAACCAAACGACTAACGATGCATGATTGCTTATATCTAGATTTTTTTTTGTTTTTGCATTTTTTTTTTGTCGTCTATTATATCATTATCATTAGATATATCAGATCTAATTCTAATATTAAGATTCTTAGTCGATTAACTGCATTAAATGCGATTACGATGAACAATTTTTTCAAACAATGATTTAATGACAAAAATTATCATATACATGCAGTTCTGCATGGACAAACTCTCTCTGCAACATTCGGATCCACGACAGACGATTCTGCATGTACGACCTCTTTGCATATTCCTACCGGTATTTTGATTATTTCAAATTAATATCAAATTCCATAATAATTCATTTAGTGCATTCATAATTAAATACTACATCTTAGATATATATAAAAATGTAAGTATTTATTGCTTGCTTGAATCAATGTATCAAGTTAATAAAACAGATAGGAAGCTTGAAAGTTAGAGAAACGAAACAAAATCAGAAAGAATCGGAGGTCATAGGTAGCCTCATGTGCAGAACAAAGCCCTAACCTTGGCCATTGGCCAATGCATGGCAATTGCATATTCATATAATGACCTTCCATGATTCATTCTATTTAATTTCATATCCATATTTATATTCATTTTTATTGCTAACTTGGTGTCTACATAAACATGGACCGTATGATCCGAGTTGAAGATCCCTATATCCATATGGGTCTTTTTTTCTCTAACAATATCCTTCTCCAAAAAAAAAAAAAAAAAAACCCTTGCTTACGGAGCAATCAAAAATTGAATACGGGGTTAAATTATACTTTCTATTTTTTTTTCTTGGGATCGTTCATAAATGATGTATAAGTCAACATGGCGTAGAGACACATGTAGCAGTCGAATTTACGCAAGTGTACCACACGATGCAACACAAAGAAACGTAGAGACATTATATTAAATTAAAAAAAGTCATATTAATCTCCGGCGAGTCTTGCTTTTTACGATAGCTTTTTGAGCATCTCCGGCGGCGTGGTCACCGGCCGTCAACTTCACTATCATCATCATTATCAACATGCATCATCATCATCATCGTACATGCATATACCTCATTAAATTAACTCCGTTGACAATTACGTGTGAGGCGTGTATATAAATATATAATCAAGAGCTTGTAGCTGCTTAGAAATAAAGGCAGTGTTTACATGTTAAGAAGCTGTCTTGAGTTGGAGACAAGAGAGGAAAACGTAAAATCGAAATGGGTTCGTCGTCGAACGGAGGAGTGCCACCTGGTTTTCGGTTTCATCCGACGGACGAAGAGCTTCTTCATTACTACTTGCAGAAGAAAATATCTTACCACAAGTTTGAGATGGAAGTCATTAGAGAGGTTGACTTAAATAAACTTGAGCCTTGGGATTTACAAGGTAATCTTTTACTTATTCAAACTCGTAATCAAGAATATATCACACAATAATAATGTGATCCAATTCTCTAACTGTCTATGTTTTTTTTTTTTTTTTTTTTTTCATGAATGTCACAATTCATTGCTTTTTATGAATGTCACATCGGTTTTACTAACTGTAAACTGATTCTTGAGATAAACCTCACAAATCTTGATAGATCTTCCACTTCTTGATTACTAGATATATGTACATGAATATTATTTTTGATTTAATTCTCTAATTTGAAAATTATTCTGTTTTGCAGAGAGATGCAAGATAGGATCAACGCCGCAGAACGAATGGTACTTCTTCAGCCACAAAGACAGGAAATATCCGACCGGGTCAAGGACAAATCGTGCTACTCATGCAGGGTTTTGGAAGGCGACGGGACGTGATAAGTGCATAAGGAACTCTTACAAGAAGATAGGAATGAGGAAGACACTTGTGTTCTACAAAGGAAGAGCTCCTCATGGCCAAAAGACTGATTGGATCATGCATGAGTACCGTCTTGAAGATGCTGATGATCCTCAAGGCAACCCTAGTGTATGTCTTTTTATTTGACCAATCTTTGCAAATCTTTAAATTATAATATAGATCACATTCATTATCATAAAGAACATCTTTTTGGGCAATTAACCAATGCAATTGCACAAAGTCACTAATTTCCATATTAAGTTTTCTAAAATTTGTTTTTTCTTTTAAATACACATAAATAAAAAGATATAGAATTCGCACAGAGTATTAGAATAGTTTGAGAAGGATCTATATATTCAATTACAAAAAAAATCACTGTTTTCTATACTAAGTTTTCTATAAAAAAATTTCTTTCTCCAATACACATATAAATAAAAAAAACTTTTGATTTTAACAAAGAAAATTGAAATAAAATTTGCACATAGTATTAGAGAGACGGCTATGTATATTCAAATAATTTTTTTTAGGAAGTCGGTCAATTTTATTTAATCCATTTGCTACATATATTATATGATCTTGTAGGAAGATGGATGGGTGGTTTGTAGAGTGTTCATGAAGAAGAATTTGTTCAAGGTAGTGAATATTGAAGGTAACTCAAGCATTAACTCATCGGACCAACACATCCATGATGCATCCAACAACAACCACACACTTCAAGCTCATAGCTTCATGCACCGAGAGAGTCCTTACCAGCTAGTACGCAACCACGGAGCCACAACATTCGAGCTGAACAAGCCTGACCTTGCTCTTCACCAATACCCACCAATCTTTCACAAACCACCGTCCCTTGGATTTGACTACTCTTCAGGACTTCCAAGGGACTGTGAAAGTGCGGCTAGTGAAGGATTACAATACCAGCAAGCGTGTGAGCCAGCTTTAGAGGTCGGTAATTGCGAGCCAGTGGCTAATCATAGTCATCAACAAGGTTTAGGTGAATGGGGAATGATGGATAGGCTTGTGACTTGTCATATGGGAAATGAAGATTCCTCTAGAGGGATTAGGTTTGAGGATGGTAATAATAACAATTCTTCGTCTGTTGTCCAACCAGTTCCTGCGACGAACCAGCTTTCGTTGCGCAGTGAGATGGATTTCTGGGGATATTCTAAATAGATGTTTATGTATGTAATGATTTATCTAAGTGTTGGTGTCTGTGTGTGTGTGTGTGTTCTTGATTACATGTTTTAAAATTTATTTCATTTTATGGTTGGAAGCAAATTGCTTCACAAATCCTAAATATATATATCCATTGTTGGAAAGAATAAGAACATGGATTTGATTAGTTTATAACTTTAATATTTCTACTCATCATGTATTGTTGAGATTTCAGGTTTCAAAGGGTCTGATCCGTGCTTACTCTTACAAAATTTGTCTTAGTAACGTCACAAACTTTTGTTTAACAATCAAATTTAGTGACAATTCGAAAGGAACAAAAACAAAGTAATTAGCAAAAGGAATTCATTATACAGAAATTCATAAGTTTTATATGTTACTAGATTAGACCCACGTAAATACTTGGGTTTTAAAATAAATAAAAAGTACCTTAAAAATAAATGCATATACTGTATATTTAATAGAACTTCAACTTAGTGGCCAAATCAACTAATCAGCCAAAAACCTTTAGATGATAACTTTTTGAAGTTTATCTTTGATAAACAGGTTTTTACACCGTCTTAAGGCTATCAAATAAACCTATCGTGCATAGCACTTTAGGATCGAATCCACAAGGACTAAAGATTACACACCAAAGATGCGAGATACGAACTAATCTAGAGCAAATAAAGAATTGTATTCTAAATTAAGAAATGCAAAGAAAACAAGTAAAATGCAAAACGAAAAATAAGAGAAAAGCATTGGATCATAAGCTCTACTATCCTAAGAGTGAATCAAACAGAGATGCATTAGATCGAATATTCATTATCCTAGAATATGGAACACAAGCATTAGATTAATCCACTCTCGTGGTAATAACCCTTTCATCAATCATCAACCGTCATAGACTCTCGTCCGCGATCCAATGACCAATGAACATTAATCGCAAGCCCAATTGTTCACTAATCACCCTAAACATCAACTCTCGTTGGCTAGGATATGAAAAGCTCACGAAAGGTTTAGGATCAAGCATTCAAAAATTCCTTTTGAGATATGAATGCCTAGGATCTAGAAATTGAACAAACAAACCTAGCCTAGCACTAACACCGCTTACTCGAATCACACCCCTAAAGGCATGGGATGTGACCAAAAATCCTAAGGTGTAATTCTAGCTTGGTTGTCACTCCGACTAGAACTACCTACTCTAAGATGCAACACTAGAGATCGGCTAATCATTGAAAATCTAGCATTAAGAACAAACCTAAGTGAAGGAACTAACAAATAACAACCCAAACAATCATCAACTAACCATCAATTCATCCTAATCTAGCAAATCCCATGATCCAACTAAAAACCTAACACAAGAACACTAAGAACATGCTAAGAACATTAAGAACACAAACCCAGAAAATAAAAGTCAACTCATAAAAATAACACAAATCAAAAATCTAAACTGATCAAATTAAAGAAGATAAAGAAACAAGACATAATATATATATAGATTGAAGAAATCTTCATAAGAGTTGGATTAAAAATGAAGAGCAATTCAAGAACACCAAGAGGTGTTCTTGAACTCTCTCAACTCTAAAAAATGAAAAAAAACTCGTCCTGACATTATTGGTGATTGGTATTTATACAAAGGGGAGAGTTGGAGTAGGTAAAAAGGTAAAGTGAGTCGGCCGGTGGTGTGGCGGTGGTGTTCTGGCGATGGGGTACCGCCACGGTGGTTCTGGCGGACCAATCCTGGCGGTCAAATGGCCGCTAGGATTTTCTCCAGAGAGCTGAGTCTCCATTTTTGTCTTGGCGGTCCTGCGATAGCGGTCTGGGGTGCGGGGGCCATATCTCCTTAACCGTTTACCCAAATCAATCGGGATCACTTTCATTCGAAATCTAACTCAATTTCCTACAACTTTCATGAAGGGAGCTGGAGCTAAATCGTACGGTAAAGGCTTCCTAGGAGACGATCTTTCAGACCCTTTGGTTTATGGCGGAGGGGGGGGGGGGTCGCTACGGCGTCTCTGGCGGGCCTTTGGTGGCGGTGGGGTACCGCCAGGATGATTCTGGCGGGCCAATCCTGGCGGTCGGATGGCCGCTAGGATGCACTCCAGATGGTGAGTACGGGGTATTGATCTTGGCGGGCCATTCTTGGCGAGGGGGTGCCGCCATAGGCTCTAAAAGTTCCCGAAACTTGACTCTAGCTTCCTTTGATCCTCTCGAGCCTTCTCCTTCATGTCCCAAGCTTCATATTCACCTAGAAAAGACTCAAGACATATGCAAAATGCTATATATACAACCTAGGACTTTAAAATGCAAGTTAAAACAAAGTGAGACTCAAATGCATGAAAAACTCTCAAAACTAAACAAAGTGTGATTAAAAATGTATGAATCTAAACCTTAAAAACATGCAAAATATGGTGTTATCAACTCCCCCGGACTTTCCCTTTGCTTGTTCGCAAGCAAACAATAAAAGACAAACCGAAAGAGAGGTTAGAAAGTGGGAATTACTAAAAGACACGGCAAAAAAAAAAAAAAAAACTATAATGGCCCAACATAATAATATAACATTGCAAGAACACATCTCAACATGACTCTAACTTCTCTAGGCTTATCGCAACTCCTAATCTTTTCTTTAGACACATAGCCAAGCATACCGTTAGCCATCATATTCACCAACTCCTCACATTCAATTTTTTCTTTCAAAGTGTAGTCTCACAAATGGGCAATCGATCTATTCCATTTGGCTTGGTAGAAAAAGGTTATGATATATAAGTGGTGGTTCATGTGTTTGTGGTTACTCTCAAAATCAAACGCAAGTCATTATACAAAAGCAATAGAGAACGGGAAACAATTCATGCATACAAGATGTTCTTCAATTGTTTTACCCATCCTAAAGCTTTTCATCTAAGTCTCGAACTTGACAAGCGATCACCCTTTTCTTTCAAACTCTTCATCAACCACAATTTTTCAAAATCAAAATGCAAACCACATCAAACAACCCTTTCTACACCTTATTTACTAGGAAAATTATATGATTTCTCTTGTTCTCTTTATTTATTTATTTTTATTTCATTTCTCACTTGAGAATTTTCACAAGAGTTCTTTTTATTCCACATTCCCCTAGAACTTCCTATTACAACATTTTTTTTTTTTTTTTTTTTTTTTTTTTTTTCATTTTTCTTTTCTCATTCCACTTCCCATTTTTTATTTTCAAACCAATCCCACAAATCCCATCAATAACCTTTGTAAACCCCTATCAATTGTAAGAAAGAGCTTGTCGTTTCTATCTCGAAAGATTTTGTACATGAAAGCGCATAGAAAAAGACCTCACTCAGCGATTAAGCGTATGAGTTCAAAATGAAAGGTCCGGGGTTGGGTGTGGAACCATCTTAAAAAGGAAGATGGCCATTCGAGTTAACAAGTGTGGAATAAAAGGATAAGATAACTCGAATGTTCGTGTAAAACCACAGTTAAGATCTAAAGCCCATAAGCGAGATAATTATCATTCAATTAAGTCCATAAGTTTGGGAGATGGTTTCAAATGAAGCTATCTTGAACAAGACTATTTGTTTCAAGTGGAGAGATCAAAGCACAAAGTCTACAAGTCTTTTAAGATTTATTCAAGCAATGTTAAACCATTATAGAGGGCATCACAATGAAAGCTAATCATATATCATTTACTAACTCCCATGCACATGAATGCAACCTGTGTCATCTAGATATGAGTGATCAAGTCAAGTCTAGAATGAACAATGAAGCAATGCAAACTACATGATTGTTTTTGGATTTTTTTTTTTTTTTTTTTTTTTTTATGTAATAAGAGTTAAACAATGCAAGACTCAAGAAAGCAAAACAAAACAACTAAAACAAAATTAGTAACGGTTTCCTCCCCCGGACTTACTTTTCACCGTCTCGGTGAGAAAGTAAAACCGAGAAAAGAAACAAAATACACAAAAAAAAAAAAAAAAAAAACGAAATGGTATAGACAAAGGGTAGTTAGAGGTACCTTGAAGCGGATTGGAATGAGGAGGAGGAGGCGTTGTGCGTTTCAGCTCACCGGTCTTGACCATTTGATCCGTACCATTATTCACCTTATTATTCCTACAAAAACGGGGAATCAACATTTATTAAACATGGTGATACAATCACCACGAAATCAAAATCAACAAAAACAATAAGATAAGGGATATAATTGCTTGTTTTATGTCACTAGCATTGACGAGGGATAGGATTGGGGGAGTCCCCAATGGCGCGTTTAACGTCACTAGCTTGACGGTTGCTTCCTTCATCAACTCCTTCCTTGCACATCTTCTCTACTCATAGTTGCGCACCTACAAGATCAAGATCACAAGCAATAAAGAGGAGAAAGATTAGCAATGAAAAACGCTCTAGTCTCAATTCGAATCCTAACTCTAATGGCAATCGTTTAGTCCCCGGCAACGGCGCCAATTTGATAAACAGGTTTTTACACCGTCTTAAGGCTATCAAATAAACCTATCGTGCATAGCACTTTAGGATCGAATCCACAAGGACTAAAGATTACACACCAAAGATGCGAGATACGAACTAATCTAGAGCAAATAAAGAATTGTATTCTAAACTAAGAAATGCAAAGAAAACAAGTAAAATGCAAAACGAAAAATAAGAGAAAAGCATTGGATCATAAGCTCTACTATCCTAAGAGTGAATCAAACAGAGATGCATTAGATCGAATATTCATTATCCTAGAACATGGAACACAAGCATTAGATTAATCCACTCTCGTGGTAATAACCCTTTCATCAATCATCAACCGTCATAGACTCTCGTCCGCGATCCAATGACCAATGAACATTAATCGCAAGCCCAATTGTTCACTAATCACCCTAAACATCAACTCTCGTTGGCTAGGATATGAAAAGCTCACGAAAGGTTTAGGATCAAGCATTCAAAAATTCCTTTTGAGATATGAATGCCTAGGATCTAGAAATTGAACAAACAAACCTAGCCTAGCACTAACACCGCTTACTCGAATCACACCCCTAAAGGCATGGGATGTGACCAAAAATCCTAAGGTGTAATTCTAGCTCGGTTGTCACTAAGACTAGAACTACCTACTCTAAGATGCAACACTAGAGATCGGATAATCATTGAAAATCTAGCATTAAGAACAAACCTAAGTGAAGGAACTAACAAATAACAACCCAAACAATCATCAACTAACCATCAATTCATCCTAATCTAGCAAATCCCATGATCCAACTAAAAACCTAACACAAGAACACTAAGAACATGCTAAGAACATCAAGAACACAAACCCAGAAAATAAAAGTCAACACATAAAAATAACACAAATCAAAAATCTAAACCGATCAAATTAAAGAAGATAAAGAAACAAGACATAATATATATATAGATTGAAGAAATCTTCATAAGAGTTGGATTAAAAATGAAGAGCAATTCAAGAACACCAAGAGGTGTTCTTGAACTCTCTCAACTCTAAAAAATGAAAAAAAACTCGTCCTGACATTATTGGTGATTGGTATTTATACAAAGGGGAGAGTTGGAGTAGGTAAAAAGGTAAAGTGAGTCGGCCGGTGGTGTGGCGGTGGTGTTCTGGCGATGGGGTACCCCCACGGTGGTTCTGGCGGACCAATCCTGGCGGTCAAATGGCCGCTAGGATTTTCTCCAGAGAGCTGAGTCTCCATTTTTGTCTTGGCGGTCCTGCGATAGCGGTCTGGGGTGCGGGGGCCATATCTCCTTAACCGTTTACCCAAATCAATCGGGATTACTTTCATTCGAAAGCTAACTCAATTTCCTACAACTTTCATGAAGGGAGCTGGAGCTAAATCGTACGGTAAAGGCTTCCTAGGAGACGATCTTTCAGACCCTTTGGTTTATGGCGGAGGGGGGGGTCGCTACGGCGTCTCTGGCGGGCCTTTGGTGGCGGTGGGGTACCGCCAGGATGATTCTGGCGGGCCAATCCTGGCAGTCGGATGGCCGCTAGGATGCACTCCAGATGGTGAGTACGGGGTATTGATCTTGGCGGGCCATTCTTGGCGAGGGGGTGCCGCCATAGGCTCTAAAAGTTCCCGAAACTTGACTCTAGCTTCCTTTGATCCTCTCGAGCCTTCTCCTTCATGTCCCAAGCTTCATATTCACTTAGAAAAGACTCAAGACATATGCAAAATGCTATATATACAACCTAGGACTTTAAAATGCAAGTTAAAACAAAGTGAGACTCAAATGCATGAAAAACTCTCAAAACTAAACAAAATGTGATTAAAAATGTATGAATCTAAACCTTAAAAACATGCAAAATATGGTGTTATCAATCTTCAACTTACAAAAAATATAGATCAAATCCACAAAGTCGAATTAAACACATAATATAACCCGTTGTTACTGCCATCAAATTTATTGGAATATAATAAACTATATATCATATCAAAGCCTCGGAGTCCCAATATAATCTTAGAATTTAAAAACTCTAATGTATGTGACCATAATAAAATTGTATATGTGTAAAATCTTTTCAAAAATATATATGAGAGTTATATTATGAGTCAAATTCGATTTCGTTAGCTTGACATGCATTTTGTTTGGTAAGTTAAGAGTAAACTTGTAAAATTATTACTTGAACAGGTTTTTCTTTTTGAAGAAAACTCATTTATTTTTATTTTTTTTAAATCATTATATATAGTATATATATATATAGTTGTAATAAGAAATTAAGAAATAAGAACACATTAGAACTGATTAAATATATAATTCAAAACCATGACCATTATCAAGATAAAACAAAATATTTTATTCAAATTTTCTTTTAAATTGGTATGCATACTAGTTCGACTGTTAAGGCGCATAAATTCTTGTTTCATATTTGTTTATTTGTAGATTATAAAAGATTGGGTTGTAAAATCATATATATTTTTTTTTTTTAGTTTTGCCTATAAATAGTCAAAACAACCAAACAAAATATGAAATCCTTCTCATTAATTCCTTTTTTCTGCCCGCTAGAGTTTTATATTAAAATTAAAATTTTGTCAATAATTTTAGATGGTTTGAGTTATTCATACTCTCACTATTAGTTTTTTTTTGTTTTCTTCTAATAATTTTATATTTCCTAACATTATGGCCACAATAGAAATGTTAAATAACATACCATCAACATAAGCGGAATCATTGGCATCACTTGTGGCTTGGTGTTGTTGATGGACAAGGTGAAATCATTAACACGGTAAACTTTCTTTTGTATCTTAGCTTAACTCCAAATTTTCATTAATTAGTACTATTTTTGCTAATTCATGGTATATAGTGATTTCAACTACAATAATTTTAACTAGATTTTAGAGAATTACATAATAAGTCATAGTTAAACTTTGGAATTTCTGTTATCATCAACCAAATGTTAATAAGTATTTAGTTGCTTTGATATGTGCAATTTATGTGGTTAGTGAATTCATATTTTCAGTTAAAAGGAGGGTAGCAAAATGATCTTGATTAAATATTAGTGTTACATGATAGTTCAAAGTAATTGGATAGCTTATAAATGTTCAATAACTCATGTTCTTCATTTCTGGGTGTTACATGATGATCCAAATTACTTTCCAAATCGTTATATGAACTTTAAAACTCACTCATTTGTTTATCAGATGCATAAAAATGATCATATACTGCATAGTTCATCATTGTTACTTGGAAGAGACATTAATAAAACAAATGTTTGTTTCTCATCTGATTTAGTATGTGAAATCAGTAATATTGGACTTTTTTTTCTTAACAATTTTTATGTTTGAATGTAAACTATTAATATTTTGTATAACTATTTCTTTTGGATTAATTTTTGGTTTGTACAATTATTTATATTGCTAATTAATTCTACTAGATTAAAAACTTATCATAATCTAACAATGAAGAATTTATGGATACATTTGTTTGTTGTAAATGTATGGATATTGCGGTTGAAGTTCATCAGGTTAGAACAAATAAGAATTACTATGTATGTTTTCATTAATACGTAATTACTATGTATGTTTTCATTAATACGTAATTACTATGTATGTTTTCATTAATACGTACATATTAACTTGAATAGCTATGCACAAGAGATTCAAAGCCTATGCATTGATAGAATCTGCTCCAAAAATCCTCATAAAAGCTATATTTATGGTAAAAATGTATGTATGAAGCTCATAGACAATGAGACTCATAGAACTGCTAGATTTCATTTATAGGATGTTGTGACATTTGTTCTACTTTTGATTATTCGTATAAAATATATGAAAGTGTTCAATCACAAGTTAACAATTTTCGGTTGTGATGTTTTGACTTATGTACAAATATATGATAACTATTCTTTACAATTAATTTTTATCTACATATCTAAAATTGTGAATTATCCCTTTCGACCAAAAAAAAATTAACTCTAAATATCTAAGATCATTCGCAGGATATATTTGTATCAATAACTAATAAATTTATACACCTTTAACCAAATAAAATTATATAAAAAACTATAGAAACATATCTTTATTATCTACGTTTTATTCGAATTATACTTGTATTAAATCATATATATGAAAAAAACTTGGCCTCTCCTACTAGATTAAAAACTTATCAAAATCTAAGAATGAAAAATTTATGGATATATTTGTTTGTTGTAAATGTATGGATATTGCGGTTGAAGTTCATCAGGTTAGAACAAATAAGAATTACTATGTATGTTTTCATTAATACGTACATATTAACTTGAATAGCTATGCACAAGAGATTCAAAGCCTATGCATTGATAGAATCTGCTCCAAAAATCCCCATAAAAGCTATATTTATGGTAAAAATGTATGTCTGAAGCTAATAGACAATGAGATTCATAGAACTGCTAGATTTCATTTTTAGGATGTTGTGACCTTTGTTCTACTTTTGATTATTTGTATAAAATATATGGAAGTGTTCAATCACAAGTTAACAATTTTCGGTTGTGATGTTTTGACTTATGTGCAAATATATGATAACTATTCTTTACAATTAATTTTTATCTACATATCTAAAATTGTGAATTATCCCTTTCGACCAAAAAAAAAATTAACTCTAAATATCTAAGATCATTCGCAGGATATATTCGTATCAATAACTAATAAATTTATACACCTTTAACAAAATAAAATTATATAAAAAACTATAGAAACATATATTTATTATCTACGTTTTATTCGAATTATATTTGTATTAAATCATATATATGAAAAAACTTGGCCTCTCCTACTATATTAAAAACTTATCAAAATCTAAGAATGAAGAATTTATTGATACATTTGTTTGTTGTAAATGTATGGATATTGCGGTTGAAGTTCATCAGGTTAGAACAAATAAGAATTACTATGTATGTTTTCATTATATGTACATATTAACTTGAATAGCTATGCACAAGAGATTCAAAGCCTATGCATTGATAGAATCTGCTCCAAAAATCCCCATAAAAGCTATATTTATGGTAAAAATTTATGTCTGAAGCTCAGAGATAATGAGACTCATAGAACTGCTAGATTTCATTTTTAGGATGTTGTGACATTTGTTCTACTTTTGATTATTCGTATAAAATATATGGAAGTGTTCAATCACAAGTTAACAATTTTCGGTTGTGATGTTTTCACTTATGTGCAAATATATGATAACTATTCTTTACAATTAATTTTTATCTACATATCTAAAATTGTGAATTATCCCTTTCGACCAAAAAAAAATTAACTCTAAATATCTAAGATCATTCGCAGGATATATTCGTATCAATAACTAATAAATTTATACACCTTTTACCAAATAAAATTATATAAAAAAACTATAGAAACATATCTTTATTATCTACGTTTTATTCGAATTATATTTGTATTAAATCATATATATGAAAAAAACTTGGTCTCTCCTACTAGATTAAAAACTTATCAAAATCTAAGAATGAAGAATTTATGGATACATTTGTTTGTTGTAAATGTATGGATATTGCGGTTGAAGTTCATCAGGTTAGAACAAATAAGAATTACTATGTATGTTTTCATTAATACGTACATATTAACTTGAATAGCTAGCCACAAGAGATTCAAAGCCTATGCATTGATATAATCTGCTCCAAAAATCCCCACAAATGCTATATTTATGGTAAAAATGTATGTTTGAAGCTCATAGACAATGAGACTCATAGAACTGCTAGATTTCATTTTTAGGATGTTGTGACCTTTGTTCTACTTTTGATTATTCGTATAAAATATATGGAAGTGTTCAATCACAAGTTAACAATTTTCGGTTGTGATGTTTTGACTTATGTGCAAATATATGATAACTATTCTTTACAATTAATTTTTATGTACATATCTAAAATTGTGAATTATCCCTTTCGACCAAAAAAAAAATTAACTCTAAATATCTAAGATCATTCGCAGGGTATATTTGTATCAATAACTAATAAATTTATACACCTTTAACCAAATAAAATTATATAAAAAAACTATAGAAACATATCTTTATTATCTACGTTTTATTCGAATTATACTTGTATTAAATCATATATATGAAAAAAAACTTGGCCTCTCCTATAGTGTAACACGTGGCTTTATGAGGTGTTGACACATGTCTTTAGAAAAAACATCAGACTCTTAAGGAGTGACACATGTCCCTCTTTTAAAAAAAAAAAATATATATTTCACCTTCTTCGCAAGAGATTATCTTCTCTCACCTAACGATCACTCTTCTTCCTTCTTCATACTAGGAAAATGTATCCGTGCATCGCGAAAAAATTTAAAATTTAAAACATTGTAAAAATTAAAATTTAAAAGAGCATCATGTAAAATTATATATAATCATTTTAATTCTAATATAGTAAATTATTATTATTCATACAATAACTATAAATACATAGCTATAAAATTATAGACACAACATATAATATGGTATATGTTCGTTCTAGATTTTTTTTTCATTTAAGTAAGTTTCAACCAATACTTATAATTTTTTATAAAATATATTGTTTTCTTATTTCCAATAAGACTTTTACAACTTTGCATTTTCTATTACAAATAAATTATTCAATATTCTCCTATCATATTATATTGTATTCTATTTTAAGTTTATTTTCTTGTAGTCCTTAACATCTTATCATTATTCCAATTGATTCAAACATTTTTTCTACTTATTATTTCTAAAATTGATTACCCATCATTATCTTTTTCTATTGTTTTATTATTTTTATTTTTATTCATATAATAATCCACATTATTTCTATTGTTTCAAATACTTATATAAACTTACATATATTATAAGTATATTACATTTGTATTATTATTGTTTTATTTTACATTATATATTAAATTATTTACTTGTAGTGGTCATGACTATCTAAATTTTTTTTATCATTTGGTCTTTCATTTCTTTATATTTAATATCGTTGATATATTTTAATTTTTTTTTATCTTATCTCTATGTTCATATTTCCCCATATATTAACTTATGTTAATAAAAATATAGAAAATATAATTACAAAGTGTTTTTTTTTTATCTTTTTAAAACTCTGTCTTTTTTACATCCATTTCTTTTATTATTAAATATCTTGATACTCATTAACTACTATATTTAATTAATGCTAATTAATTTTTTTTTACAATGTAATTAATTCTTAATAAAAAGCATAAAAAACAAATTATTTAATGATATGGTTTTTTTCTCATTGGATACTAAGATGATGATGTGGACATTGTAGATGGACCCATTATATATATGATTCTCAATACTTCATCGTACATGATGATTGTAGACTACAAGATTTAAGCATATTCTAGATAATTATTTAATAAGGAATAGTTAAAATTGGGAGGGTTTGTTTTTTATCATCAACTAATTGTCACTACAAAAAAGACATCTATTGCATCACTTAAACTGCATCAATCAAATAAATGACATAAATTTGAGTTACTTTTTAATAATCGATACAAAAAAAATTAATTAGCATCAACTACAATAAGTAATGTCATTTGACATCAATTAAATACAATTAATACTAATTTATCTTAATTTGAATCAATTAAAAAGAAAAAATAAAAAATAAAATTAGCATCAGTTGTTTAAATGATAGAATATTTATATCATTTGATAAATGATGCAATATGTATTATTACATTTTTCCCACACTGCCAAAACAAGTTGGGAGGAGAAAATTACTCCCTTATAAATAAACTCATCATTTTTTAGAATAAATTTACTAAGGGTTTAGATGAAAAAATTTCATCACCAAGTAATTATTTTAACATGTTTATTTTAATTATATGTTAAATAATATGTGAAACATTATAAATAAATTTACCTATTATCATATAAATTTAATTAATATTAAATTAAATTAATTTAATTATAAAAATTAACTAATTTTAGCATCAATTAATTAAAACTAATGCAATTATAACATTAGTTATAAACAAATGATACAACTATATACCATCATTTATATTAATTGATGCAAAATTAACAGTAACTGATGCAAACTTAACATCATTTCTTTAAAATTATGCATATTAACATCGATTACAGAAACTGATGCAAACACTAATCTCAAATGATACAAATATTTTTCATCTTTACTGCTAAACTCACTTACATAAATGATATAAAATCAGTTTGCATCAATTATGAGTAATGCAACCACATTAAATAATTGATGCAATATAGCTTCTTTTTTTTTTGTAGTGTGTTAATATTTCGTTTCAGTAATTTAGTGAATCCAAATTTTAATTATCAGAAATAGAGATTTTATTTTATATCTTGTGAACCTATTCTTAAAAACCTTTGGAGATATATTCGAGACTCTAATGGATACATATTTCTAGCTAGAAAAGGAAACTCGAATAAATAATATGAAATTTGATACATATTGTAATCTAATGGATCAATTAACACGTCACAATCTCAAGAGTATGCACATATAAATCTCAAATATTTTTTATTGAGAAAAATATATCCGAATAAACAATTTGGAGATTTTAATAAAATCATGACACACGTTGTAATCTAATCGATCAACTAACAGATGTAATAATCTCGTTAATTACAATTTCTACAAATATAATTCTCGTGAGAAGAAACAAGCTTTACATAGTATATATATATAATGTTGTAAACAAATACCAATTCTCTACTAAAATTATTGTCCCAAATCCTATCACAATCTATGATCATTTGTTACACTTTTCCCCTTACCCAAATCGCCACTATATGTGAAGAAATCGCAATGGCAGACCTTTCTCGGTAACAAAAAATGTGTAAAATAAAAACCAAAGGACGACTCTGTTTACGTATATCTAACCTAAACGCAAACGCACCATTAAAACAAACTAATCCTTTCTTACAAACATATGATAAAGACACCATTGGAAATATATATCAAGAAGGTTTTAGATGGGAGTTGTGTGTTTTCACAATGTCAATAGAAATTCTCATCGAACAAAGTTGTACAAAGCATATTATCTTCAAAGCTCTTAAAAGTAAAAGAAACTGCTTAATTAGAGCGTAGGAGCTCTCTCAGCAGTTCCAGCAATAACAGTAAGCAAATTGTTTCCAAAAGGATCACTGAGATGCTTTGCAAGGTTCTCAACTGGACCTTCTCCAGTAACATAAGCTTGAATGAAGAAACCGAGCATCGCAAACATAGCTAATCTCCCATTCTTGATCTCTTTAACCTTGAGAAGAGCGGCTTGTTCAGGGTCCTTAGCAAGTCCTAGTGGATCAAATGGACCTCCTGGGTGTAGCTTGTCCTCAAAGTCCTACATGTTTAAAAGTATTTTTAGTCTTTGTCACATGAAGAACTTGAATATGTAATAGCTTAAAAATGTAGAGTAATGTACCAATCCATTGGTGATTCTGTAGTACTCGGCTCCTCCGAGGAGAACAACCTCAGCAACTACAGCTAGAACAAGGTTGATTGGGATAGGTTTGCCAAAGTAGTTCAATGTGTTTCCATCAAGAAGCAAAGCACCAGTCTACATTGTTATATCAATAAGATCCATCACATAACACATTCTTTGCTTTGCTATAGAATCTTAAAGTAAAGTGAAGGGTTGAGAAAGTAGCCAAGAACCTTGAACCAGACGGCTTCAGGTCCACAGTTAGCTCCGTATTTGTTTAAAGCTTCAGGGATGATGAAACCAGCAGCTCCCAACATAGCCCATCTCGCATGGATCAATTCAAAAGCTTGGTATCTACAACCACATTCATTATATAACCAATCTTAATTAACAAATTTAAGAGATAAAAGATTGAAACAAAGAAACAAGATTAGGGTTTAAAGAATCTGCTTACTTAGCAAAGTTCTCTGGCTTCTTACCAAGTCCAAAGGGATCATAACCATAGCTGCAATTTTAAACCAAACAAAACTTAAGCACTAAAGCCAAAAGCATACAAAGAGAGAAAGAGACATGAAGAAGTGTCTTACTCTCCAGCAACTTCACCGTTTAAGTACTCTGGGATCTCTGATCTGTCCAAAAGACCATCAGGCAAGAAGATTCTCCTATCAGGACCTACACAAGAATCAAAAATTACAAACACATTCATAGAGAAACATAAGCAAAAAAAATGATTATAAAAAAGAGAAGTAAAAAAGACACATACCATACCACTTAGCGAGCTCATCGCTAGCCGCAGAGACGGTTTTAGCCTTAGGTGGAGGAGCTGGCTTCTTCTTAGAGAACAAAGCAACAGTTTTGAACGTAGCTGGGCTTGATGCCAATGGAGCGGATGATCTTGAAACTGCCCTGAAGTTAAGAGGAGTACCAAGCATTTCCGATACACCCAAAGACGCCATGTTTTTTTTTTTGTAGCCCAAAGTTTTCAAGCTTTTTACTCTGGTTTTAACACTCTTTAGGAGAAAGGAGCTAAGTGAAAGAAGGAAGAGACGAAACTGCTACTATAAGGTGGAGAGTTGGATTCGTTTAGGCTTTTGATTGGTCTGAATTGAAAATGTGAAATATGATTCTGTTCTCTGATTGGTTGTGATTTGCTGATGTGGCTCAAAGATTGGTTTTTGTTGGATAATTTATTTTATCCATATCTTCTGTTTCTTTCTTTTGTGTGGCTTAGCTTCATCTATACTTGCAAACTGTGTTATAAGTATTTTAAACACATGAAATCTCAACTGTTTAATGTCATCCACAAACTTTTCACTGTCTTAAGTTTGGTTTTTCAGTAAAATCCTTAAAACATTTGGAACCATTTGTGGTCCTGTTTATAGACGCAAAACTCTCAAACTCAACGGTTAGATTACCTCATAGGTCCATGACTCCATGACTACCTCCCTACGAAAAATCGGGATTTTGGATTTCCCCGAAGCAGCCGAATAGTTCTGGTAGTGACCAGACCCAAAAGTCTACCACATGTAAAGCGTCTGGATCGAAACTCAAGTGATCAACCGGTTTACGCAGTGTTCACACACCGTGGAACCGAACCAGAGGTTGTAGAGGATTTATGCACTTGGCCCTAGAAATGAAATCACTATGCCACTATAGGCGGGTTCTACCTCTTTAAACTGAGTTATGTAAAAGCTGAAACTCACACTTCATACAAGCTGAGCCACAAACAACAACTCATAGCACCAAAATCGGTACTCAAAAACTATACACATTACCAGAACAATAAGTCTACCATGTAAGTTATCGCGAATCCATCTTTATACCCTTGTAGCGAATTTATACCTTTGGCCCTAATGATGAGATCAACGTGCCAATATACGCAGGTTCTACCTCTTTGAATCGGGCTACGCAAAAGCTCAAACTCACACTTTACATTAGCATTTGAGACCCAAGTTGAGCCATAAACAACAATTCATAGCATCATTACTTACATTCAAACTATACACATTACTAGAACAAATAAGTCTACCTATACCATACGCAATTGTACAAAACGAACAGAGAATAATTCACAACCCCGCCTCTAAATTCTGAAACTAAGAACAAAGCAAACACTTAACATTTACTTTGAAGCTACAACAAGCTATAAAAATACTAACTTCATCATCTTCTCCACTTCTCATAGCATCATTATTACTTACACTGAAACTATACACATTACCAGAACGATAAGTCTACCATGTAAATTATTGCGAATCCGTCTTTATACCATACGTTAATTATACAAAAAGCCTGGGACTAACATTCTGAATCTAACATATACTTTGAAGCTACAATAAGATATAAAAATACTAACTTCATCATCATCTTCTCCACTTCTCAATCTCTTTCGAAGTCGCTTTCGCAAACTTCTTAGTGGTAACAACAAGTTCATCAATCAAAGAATCAACATCACTCCTGTCAACAAAACAAGTAAGCCAAAAAAAAAAAAACAATCTCCTTCAGTTCTAACTCAAGTTAGCCACACACTAGAATCAAAAAATTCAACACAAAACGTAAATTTCAACTCACAGAGATGGTTTCCCAACGTTATAGTAAGATCGAGAATGATCATAAGCAGCGCCTCTTCCAACACCATAGCCAAATCCAACACCAATTCCACAACCAGCTCCAAATCCAAGACCAAACTGTAATCCAGGAACTCCTGGTCCGAATCCTACACCTGTGTTTTCATCAATCTCTACTCAATTAACCGATTCTAAATAACAGCTTCGACCGGTTTTGTAAATCAAAATTTGGTGGGAAAATTAGAAATTTTTACCTCCGATTAGACCGGCGCCGAAACCGAATCCGCAACCTATACCGAGTCCAAAGGCCGGACCAACTTTTCCGATGTCTCTGATTCTCACTTGAGGAAGTTTCCATAGTAATCCTTTGTCATCGTCTCCGTTGCTCCTTCCGTTGCTCATCGTCGTCACGTCTCTCTGTGTCTCTTTCTCCGTTGATTTCGCTTATACTTACTTAGAATGGGCCTATTATAATAAGTAATGTAAGGCCCATTGTTATAAGCCCAATTGTCTTCAAACTCAAAAGGTATCTAAAATTATAATAATAATAATTTTTTTTTAATTTAATTATTAGATTAAATTTTAATTTTGAAACAAAAGATAAACCAATAAATGTATGACAAATGGCAAATGAGTTTCTTCTTTAGAGACTACAGCATTTCTAACGGAAGACAATTGGCAATATATAAGCCAAATGGCAATTATATAAGCCAAATGGCAATTATAAATAAAATAAAATTATAATTAAATTATAAAATAAAAGATTAACCAATAAATGTATGACAAATGGCAAATATGTTTTATTTTATAATTTAATTATTTATTTAAATTTTTATTTGTTAAAGTGTTTAAACCAGTTAAAAGTTGACAGGTGTAGAATTTGTTTCTCATTTGAGAGACTATCATCATTTCTCTCTTGCTTTTCTATTTTTTCTTTCTTTTTATTTTAATTATTTTTTTATTTAATTTCAAAGTCTCTAAACAAGAGACGTTGATGTTAATGTTCTAACGTTTCTTCCGAGAGACGTTTGTCAATTGTCACTCATCTCTCTTATTTTTTTAAAAAAAATTATTTAAATAGAGAGTATATAAACTAGATACTCCCGAGTTCTAATAAACAGATAACATAAAAATAAGAAATCATAAGAATTTGACCCAAAAATAAAAATAAAATAAAAATAAAAATTAACATCAATTAGTAGTTTCAGTTTGTTTAGTTTTTATTATTTCCGGTAAGCTTTTCAAAATTATGTTTGTTATCAGTTATTCATTTATTTGTTTGATTAATTTTTTTGTTAATAATATTTTTTTTGCTTAAGTTAATGTAAAAGTTCTTCTGAAATCAGTAACGTTTGTTTTTTCTTTTCTTTTAGAAAAAATATTACTGATTGGTTTACCCTCGTTTTGATACATTATACATAATAACTATACTATTTGATTTACAACACGCGCAAAGAAAAGATAACAATAGACTCTCCTTATAATATATTTTCCATACATTGTTGTGATATTTTAAGCAAAATGCAAACACACTAGCTTAAAGTACATCACACCGAAAAGGAGAAAACTATATAGAGACATACCAAATTTAGTTTGATTTTATTATTTTATATGATATTATATGTCAGAAAGAAGAGGGATAAAGAATCCATCGTCGGCCAGATTTGGCTGTGAATTGCTTAAACCTACCATAAAACATAACTGTTATTAATATAACTTTCCCACTTGGACTCCACCGTCCCACAAACCCATAACTCGCGTCTTCGCAGCCACCATCGCTAACGTTCAGCCGCCGTTTGCAACTGTACCCGGTCGTGAAACCCACATTTCCATATGCACTGCCGTTAAATTAATAAATCAGTAATAAGTATAGTTTTCATGTAAAGTCCTATCATACTTGTTATCTAAATAAGGTATACATATACACACATACACACATTGTAAGAGACATGAATGAGATTAAGCTTCTCATAAACCCATATTGAAACAAGAGTTTTTTTTTGCTTTTTTATTTTGTTAAATTGCAGGAGTTTTGGACTTTTGACTTCTTTTTGGTACCCGAAACCAGCATTTAGTCAATTCCGATTTAAAGAATGTCTTACTGTCCCAAAAGAGATTGAATCTGGGGTACAAGGAAACCAACTTCCTTTGTGCTACGACTAGCTCACCACACATTTGGTACAAAACAATATTTCTAAGCACCAAATCTTTATTAATAATTTATATTCATCAATTTTACAAAAGTTTTTTTTTTTTTTTTGTTTGTTAATTATCAATTTTACAAAAGTTGTAATGCATAAATGGTTAAATCACTTTATTTATTCTTTCAAAGTGACAAGTTTGATTTCAAATTATTGGGCCATATATATGCCATATTATACCATATTATATTCATATTGTATAAGGGTATATATCAGCTATAAATGTTAGTCATTCTGGGCAAATCTCAGTAACACAGTACATAACTCAGACATTTCTGGCACAAGTCTTGTAAACTTTTCTATAATTTTAAATGGGCCAAAACATTTAAAGAAAACAAACCTGATAACTTCGAGAGTGATGTTAAGGACGTTGAAGTTGAGTGGATCTCGTTGTAGTTTTTGCTTTTCGGTGAACGAAATGAGAAAGATGCAAATCACCAAAAAGGAAAGTTGTGATACGAAGAGCCCACTCTTGTTTCCTTCCTTTTCATTTCCAGAAACTTCATCTCCTTCTTTATTCTTCTTCTTTTCATCGGTCAACGGCATCATAAACAGTGTGTATGGAGGAAGATACCTTTTTAATGCAATTATATTCTAGAATTATTTATAGAAAAAAAAAAAAACAATATTGCTTTCTGAATGTAATGAATTGGAGACTGAGACATTCTCCACTAAGCCAAAGTGACAAGTTTTATTCATACTACTCAGGGTCCGAATGGTGACTGTGTATTTGGTAATGTTGAAAGTGCGGATTAAAAATGCGGTACGGTTCAACAGCGGGTCGTGCGATTTTTTTTGGGCCGCTAGGTATTATGTAGAGTGCGGTTTTGAAGTGCGTTTTTTAATCTAATACACATAAACACATATAAATCAAAATCCGCAATACTTTTTCTTAAAACCGCAAATTTTTTAAAAAAAATCTTGATTGGTGTTTATAGTGCGGTTTTGAAAAAACCGCTTTAAATTCCGCTTTTTAATTGTCACCATTCACACCCTGAAATCTAAAATACTAAAACCATGGACATGCAAATTATGATTTACTGATCTATCAAATATTGTCTACCATATTCTCTTGTAGTTAAGTTCCTTTTTGGTAATTATTTTCATGCCAACTTTGATATATTGAAGCTGCCAACGCCGTTCTGATGTTTTTTTTTGGACTCTTCAAAAACTTATACATATAGAAGATTCATCATCCAGTTGATCGAAAAAAAAAAAAAGAAGATTCATCATCGATCCAATATGTTTATAATTAATTCAAATTTGAAATATTAAAAATAACATATTTAAATTCCACGAAAAACCTGACTCAATAAGTAAAACATAAAAATATAAAAGGCAAAACATTTGGACTTTGTACCTAATCTTTTTTGTTTTTTGTTTTTGACATCAGAACTTTGCACCTAATCAACATGTGTGTTATATATTTTCCTAGGAGTCTTTTTTTACTTAAAAACTTCAATAGATCGGTTAAGTAATAAACAAACTTTTTAACATATGTATTCTTTTGGTTACTTAAATTTTGTTTTTAAAGCGTTAAGTTCATAAATTTTTACATTTTTCGTAAATGACAACAAATTCTTTTATCACAAAGCGTTTGGAAGACATTTTGTTTCTCTACATTTTTAATGCCTTCCTAACTCAGTTGTATGAAAAAGCTGTCAATTTTTAAGTACTTAAGTTAATCTCCATTAATATAGATAATACTACTCATTCGCTTAGCTTATTAACTGGCGGATTGATCAGCCAAAGAAATATATCCAACTGACTGATCACTCATACATGAATGAGTGGCGTAACGTGCTACAGAATCATACTTTGTTTTTCGTAAAGAATAAACAATAATAATTACTATAGTTTATTTGGCAAACAAAAGAACGTACAATCTTTAGAGGTTTTTATTTTAATTTTCCAAACTATGTCAAACAATTGATATATGAGCATCCGTGATATGTTTCTGTAGGGAAAAATGGACATATTCCCATGTGGTCACCGCCTTGCATTAACTGCGGGTCGGTATGTACATGCATATGTAATACACTAATACTACATACACAAGCTCATTATATAAGAATACATTTATTATACTCTATCCCTTTCATATCATTTGTCATTTTAAAAGTTAAAAATCGTTTTATATTATTATCATTTTATATTTTTAATATATATATTAAATAAAATTTCCAGTTTTGGTCCAGTTATTATAATATTTTGATTAATAAAATAAAATAAAATAAACATTAAATAAGAATAAAATAGAAGACTCAATTATTTTCTTAATCAAACGTAAAATGACAAGTGTTATAAATCGAAGGGAGTATTGGATTGGCAAATAACTCTGATCTTAAAATGCTTAGTTGAAAAAAATTGGACTATTCAATACGTATACATACTATATTTGTGAGAAACTGCATGCATTTATATATATGCATCACACACCGCTTTTTTCAAAATTATTTTTCTTGGGAATGTAATAAATTGTTAGTTATATAATTATATTAATCATATACTTAAAAATAAAATTTGTTTAATCATCAATACAAAAATTATGTATTAGAAATATTTATTTAGAACATGCTATTTGAATAGTATGTCGACTTCCACATGTGTGAGAGAATATGTGGAAATAATTGTACGTTTGGACCGTACTATAGGCAGTCAGTAAATCAAGATAGATTTTAAGTTCATGCGAATGCAAAATGTAAATGAGGAAACACAGAGAGAGAGAGAGAAAGAAGAAGAGAAATGAGTTCACTCACATCATGAGGATGAAGTGTATCAATATAGCTGGTGAAAGTGTGGAAATGTCGACAATTGTTTCTCCGGCATGTCTCGAGTTAACCACTTGAAACAACGATCCAACAAACTTCTCGTACCAACTCATTCCTTCAAGAGACTCGGAGCTCCACTCAAAGGCAGAGAAAAGAAGAAACTGTATCATCACAAACCCTAACACCGTAACTAGAAGTTGAACACAAAGACGAACGGATAGAAGATGATAATATCCCATCTTCTTGTGGTTCTTGAGAATATAACCAAACTCGTCGCGCTTTGTGATCTTACTAAGTCCCCAAATGAGCAACACCAAGAAGCAAGGGAACAACGTGTTTCCCATCAGTACTTGAGGGATAAGGAGCAAGAGAAGGCCCGAGTTCTTGCGGAAGATGATCATGTTCTCATTCGTGGGGACAAATCCACCGTTTGCGAACGTGGAGACAGTTGTGAAGACTGAGAAGGTGAGAGGTGCGAGTCCCTTTGAAGTAAGAACATTTTTGGCCGTTTTAACAACAGTTACGTACATAAGAAGCAACATGGATCCAGCTAGGTTTGTTACAAGATGGTAACCAAGAACCACTGAGTACAAGCACTTAGATGCCCTCTCATTGATCTGGCTAGGAACCTCACGATGATCAATAACGTTCTCGAAGTCAATACGCCGTTCCACGATCGGACGGTCCAAGTTAAAAGAGCCAACAAGGTCTCTAACCTTGTTATGAGGGAAGACGAACTTGGAGAAATGGGAGAAATAGAGAATAAGGAAAGATGTAAAGATTTCGGCTCCCATGAACATAAGGATAGCAATGATGATAAGTTGGGTGTTGGAAAAGTCTTCCATGTCGATCGTGGACATGGAAGAGCTGGTGATGGCGGAGACAGAAGTGAAGTAAAGGTCCAAGTCATGAAGACGTGAAGTGGTTCTTGGCCTCGAGGTCTTTAGTGCCAAGAACCCTAAAAAGGAGAAAGACAAAAAGTATATGAAGTAGAGGAAGAAGGGAGAAGGAGATTTAGTAAGTTGCGAACGGATTTTAGCTAATTTCGCTCCAACTCTCTCCATTTTTTTTCTTCTTTTTGGATTGGTCTATGCATTATTCTTGGTCGCCCATAACGTGTCTATATATATTATTCTTGGCCATAGCGTGTCTATAACGTGTATATATGATGACAAATAATTGACAATTATGACGAACATTACAACATCATGTGTCTAGCTATAAGTGAAGAGATTAGAGTTAGAATACATCCATTAGGATTTTAGTTATGAGATGCCGTTATAAAGGCATACGACAATAGTAATCGTCTTTTTTTCACGTATTTCTCATAGTATCTTATATGTTTTAGTTTGGGATCTTACGATTATTAAAAACGTAAAATAATATAATAATATCAAACAAAACTTGTTGAAGTAACTATTTATAGTTGAATGAAAATATAGTCATGTCAACATCAAACTGTTGTTTGAAAATATACATCAATCAGATAAATTTGAGTGTCAATGGTGTACATAATAAAAAAAATTCAGCTAGATTCAGCTATTTCGCCAACAACATTTAGACAAAAAAAAGAAAAGAAAAGAAATGAATTGAAGAAGATTTAACAATTCTTCTAATACAAACTAACACATAAATATATTGTTTTGGATACAACATCAGATAATATTTGATATGTGAATGTGAGTCGGATGAATAGACCTAAGGACTAACGTGGCATTTAAAATTGTCAATGAGAGAACTAATCATTAAACTATCACTACCACAAAACTAATTATTAAGCTATATGTTATCATATGACTCATTGCCCTTTTTATTAATCTACTAGCTAGCTAAACCATCATATATATAATTTTGATTTAGTTTTAGATAATATTATTTTTTTTATTGATAAATCGCAGAAGTTTCAAATTTTTGGTACGTAATCTCTTTTGGTACTCTATTTGTTAGTCCTATTCATAATTATATGACCATACTGTGAGGATGAGAACTTGGTGAACAAGCAAATGGTAACTAGAGTTAATATAAGTTGAACTCTGGTTTGGTTAAAGCTTTGGACCACAAAGAGGAGTGTTTGAGGGCAACACCAAACCGTGTTTGAGAGGGATCTTTTGGGGTTTTGATGGCTACCTTAGGTTTGAAGTTGTCTCCTATATAAAAGGATATATGAAGACGTGAGAAGGAAGCCGGCTAAGTGAGGCCAAGAGAGAGTGAGCAAGATACACAATGTAGTTCTATGGAGAGTGATTGAAAGGGGGGTTTTAGAAACAAGCAAGTATAAGCTTGGGTTGTTTCTAAGTAGCAAATGAGAGAGAGACAATGTGAGTCTTAGCTAGATAAGAGCTTTAGATAATCACTTGTATCATTTGTAAACACCCTTCTTCTTCATAGTGGAGTTGTGGATCTATTGATCCTAACCGGACGTAGCGGCTCGTTAATGCCGTGAACCGGGTTAACAAATCATTTGTGTGCTCCTCTTCTCCCTTTCCTCTGCTCTGTTTATTCTCTTCTTCTTCTTCTCCATTGCTTGCTCTGTTTTGTTTGGTTGATCTTGTAATGTTTTGATGACAAAGGTGAAAGCTTGAGGCTTTGGATGGTTGTAAAACCTAACACATACAAATACAATGGTGGATCCAGAAGAGAATTCTATCCGGAGCACAATGCTAAAATTTTCAAACTTTTTGTTAATTTTATTATATGTATTATAATATTATTGAGACACTTGCCCCACCCCACTAAACCCTACGTCCGCCACTCTGACCTGACCATATAATTTTTTAGTTCTTCCATCTGATTCTGCTTGTAAAATTTAAATTCTTAGGTGAAATTTATGTACGAGCATTTGTAGTGCACATAGACTCTCAAAATCTTTTAAATATATTATTTTAATATTTATAATATAATTTATCTATTTATTTAAATTTTAAATTATAAATAAATAAAATTAAAAATTAAAACTAATCAGATGTTGATCTATGTGAAAAATATTCTAAATTCATCTGTAATACACAAACTTTATACAAAATTCTACTATTTTAGTGTTAGATGGAATTATAAATTGTTTTCTTTTACTTGGAGATTGTTTAAGATATTGTGACTCATGACTCTCTAAGCTTTAATTTAAAATCATATTTATTCATTCGTCTTGTTATTCGTCTAGTTTCCAGTTTCAGCTACCAAAAATCACCGAAGCCCCGAGTAAATATACACTCTACAAATGAATCCAACTCTGACAGTGATATTAGAACTATGTGGAGATTATTATATTCTAAATTAGTATATATCACCGGCAAAAAAAAAAAAAAATTAGTATATATCTAGGACAATTGAACTTACACAGTTTAATTTATTTGAATATTTTAGCTATCACAATTTGGTAAAATATTAAATTAATATGTATTAAGGTCGAGGCTGTGTATATTGTAAGCTAATTTTAAGGAATATGTTGACTTTTGAATCAATTTGTTAGTTAATGGAGTATAATTTGATATACATTAAATTAATATGAATTAAGGTTCGAGGTTATGTATGACTTGAAACCAAATTAATGTGTACTAAGATATATTCTTCGCTAAGCGCCGGTTCATGATTAGAAAAAAAATACTTTATATACATTTTAAATAAAAATTATATATAATAATAAACACATTTATATAATATTAAATTATTCATATACGGGTATTGCATTATATATTTTTGACAAAAATATAACATCCAAATATAAACCAAATTTGATTTAGTTATGTTTAAGTTTTATTTATTTTTATAAAATTTTGAAAGACTTAAAAATAATTAGAGATTTTTTTTTTTCAAATAAAAATAGAAATATATAATTCTATTTAAAATAAAATAAAATACTAAAGGATATTGTATTTTCTGTGTTCATTGGTTTAATATAAATATATATATATATATATATATTTTTTTTTTACCTATAATAATTCATTAAAATTATCATTTTGCAGTAGAAGTCTTTGTAATATTTTACACTGTTAATTTCATTTAAAAAAATACTTCATAATATAATAATAATATTAGGATGTCTAATGTTGAACAATAAGTTGGTCAATTTGAGTAATCATTCAGATAATAATTTTGGTTCATGTGCACCAAAATTGAAGTATGATTAAATATTGAATTCTGATTAGGATTAACTTTGTTTCTATTATTAATATTAATTCGATTAAAATTAGTCAACAAATTAATCCTAGTTCAAATTTGATCTAAACAGTTTTAGTTTTGAAATGATCATTTATACTACATATAACTTTTTTATAATTAATGAATTGGACAATAATTAATTCCTCAATAATTTCATGTCTACCTAATTATATCAACTGTGTGACGGATCTGTAAAAGCTACGGCTCGCGTCTATATAAGAAAGAGGGAAATGGTAACCATTATTATCAAAACAAGATTGGTTCGCATACCTAAAATCTATGAAGTGAGAATTTGATTTGGCTATTTAGAAAGTGTTAAGGTCTTGTTTAGAGTAATTGGTCGGTCTTTTAAGGAAGACTAACGAAGAAGACTCTTCGAACTATATGAATTACAATAGTATGAAAATATTAGGCAAGACAAGATGATGATATACTCCTTATATTATATTTTCATACACTGTTGACTGTTGTCACAGTAACTATATATCCAAACTACAAACAAACTTATAGTACATCACACACACAAAAAAGTGGAAACCTAAAGAGACAAACGAGATTACTTTAATTTTATATATATATATATGTCAAGAAGAAGAGGGATAAAGTATCCATGCTCGACCAGATTTTGCTGTGAACTGTTTAAACCTACCATAAAACATTACTATTATTAGTATGAACTTTCCAACTGGGCTCCATCGTCCTACAAACCCATAACCTGCGTCTTTGCAGCCACCGTCGCCGAGATTTAGACGCCGTTCGCAGCTATATCCGGTTGTGAACCCCACGTTTCCATATGCACTGTCATTACAATAAACATTTTTTTTGTATCACTAATAAAGTAGTAAGTAATAAGTTAAACTAAAAAAAAAAGAAAAGACGACAAATAGTAAGTATAGACTGTATAGGTTTATTGGTTCTCTTTTATCACTCTTGGGGCTTTAATGGGTTGTATATATATAAAAATATATTGATAAATAATGGGTTGTATGTTATGCAGAAAACAATAGGCTAGGCTGTAAACTTTTTATTTTCTTATGCATTCAAATAGAAAGCATTTACCCCCAAAAAAAAAGAAAAAAAAAGTATATTGTATATATAGTTTTCATGGAATGAACTAAGTATTTTAAATATAATACTTCTTTTTTTTTTTATTAGTTGTCATTTTAGCTTGTTTTACATAGATTAAGAAAATAACTGATTTTTCTCTTTTACCTTTAATTAATGTTTATTTAGTTTTATTTCATTGGTAAAAACATTAAAACAATAAGGACAACAAAGAAAAATTTGTCAAATGCATTGAAAACATAAAACAATAAGTAATATGAAACTAGTTTTAACTTTTAAAACGATAACTAATATAAAACAGAAGGAGTATATGGAAGTACCTTACCAGAGAAAATCAAAAATTTTATTATTTTGATATAACCTAAAATTTAGGGTGCTGGTTTCTTAAACACTGATAGTTAACACATAATCACTCAAAGTTAATTGGCAAAGAGTAGATGAAAGTATATTTTCATATATTACTCCATATCCTAGCATACGTTTGATCTATATAATATATATGTACAAATACACACATACACGGATGCAGGATAATATATAGAGATAAAAAAAAAAAAAAACACCTGATAACTTCGAGAGTGATATTAAGGACGTTGAAGTTGAGTGGATCTCGTTGTAATTTTTGTTTTTCGATGAAGGAAATGAGAATGATGCAAATCGCCAAAAAGGAAAGTTGTGACACGAAGAGTTCACTTTTCTTTCCTTCCTTTTCATTGTCGGAATCATCATCTCCATCTTTATTCTTCTTCTTTCCATTGGTCAATGGCATAAACAATGTGTATGGAGGAAGGTACCTTGTCAACGAAATTATAATTACTTATTAATCCCTAGAGTTATTTATAGAAAATCAAAAAATTCTTTGTGAATATAATTGGAGAGTAAGACATTCTCCACTACCTCGAAGGGACATATTTAATTTTATTTTACAGAATCTAAATCCATGGATGAATTCTGATTCACTCCATCAAATATTGTCTACCACATTTTTATCAAAAGAAACGAAAAAACAATGTCTACCACATTCTTTGTTGGTGCTTTTCTAGTAATTATATATATGTTTATATACACATGTACGGATAAAAACTTCAAATTTACTTTTAAGTATTGAAGATTATTGTTTTCTAGTAGACTTATTTTGTGACTGAAACTTGACCAAGTCACAGAATTTTTTTTTTGTTATGAGCGTAAAACGTTTTGAGTGCTAAACTTGACAAACTAAATAACAGTTTTTTCTGTAGTGAGAAAAAATAAAAATCCATAAAACAGCTATTAAATATTTAGTGTTATAAACAACATGCTTCATGTCAGATTTAAATCCGAATGATAGCACATTAACAACACTAATATAAACCGTTAGATTATGTATCTTTGTCTATTTTAAATTAATTATTATACTATGGTTTTTTGTTTTTTGTTTTTTGTTTTTTTTTTTACTATGTACTATATATACTTATTATGTTTTTGTACCGAAGATATACCAAAATCAACATTAATCTCCAACCTATATGAAACACGTAATTTTTTCAGTCATGGTTAAACTCGAGTCTTATTAAGTTTCTCAATCCATAGGATAGGAGTGATTACTTGAACCAAATGGCTCAAGTTAGTTATAGTTAAAGTTAAGTTTAATTTAATATGATAAGCTTTCATTTTCTAAGCTGATTAATTAACTTGCGGATTCAGCCAAAGCAATAGCACCGGTACGAATACAAAAGTTTGGTTCTATATACCACCCCACTCATAGGTGCACGCTACGTGCTAGTTGCTAGACAATCTTAAAATAGACAAAAAAATGTATTTTTGGGTAAGGAATAACAATAATTGTTAGGAAAATGTTTGCTTTATGTTAAAGTTAGGTAAATGATTTAAAGATTTTCCAAACTAAGTGAGATAACAAACCCATGCATTATGCATAATATGTTTGATGCTTCTGTAGTAAAAAGTCGACCAACTTTCGCGGAGTGACCTTTTATTCTCTATTATATTAGTAATATCTCAATTTTTTTAGCAAAAAATTATTCCTTACATGCACTTTTTTACCGGACTAGCCACAGATAAAATCAGATTAATTAGATAAAAATATTTTGAGTACATGCAAATGCAAATAATAAATGAGGAGATATAAAGATAAAGATGAAGAGAATTATATAAACTTACATCATGATGATGAAGAGTATCAAGATAGCTGGGGAAAGTGTGGAGAGGTCAACAATGGTCTCTCCGGAATGTCTAGAGTTTGTGACTTGAAACAACGATCCAACAAACTTCTCGTACCTACTCATTCCTCCAAGAGACTCGGAGCTCCACTCAAACGTGCAGAAGAGAAGGAGTTGTATCATTAGAAACACTAACACTGTCAATCCAAGATGAACACAATGCCGGATGGATAGTAAGTGAGAGTATCCCATCTTTTTGTGGTTCTTGAGAATGTAACCAAACTCGTCGCGCTTTGTGAACTTATAAAGTCCCCATATGAGCAAGAACAAGAAGCAAGGGAACAAAGTGTTTCCCATCAATACTTGAGGGACTAAGAGCAAGAGGAGACCCGGGTTCTTGCGGAAGATGATCATGTTCTCATTCGTGGGGACAAATCCGCAGTTTGCGAACGTGGAGACAGTTGTGAAGACAGAGAAGGTCAGAGGTGAGATTTCTTTGGAACTAAGAACATCTCTTGCCGTTTTCACAAAGTTAACATATACAAGAATCAAGACAGAGCCAGCTAGGTTTGTTACAAGATGGTAACTAATAACCACCGAGTACAAGCACTTAGATGCCCTTTCATAGATCTTGATAGGACCTTCCTGATGATCAATAACATTCTCAAGGTCACTATGGGGATCCTCGATCGGATGGTCCAAACTGACCGAGCTATGTCTAATCTTGTTATGAGGGAAGGTGAAGTTGGTGAAATGGGAGAAGTAAAGGTTGAGAAAAGAGGTGAAGATTTCACCGCCGAGGAACATAAGGATAGTGAGGAAGATAAGTTGGGTGTTGGAGAAGACTTCCATATCAACGGTGGACATGGAAGAGACGGTGATGGCAGAGACAGAAGTGAAGAAGAGGTCCAAGTCATGAGGACGTGAAGTGGTTCTTGGCTTCGAAATCTTGAGAGCCAAGAACCCTGAAATGGAGAAGGAAAAGAAATATATGAAGTAGAGGAAGAATATGGTGGAACTAGATTTGGCAAGTTGCCAACGGATTTTAGCTAATTTTGCCGCAACTCTCTCCATTTTATTTCTTGGCTTGGTCTATGCATTATTATTGTGCTATGGGGTTGTGTTTATATATTACACGCACATGAAAATTCTCAGCCACATAATATATGATGACTATTACTAACATGACTACATTGTCTATTTCAACTCGGTTTTTTTTTTCCATGTTGTCTTTTCAGCTTTGTGGGGGTATTGATAAGTGAGTAATAGAAATTCTATACGAAATGGCCGGAATAGGAAAATAACTCAAATGTTGTGATGACTATTTTAGTTGAATGACGTGGAAAAATTCTCTTGCTTAATTGGAAAGAAAATAGTTCTTCTTTTATGTTTTTTTTTTTTTTTTTTTTTTTTGATATATAATTTTGGATTCGAATCAACATCAAACTAAGATCCAAGACTAAAACTTGTTCCAACCACATTCGACTTAAACCGTCCAACTAGTCTTAGGGTAAGCCAAGACAACAGAAAAATCTTAGTCCAATAGTTAAACACCTAACACCAAGTTTGGGGGATCTGCTTTAACTTGTTTTGCAAGGATACAAACGGTCTCAGCTCATGTTTCCCAAAACATGTAATTTTGTTCCTAGCTGGAGTTTAACTTTAAATCCAGTGGTGAGCATGTAACAAGGTTTTAGGGATCGTAATTTTTTTCTTTCTCTGGTCTATAACAATACGACAACTCATTCTTCAAGTGGGGGCAAGTAGATCACTACTCCTTGGTTTCAAGATCGTAGTTAATCGCATGCAAACAGGTTTTGAAGTTTTTATTTTAAATATACAGTAAACAAACAATTTAAGAAAAATATGCTAGCAATTAAAAAGACAATTAAAGAAATTAACAAAGAAAAAAAAAATTAATTAAGCACTAGGATATTCAAAATATTAAATTCATTAGGTCATGGTGCGAAAACATGCACTAAGCTAAATCATCAGTAAATCATAGGACATGAAAGGCTAAGGAAAACTATTTCACTTCCATTAACCACTTTACTAATTATCCAATTAAGCTAGACTCTCATTTTCTAGTTGTAGTGTTGTACAATCAATAAGCATGAACAAAAGTTCAATTAGTCCTCAAATAATCATCAATTTTCATTGCTTAGGTAAGACAAACTCATTTTAAATTTGATCTAGACATTTTGTTGAACACTTTCGAGACACAAAACACCAAATTTATAATTTAGCTATGAGATTACTCACTCATGATTAAAACAAACAAAAACAACAATAAATGTAAAGCATAACCATAAGGAAAGACAGAGAGAAAGAAATGATGAGAGATTCTTCACGAATTTGGATGAGATGTTATTCTCATCACAAAGGTATAGCATAAAATATCTCCTTTCTCTTTCTCACACTTAGCACAAACTTAAGAATATTTGAAACTTGATTAAAAACTAGGATGAAAAATAAAATAAAGTTTAATTTCTATAGAAATGGGTGAACAAGGTCGACCTGAGTCGATCCGGATCAGATCTTGAAGTAAAAAATAAATGTACATACTAAAATGATCTGCTTTGTTGACCAAAAAAAGAAAGATAAAGAACTAAAATTATCTCCTAATGGCTTTGCTTATTTGCAATTGATGGATCTCTCTTTGGAAGTTGTGCTTTTCGATGTGCCATGATGACATTTTATCACACTCCTAAATCTACCATAAATTTTGAACTCCAGGTCGGAAAAACTTGAAACCACCCTCAAAATGAAGCTAACTTAATCTTCTATGTCGTGATCATGTCATTTCTATCAAACACAATATTTTGGACCCATATGGATAGTTATATATCATCATATATATTGATTGTTTGCGTCCAAATGTGTATTTTCTATGAAATGACTCAAACCAAACAAAACATACCCAAAAAATTAACCACAAAGAGGCTAAAAGAAAAAAGGGAAAATAAAAACATAATGGAGAATACAAGTGGTAAAAAGGGGACAAATCAACCATCACAATAATAATAATTAAAAAAAATATTGTCATTACATTTTTTCTTCATTTTATTTAATTCAAACTAGATCTGAAACCGATTACATCATAGAAAAAGATCGACAAATAAAATACAAAATAAACACTAAAAAGATCTACAAATAAAATACAAAAAAAACACTAACTGTCGTTTCCGCACATTAAGCGAAGACAAACATTTTTGATGACACATTACATTACATTATGATATGCCTTTCTATCTCTTAAACTCTTGTTATTTTTTTTTTTGCTTTTTCTATTTTGTTTAATTCTTGTAGTTTGAACATTTATACCAACTCTGCAAGAAAGCTCGAACATGAGGCTTCCTGTTTTTCCACGTAATCTTTCAAAACTCGAATTTGTTTTTTTTTTTTTTGTTTTTTTTTTTTTGCAGAAAAGAAGCATCATGAACGCTTAATGGATGTTTCGTTATATTGTGGTGCCAAAAAAAAAAAAAAATGAAAGATAGTATTATACAGTTTCTGTCGACCCTCCCATAACATATTAATTGATATAACTGATTTCAATAACAGGGTATTTTGGAAAGACACTATAACAATGCCGCGGTCATTAGATCCAGATTTCCATCTTTCATAATTATTTAAAAAAATTAAAAAATATTCGAGAGAGTTTATTCGCACGAGGGATAAATTTTTGTATTTTTTTATGCATGATAGCACTAAGAAGGGGACCATTTATGAAATCTAGGAGATGATATGATATAATATTTAAATCGTGATGTTTCAAATCACTTGCTAGGTGGCCACTAATATAACGTTACATATTTAGAGAGAATTAAATTCGAGCCTTGATAAAGATGTTGACATGACGTACGACGAACCTAATATGTGCATCCTGCTCATATGCGTTTGGCACTTGAAAATCCTTTCCTTTATAAATATAAAATGTTATCTTATGCTAACTTTTAATCAATTTATATACGAAAGTCAAGAGATAATATAAGAGATTCGAAGCCACCGATAAAATCTCGCATTATGGTGATTAACTTTTAGAATAGAAGAAAGGTAACACTAATTTATAAACGACGTAAAAGTTAGATTATGTACACTAATAGAAAAATAAAAATACGAAAGGTCATTAAATGGAAAATTAGTACCACATAAGTGACCTCTCTTTTGGTGTCTTTATATTCGTCTAGCTGTCTTGATGAAGCTTTAACGATGAGAAAATTTTCAGTAGGCCAGACTGTGTAAACTTATTTATAGATAAACAAATAGTACTATATTAACAACCCATTTTCTTGTTACATCTGATTTGTTGAATTGTATCAGACAAGAGACTTGACTATATCCGACTTTTAAATTGTAAACATCTACAGCAAACATCTATGATGAGAGAACATTGTAGATAAAATTATGTAAGTGTAAATTACATGAACCTCAAGATATTGAAACATCTAGTTTAATCACATAATAGATATATATGGAGATATAATTAAGCATCCTCTATTTATTGTACCAGCAGAGTCTTCATGAGCGGTTTCCTGCATGGAAGATAAAAACTTAGTCTTTAAGTCAAAGTTTAGATTTCACTACCTTTGTGACTTTGTCTATAAATTGTTCTAAATGTTGAGGAGTTTTTGTGTTCATTAGTCATTTTGATATACTAAATGTATGTCTTTATAGGTAGAGAGAAGGTCGAATTCCGAATATGGGTTCTTTTTTTTTTTTTAATTAATCTCAATTATCTCTTAGAGATAAAAGCATGAAAGACAAATACAAATACGTTTAACACATGTCATGCTCGTGATACTTGTCACACATAATTATGATACTTATCGTTTTTTCGTTACACTCGTTGTGCATGCTCTCGTTTTACCGTCATTTTCTACAAATGAAAAACTCATATTGACCGCCAAATATATATTAAGAAATAACAGTTCCTATTACAACCACATACTTTAATAGGAAAATGAACTATTCTTTACAAATTATATTTTTTAAATAGTATTTTTTTATTGAGAAATTCCTTCAAATAGCACCAAAACAAGTTTCTGCTTCACAAATAACACACATTTTTATTTAGGACAAAGATAGCAATTTATGAAGTTCATAATTTAATTTTTTTGTTTTGGGTTAACTATATTAGAATTTAGAATATAGTTTTTAGAGGGTAAAGGGGTACAATTTAGGGTTTAGGGCTTAGGATTTAGGGTTTTTTAAATCCTAAACCTTAAAAATGTAGGGTTAGGATTACCCTCAATGATATTTGTGTCTTAACTGAAAATGTGTGCTAAAAATGTCACAAAAACTTCATTTTGTGCTATTTTTGAAAATTGCATTTTTTTAATTCGTGTAGTATACTTTTAATTGGATTTATTTTATTTTAGATGTAAGATAATTATAATAACCAATAAAATGTTATAAAAAGTTGTATATAGATTGTGTCGAGGATTGATTTTCAGAATCTACCTAACGGTTAAATTTGTTTGTCATGAGAAAATGTTAATGTTGTTTGGTTGATGATGAGCGTACAATATGCAACTTGACCGTTGAGAAGCGAATTTAACAAATTGGTTTGTCTTTACAAGTCAGAATATTAAACATAACTGGCGATAATTATAAAGTATAATCATCATCATCACAAGTGCAATATTTAGATCAACTTCCCATCTTATTTTTCCATTAAGACAATGAAAAATCAATTAGCTTCGGGCAATAATAACATATCGTGAAAGTGACTCTAACACCATAAACTTGTGGGCTATTTTTTTTGGTTTTTGTTTTAAAGAACACCATAAACTTGTGGTTTATAGTTTGTTCTCTGTCTTTTCCCACTATCTTTGCAGATTAGTGGTCCATCACTAATCGGATGGTACTATCTTAAACCAATTACTCTCTTCTTCATTCAAAACCTACCAAACTATATATAAATTCTACAGTTTCATCATTTTCCAATGCTAGGAAATTTTAATACTCTTTTTCTTTTTTTGTCAATATAAGAAATTGATTTCTTTTGTATCTAAAATATGAAGAAGACATTGAGAATCCACAACAATTCTTTTTCTATAATATTCTATGGGTAAAAATCTCCAAGAAAATGTTTTTAGTGAATTGATATGAGATAACTTAAGCTTAGATCAGTTACATTCATATTGAATAAGTCTACTGAACTCGTTAAATATTGAATAAGCCTATAGGAAATTGCCAAAATAATCGAACCAAAGTCATCAGAGCAGTCTCAAGTGCAACTCATTCCTTTAGGGAAAACAACAAAGTCGCCTGCTTCGATCTCTACGCCTTCTTCAGATCCATCAGGGTACACTTTCACTTTCCCCTCTAACAAATAACAAGTCTCCTTTGCATCATAAGTCCATGGAAACTTGCTTGGAGGACAACCCCACCTATGCCACCATTTCAAATGTCACTCACCAAAATCGAATTCGACAAAAACAAACAAAGCTACAAGCTTTCTTCTCCAGGCAAGAAAAAAGATAATGCCATGTAACTTGTCATTGAGAAACAGCAGCTATATGCATTCTACATATGACAATATCAACGAAATCAAATTCGACAAAAAAAAAAACTTAAATATAAAAATGCAGCTAAAGGCTTTCTTCTCGAGGCAAGAAAAAAGATTAAAACTTTCAGTTTCAGATGGATCAATTGATGTAAAGATTGACCAATCCACCCACAAAAATAGAAACTAGAGCAATTGCAAATAACATAATGCCATGAACATTGCCATTGAGAAACTGCAACTATATGACAAAAACAAACAAAGTTAAAAGCTTTATTCTCTGGGCAATAAAAAGGTTAAAACTTTAAATTTTCAGATGGATCAATTGATGTAAAGATTATACAAATACACCCACAAAAATAGAAACTAGAGCAATTGCATATAGCATAATGCCATGAACATTGCCATTGAGAAACTGCAACTATATGTCAAAAACAAACAAAGCTAAAAGCTTTCTTCTCTGGGCAATAAAAAGGTTAAAACTTTAACCTTCAGATGGATTAATTGATGTAAAGATTATACAATTCACCCACAAAAAATGGAAAACTAGAGCAATTGCATATAGCATAACGCCATGAACATTGACATTGTCGAGAAAAACAAACAAAGCTAAAGGCTTTCTTCTCCAGGCAAGAAAAAAGATTAAAACTTTTAGTTTCAGATGGATCAATTGATGTAAAAATTATCCAATTTAACCATAACAATAAAAAAAAACTAAAGGAATTGCAGATGATTTATTTTCAGCAATCAGCAGCAGTAACAACACAAAGCTAAAGGCTTTTTCTTCTCTAAGCATTAAAAAAGATTCAAACTTTCTTATTCAGCAGCAACAAATGAATACATAGATCAATTTGAAGATTGTATAAAAGTGGAACTGAGTGAAGAGACTGATCAGAGAAGAAGGGGAATACATACTTGGGCCAGTTACGAACACCGAGTTGAGTGAGTTTGGACTCAGGTGGATTCTTCTCAATCTTGATTCCTAATTTCTCAGTAGCCATTGACTCAGCTCGAATCGTAGCCATTGATGGTCTTCTTGAATTGTAAGGTTTGTTCAAAGTTCTTATAAGCACCGGCCGATATGGATTAATGCTTGTTAAATTCACAAGTCCGATGCAGCCCATTTTGCTTTCTTAGTAATTACACTTCTCACTATATTTTTTTGTTAATGTTAAATATATAACTGTTCTCTGGTTCTAACTGCAATTGAATGAAACTTTCATTTTTTATTAAATTTTTTTTTGTCTGGACCAATTCGTAAATTTTGTTTTGATATAATATGATCCATTCATGCCTTATCTCTTCAGCCCTTTAGATAAATTTACTTAATTGATATTGTATTTGGTTACGAGAATTTTTGAAATTTTAGAAGTCAAAGATATTTGCACCAAAAAAAAAGTCAAAGATAAAACTTAAAAGGGAAAAAAGTAACAAATAATAAAAACCAGTCATATTTTCAAAATTTCCAGAAATATTGAACGCAAATAATCTAATAATCTATACTAAGTGTGTGGTTTATGTTATGTTACAATTAATTGGTATGTTTTATTACAAAATAAAATTTTAGAAATTTTACAAACACTTGATATATTTTATTACAAAATAAATAAAAAAACTTAAATTTTAAGCGTTGTATGTAAATAATTTATTTATAGGATTACTTATGACCAAATAACATATTATATAGCCGAAAAATAATAACCAAGTAGCATACTCTCTCCGCTTCTTATAAATCAAATTTCTAGGATTTTTACACATTAAAAAAAAAATATTAAAAATTGATTATAAATACATCAATTTTTGTGATTAAAAATTCTATAACTTTAAACCAATAGTATTTAATTTTTTTTTTCCTAGAGGTTTTCAATTCATTATCAATAACTAATAAAACATGCATAGAAAACCTGAACAATTGATTTTTGAAACATTTTTTTCTCTAAAACCGAATTAATAAGGAACATTCCTAGAGGTTTTCAATTCATTATCAATAACTAATAAAACATGCATAGAAAACCTGAACAATTGATTTTTGAAACATTTTTTTCTCTAAAACCGAATTAATAAGGAACATAGGGATATAAGATAACTGACAAATAATTATATGTTTAATCTATATAATATCATAGATTCATAATAATAACAGACGAATGATAACCAATTAATATATCATATAACAAGCAAATGATCATCTATCTAATTCAAAAATTTAGCCATTTGAAAAAAAAAAACTAAGAGTCATAAATTTTCATCAACTATCAAAGTGGCAAATATATTGGCATTTACAATATGTAGATATCAAAGTGAAAAACAATATGCAGTCACCATTGGTGTAGAATGTTACTTACCATGAATTTTGGACAACCAAAAACTAAAAACTGTAATTCGCTACGACAACAAACAATGCATGTTTGTCAGTTTTTTTTTTCATCTAGAACAACTTGTGCATGGTAGATTCTCTATAAAAATACTTAAAATGAAAATTTTGATATCTCAAATTTTAACTTGTCATTCCAATTAGTTCAAATTTAGGACATTTCTTTATAATAATTTTCAAATATGTTATTTGCAATGTGTCATAAATAAATTTTCTTGTAGCAAACAAATGTCTTCACTACTTTTACTTTAGGTTCGAATATTTTTTCCTACCCAAACCGTTTTAAAATTATTTTATCAAATATATACATATTATGAATTAAACATATATATAAATACATTCAGTTATATTTCTATGTATTCATTCACATATAATATGATTGATTGGTATGTTAAAATTTCTTGAATGCAAACTCCATTAAATACCCTTTGATTTCTATAAAAGTAGAACCATTAAACCATATGAATTTGAAGCAACACCAACTTCATCTATATGAATCTAAAACAACATCATTCTTATCCATATCCATCTAACAAGACTACACATAGACTTCTTTGTTCGAAAACTCAATCCTTGTTTTTGAAATAAACCGGCAAATGTTTACTGAAAATTGGAAGAGTTGGATATTAACCAAATGTTCATATTTGGTCAAATTCATATGCCACTAATTCAAATTTTTTTAGCACATGATAGATTCCCAATAAACCAAGATGAAAATTTTAATGTTAACATTTATTAACTTTTAGTTATCTTGTCAAAACAAAGTCAACTTTTAATATCTCTATGGAGACCCTCATTTTACATTTCTGCGGAGTCATTCACCTCTAATATGATTGATTGGTATATTCATATTCCTGAATGCAAACTCTTTCTTTTGGTTTTGCTTTTGAAATGGGGTTTTAAGTCTTTTACGTTGAAGGCTTTGTCTTTATAACCAAAGCTTTTATTGTTATTAAACGTTGAAGGCTTTCTCTTTAAAACCAAAGCTTATTTTTTTCTTGTTATTTTTTTAATTTTATTTAATAAATATATGTAATAACAATAGTGAACAAATTTTGTCAACCGTTTATTGTTTAACCCTATTATTTAATCAAAAGTAGTTATAAAGAAAATAAAATGTATAAGTGTTTGACACACCTACTTATTAGTTAAACTCCCTGTTCAAAAACGCGGGCGCCTAGCCGACCGAATAGGCGCTCATCGGGACTTTAACGCCTCGATTTTGTCAAATCGGACTAACTAATCGGAGACCGATTTCTGAACCGAATAATTATTCTAGGCGCTCAAAATTCGACTATTGAACCGATTTAATTAAAAAAAATAAAGTCCAGGCCTTATAACTTAATTGGGCCTCGTCCTTAGCGATGCTTTTATTATGATTGAAGAGGGGAGGTGTAGTGTAGTATTTATAAGTAAGTTTTCAATGCTCTATTTCCTTACCTACCTATGTGGGACTCTTAAATTTTTACATGCCTTTTTTCTTTTTCTTTTGTTTAATTCCTTTCTTTTCTTTTTGTTCATCTTTTCACTTTTAATATTAATTACTTCATCTTTTTCACTATATTCATAAATTACAGAAATATGTATATGTTATAAACTTTAATTTAAAATACTCTACTATTTTATAATTAGACTATTTTCAATCAGTGATATGAATAATTGTATGCTATATATAAAATAATTCAACAAATATTATTCATGATCAATTAAAAAAAAAAAAGGTTTTAAGTTCAAATATATACATTATATATTTTGTAGGTTTGAATAACTTGATTGATAAGTTAATAGTTACATTGTACAAGGTTATTTATAGAGAATACACAAGACCTCTAGAAACCCTAAGAGAATATATACAACGTATGAAATGGAAATATGCTAATAATACAAAGATATAATAATATCTTGTATCATCTCGACACGCCCCCGCAAGATGAACGACCGGAGGAAAGTCCAATCTTGGAAGAGTGTGCTTCAAGTAGAGATCGCGGTACTGGTTTCGTCAATGCATCTGCCAGCTGATCTTTGGACGAAATATGAGAAACCCGAAGAGCTCCAGATTGTACTAACTCACGGATGAAATGATAATCAAGAGCCACATGCTTCATACGAGAGTGAAAGACCGGATTAGCACTTAAATATGTGGCACCAACATTGTCGCAGTAGATGACTGGCTGAGTGGTCGATTTGATACCAAGTTCACGAAGAACAGAAGCAACCCAGCAAAGCTCGGAAGCTGTATCCGCAACAGCCCGATATTCAGCTTCGGTAGATGATCGGGACACCGACTTTTGTTTCTTTGATGACCAAGCAACAGGATGAGAGCCAAGATAAATAATATACGCCCCCGTAGACCGAGAGTCGTCACGATCTCCTGCCCAATCTGCATCAGAGAAGGCATGGAGAGCCACTTGATTGTCTCGACGCAGAAAAATACCACGGTCTCTAGTTCCCGCAAGATAACGTAGAACACGCTTAACGGCAAGCCAATGAATATCCGTTGGACAATGCATGAACTGAGAAAGCTTATTGACAGCAAAGGCAATGTCTGGCCGTGTAAAATGAAGATATTGGAGGCTGCCCACCACTTGTCGATATTCAGCCCCATCCGGAAGAGGCGTTCCTGATGTCAGTTGCAAGCGATCATTGGACATCATAGGAGAAGAAACTGGCTTGGCGGAAGACATGTTTGTACGGTGAAGTAAATCATTAATATACTTCCGTTGATTTAACAATAACCCAGCCTGAGAGCGCGATGCCTCAACACCAAGAAAGTAGCTTAGCTCATCCAGATCTTTCAAGGAAAATCTATTGCTTAATAAATCAATGAAAGTCTGAACTTTGGACGAATCATTCCCGGTGATAATAATATCATCAACATAGACAAGCGTGTAGATAAGTGTGTTGCCCGAGTGTAAGACAAAGAGAGAAGCGTCAGCCAGAGAATTCACAAACCCGGATTGAAGAAGGAAGTTGCGAAGCTCTAAGTACCATGCACGCGGAGCTTGCTTCAACCCGTAAAGTGCTTTCCGTAACTTGCAAACATGAGTCGGCTTGTCTTTGTCTATAAAACCAACCGGTTGCTCCATGTAAACATCTTCAGTTAAGTTACCTTGCAAAAAAACATTGTTAACATCAAGCTGTCGGAGGTTCCAATCGCGTGATACTGCCACTCCAAGTACGATAAGGATCGTGGATTGTTTGACAACCGGACTGAAGGTATCGTGAAAGTCTATGCCCGGTCTTTGATGAAAACCTTTTGCAACTAGTCTGGACTTGAAACGATCAATATTACCATCAGGTTTGCGCTTGACTCGAAAAACCCATTTATTACCAATGAGATTATAAGCCGGCGATGGAGGCACAAGATCCCAAGTGTGATTAGCAAGTTGAGAGTTAAATTCACTAGACATCGAGTTCCGCCAACGGTGATCTTTCATAGCCTGAGTAACATTTGCCGGTTCATCATCAGATAAAGGAGTCACAACAGCCACCAAAGACTGCTTTTGTTTCTGTTTAGAGATATTATTCTTGGACCGAGTTTGCATCGGATGAACATTAACAGCCTGAGATGGTGGCGGTGCAACAATAGTGACGGGAGCCAGGGGTTCCGAAGTTGATGGTAATGTACTCAAAGTCTCATTGCTGGGAGGATCCTGCAAGCTCAAACAACCAGATTCTCCACTTGGAGGAGAAGGGTTAGTCTCAACAGTTTCAGAAGGTAAAAGATCCAAACCTGGGGAGTGTACCAATGGCAGAGGAGGAGGTGGCGACACCAAGATGGTGGTGACTGGCGGACACCAAGAATCAAGGACTGTGTGTGCCGGAGTAGGCGGGAGAGATAGCTTTTTGAAAGGAAACTCTGTTTCAACAAATTGGACATGACGACTCACAAAAATTCGAGAGGAGGAAGGTTCTAGACAAAGGAATGCACTTTGACTTAAAGAATATCCTAAGAAGACACACGGTGTTGAACGTGGGTCAAGCTTATGTTGAGAATATGGTTTAAGCCAAGGAAAGCAAAGAGAACCAAAGACCCGTAATTTATTATAGTTTGGAGATGTACCGAAGAGTTTCAAAAACGGAGAGGCATTGGAGAGAGTTGGTGTTGGGAGGCGGTTTATAAGGTAAACAGCGGCTGAGAGAGCATAGGTCCAGTAAGTAGTGGGAATGGCAGCATGCGAAAGCAAGGTAAGTCCTGTCTCGACAATGTGCCGATGCCTACGCTCAGAGAACCCGTTGTGCTCGGGAGTATGCGGTGGTGTCGTTAAATGAGAGACACCAGCCTGGGCAAAAATATCAGATAGGGCAACATACTCTCCACCATTGTCTGAATAGAACGTGACTACTTGATGTTGAAAGCGTTTTTCAACAAGAGCTTTCCAACGGATCAAGGTTTCACGAACATCAGATTTCCGGCGAAGAGGATATAACCAAATATAATGAGTGAAATGATCAACAAAAATGACGTAGTATTTATATCCGTTGATAGACATAACTGGAGAAGTCCATACATCGGAATAAATAATCTCAAGCGGTTTAGAAGATGACAAAGTCGAAGATGAAGAAAAGGGCAACTTGTGCATTTTATTAATGGAACAATCTGAGCAATGAAATGAAGCAGAATGTTTAGAATCATTAAACAACAAAGGAGAAATAGCAGATTTTAAAACTGAAAGAGTTGGGTGTCCTAAACGCGAATGCCAGATAGAAAGCGGACATTTGAGGGAAGCAGAATAAGCAAAAGAAGAAGAAACATCTTGATGCGGCCACTCGTAACCTCCACCGTTACTTCCCCCCGTTACCACTGGGACTCCCGAGTTGAGATCCTTCACCTGAAACAAATGTGGGAAAAATTCCACAGAGACAGAATTATCAGTGCAGAGCTTCTTAACAGAGACAAGGTTGCGAGCAATGCTTGGAACATGGAGAACATTATTCATCTTAAAATTACGTGAGGGTGAAGGAAGAGTGGAAGAACCAGTGTTTGTTATCTCAAGGCCTGTGCCATTTGCAACTTGAACATCATCGCCGCCAGTATAAGGCGAGTGGAACGAGAGGTTTGCAAGGTCTGACGTGAGGTGATGAGAAGCTCCAGAGTCCATTAACCAGGCTGTGTTAGGCGGCGGAGGCATCATGGCGTTATACGCTTGAGGAGGGCTGGGACTGTAGCCGCGAGGATGACCTTGGAACTGTTGTGGAGATGCACCAGATTGAGAGACTATGCGAAACAAGGGACATCGTTTGACACTATGCCCTTGTGTCCCGCAGGCTTGACACCGACCAAGATAAGGGCGAGGAGAATAGCTCCCTTGGTGACGCTGAGAAGAATGATTACCATGATTGTGTTTGGTGCTGTTTGGTCGCCAGTTCTGTGTGCGTTGTTGAGCGTGATTAGCCGTAATCGGGAGCTGTTGAGGAGATACAGTGAGTGTCGTGAGGGAGAGCTCCTTGTTGATGAGCTTTTCATGGAGTTCAGCAAACGAGATTGGGGAGTCACGATTGTGAATAGATTCGATAAGTGGCTTGTAATCATCACCTAAGCCTTCAAGTACAATATCCGTCAAATCTTCATGGGGAATCAGACTTCCAAGAAGAGCAAGAGCATCGGCTTTTGTCTTGATGAGTTGCATATAAGCATCAATGGTGGTTGTACCTTTGACACAGTGCTTTAACTGGTGACGTAGCTGTTTGATATGTCCCCGTGAAGGGTTAGCATAGGTCTGAGCTAGTGTGTTCCATGCTTCAAGCGAGGTGATGGCCGAGGCAATGAGGGGCTGGTGAGGGAGCTCGACAGAGCCCATGAGAGCACTGAACAACAAACTATCTTGACGCTGCCAGAGGGTGTAGTCAGGGTTTGGTTCGTCGGCACCGGAAGTGTTGCGGATCGTCGGCGCCGGAATCGGAGGTGATGACTCAATGAACTTGAGTAGGTCATAGCCACGAAGCAAAGACTTAACCTGGGCACTCCATGTTATGTAGTTGGTGGATGAGAGCTTTGTCACGTTAATCATATTAACGGAGACAAGCGTTGGTGAGTTCGATCCGGAATTGATGACATCGGACGAAGAAGAAGAAGATGTGGGCATGATGAAGAAGATGGAAAAAAATTTGGCGTAGGAAAAAAAGAGAGGTCCTTTAGAAAGGAGGCTCTGATACCATGTAGGTTTGAATAACTTGATTGATAAGTTAATAGTTACATTGTACAAGGTTATTTATAGAGAATACACAAGACCTCTAGAAACCCTAAGAGAATATATACAACGTATGAAATGGAAATATGCTAATAATACAAAGATATAATAATATCTTGTATCATCTCGACATAATTTTATTATTAAATTATATAAAATAATATTTAAAAGTAATATATATACATATTTGACATAATATATTTAAACTTTGTAATAAATTAAATAAAATAATACATAAAACTAATCCCCGATTAATCCTCGATTAATCTCCGAATAATGGACTAGGCGCTAGGCCCACTCCGAACGCCCGATCAACGCCTAGTGATTTTTCGAACATGGGTTAAACTTATCCAGCATTTCTACTTAATTTCCCAAATAATTTTCATTTAAAAAGTAAAAAAATTTAGGGTTTTCTGCGATTCAGTTCAGCTAATTTAAGATTTTGCCAGATTCCATCAGTTCAGCTAATTTAAAATTTATGGGGTTTTTTTCCCAACCAAACCCCGAAAAAAAAAAAAACCCTCCGCCTCAGTTGAGTCCAGGTCTCAAATGCCAGAATATTGAGAAAATTAATCTCTCATGCCAAAATTTAATCTCAATGCCAAGAGAGAAGTGAGTTACCAATTATACCCTTAATAAAATGTCATCCCACACTCCACTCGCTTCCCACTCACTCGCTCCTCTCAAATAAAAGTAAAAAAAAAAAAAAACCAAAAAAAAAAAAAAAATCTCGCCGACATTTTTCTCCTTCTCTCTCCCGTGTTCAGCCACATCAACTCAGATCCGACAGAATTTTGTGCCGCCGATCTCTGGTTCTTCCCGTCTGACCATCATTGGTAAAATTCGTTTCTTCTCTTCTTTCCTCGCCATTGATGAAAGAAAAACTTGGTCTTGTTAGAGGAAATAGAGATTTCTTTAATTTAGAAATTGAATGATATGATAATTGGTTGTTTGGGTATGCACATTTGCTTGGTAATCATCTATAATGGTAATATATGCCGAATATAGTTCTTGAACCGTGTTAATCATAGGTTATTGGATTTCAGATTAGATTTCTGCTTTAACGAGATCTGTACAGAGATAGGACAACTGGGACAATTGGTACTACATATGGAAGAATAGAGCAACTGGGACAAATGGTAGAAGTTGTCTAACTTAAAAAATAGGACAACTGGGACAATTGGTATAAGTTGTCTAACTAAGAGAATAGAACAACTGGGAAAACTGGTATAAGTTGTCTAATTGAGAGAATAGGACAACTAGAACAAACGGACAAGTTATATAACTGTGAAAGTAGGAAAACATGGACAAATTGCAGAAGTTGTATTTCTATTCGAATAGATTCTGATTCTGCAACCTGTGTGATTCTATTTTCAGGAAGCGCATGAGCATGTCGGATTAAGAGCATGTCGGATTTGAACAACCAAGGTCCAACTAAGAAAACATACATTCCTGCTATTCCTGCTATGAAGAAGAAGGTCCAACTAAGAGCATGTCAGATTTGAACAACCAAGGTCCAACTAAGAAAACATACATTCCTGCTATTCCTGCTATGAAGAAGAATAGCCAGACAACTATACATTTTGACTATGGAGGAAAGTATTCTGAAGAGCATGAATGGATTACTCAAATATACATTCCTGCTGAAATTCAAGAATTGGTCATCTTACCGCCGGATTACAGCAAAAAGAATGGAAGAAATCAAGAAACACGGTTTCCTTCTGAAGGATAACATCGGTCGAAGAGGAAGAGGCTGAACAAGCATGTGCGTGACATAGATTTGGAGAGGTGGTTGCAGTCCGAAAGTAATAATGTGGAAACATAATCAGTTTTTATTTGTATTGGAATATTTAAGTTTCTATTTGTAATTCTGGGATTTGGACAACTAGGGTCTAACTGAAAACAACTTGGGTCTAACTGAAAACAACTTGGGTCCAACTAAGAACAACTAAGTATTGTGATTCGAACAACCAGGATCCAACTAAGAACAACTAAGTATGTGATTCGAACAACCAGGGTCCAACTAAGAACAACTAAGTATGTGATTTGAACAACCATGGTCCAACTAAGAACATGTCATATGTGAACAACTTGGGTCCAACTAAGAACAACTAAGTATGTGATTTGAACAACCAAGGTCCAACTAAGGACAACTAAGAACATGTCCGATGTGAAAAACCAACAACTAAGAGGATGTCGGATTTGAACAACCAGAGTCCAACTAAGGACAAATAATATGTGAGAACTATTAAGAAACAATTAAAAAGCATGAAAAGAAAATTTAATCATTTTCCTTACAAGTATCATTGTTGTCACATAAAACACTCCTTATAGTATAAGGAATACTTTGTTAGTGGTGACCTCTTATAATGCAAAAGAGGTGAAAACTATAGTTTCGTGAAATAGCTATTATGAAAAGTTCTTAAATAGTGAATAATAGTGGAAATTCATATGCCCAACTACAATAGAATGATTAACATCGAAGTCCAACATCAAAAACGCAAAACAAGACATTTGGACAACTATGACGAAGAAGGTCCAACTGGATAACTGGGAAAAACTGAAGCTACAAAATAATTTTTTTTTAGTAAAACCCAGCCGCCAAATTGGAAAGTGTGGTCAACACTCAACACACGTGTTAATTACATATTTTTCTCATTTTTTTTTTTCTTTTTACACTTTTCACCTTTTTCTTATTCAGATAATTTATTTTTTCATCCGAAGAGAGAGAAACTCCATTTAAAGAGTAAGAAAAATCTTTCTTAAATCTATTCTTTCTCTACCTAAAATTTTGTCCATGTTTATGTTGGTTTAGGGTTTCTTGGGATTTTCTAGGTTTAGGGTTAATCAATTTATGAGTAAGGGTAAATTAATTTAGAATTTAGGGTTCGTATTTTCTGGGTTTATAGTTTATCAATTTAGGATTTAGGTTAAGTAATTTCTGGGTTTAGGGTTACTCAATTTCGGATTTAGGGTTTCTAATTTGTGGAACCCTTGGGCATTTGTTGGTGAGGATTTTGGTGTTCCCTCAAGTTGTTATTGTGGTCTAACCGTCTCCCTTAATGTGTAAACCGCTCTTGATGATAATGAAGGAAAAAAATACTACAAGTACCGTACAAAAATACTAAAAATACGACATCCTCATGCCTTGACTCATATGGTTTGCCTGCAAAGGCATGTGGGAAATATGCTGAAACTGAGGATGATTTCTGAACCACTTCAGTTCTTCTGTAAAATTGCTCTCTATGTACTGCACTTTCTTCCTCAACGTACACCTTGTTCCTATCTTAGCGCTCTTGTTGTATTCTGCTGGACCTAAGCACATCTCTGGACGCATTGGTTGCTATCATCATCATCATCATCATCATTATCATCATCAGTATCCTGCAAATTTAAACACATAAAACATCAAACAGTTGACCCAGTTATTCAATTATTCCGAACATCAATCAGTTGTTCCAGTTGTTCCACGACCACAAATCTAACCCTAAGTTGTCCTAGTTGTCCTAGTTTTCATAGTGCTCCTAGTTGTTCCAGGTATCCAGTTATTCCTAGTTTTCCTAGTTGTCCTAGTTGTCTTAGCTTTCATAGTTGTCCTAATTGTCCTAGTTGTTCTACGCATATACAACAACAAATCGAATCCAGAACAACTTGGACAACAAGAACAACAACTCAAATCCAGAACAACTAGGACAACATGAACAACAACTCGATAACAACTGGGTGAACATGAACAACATCTCCAACAAAATTCGAGAACAATTGAGACAACAAGAACAACAAATCCACAAAAACAAATCCAGAACAACATGAACAACTACGCATATACAACAAAATTATAGAACAACTGGGACAACTACAAGAACAACAAATCGACAAAAACAAGAACAACAGTTTAGATCCCAATTTCCGTTCAGATTTACACTACTTCACTCAAATTAATTGAAGAACACGAGGTGAGAAAACGACCAACTAAGAAACGACGAGCTCAGGGATTTTACCAAATTCAAGATGATTTCCGCCAACATTGATGGTCAGATCGGAGGAAGACAGCGGCGGCGCCGTTTTGTAATCACACGGAGAAGGTGGTGGCTGTGTTGTTCGCGATCTCGGTATCTCCTTTCGCCGGCGGTGAGGTTTCTTTTTTTTCACGATGAAATGAAAAATTAACTTTTCTGGGTAAAATTCAATTTCATTTTTACATGACATGGGTCTGATCCGTTGGGTTTATGGGCTTGGGTCGGATTATTTGGTAAATTTTGTAGTTTCGAAGTTTTGATCTGGTTTTTTGGAAATTTACTTCATTTTCGAATTAAAAAAAATTGTTTAAATCAGATAAATATTAGACTGTGGCAGAAGAGAAAAAACTTGAGCAAGTTGTGGCATTTGAGCCATTGATCCGCCTCAGTTCTCACATTTGGTAAAGTTACAAACTTTAACAAATTCGAAGAGACACACATCGTTTATAAAAGCTAGAATCTTTAGCTTCGTTTCGCTTTCATCGATTCGAAACTCAAATCCAATGGGAAACCATTTTATAAAGTTGTCTCTGCTTCTCGTAACGGTCTGCGTTTGCGTTTCCTTCATCACCACAAAACTAAACCCTAAAGAAACAATCGCATCACTTTCCGATTCTGTGATTCCCACTGAAATTCACGGTGTCAAGATCTTCCGACAAGCTTCCGACACCAAACTCTCTCAACTAGGCGTCTCCTCTTGGCCCAAGTCTCTAACTTTCTTTGTCTCTGTCTCTTTGCTTCAAATGGGTTTCGAAATTCATCGAAATTAACGAACATAATCAATAGCTTTACTGTTCAGAGTTACCAAATTTCACAACTTTTAGCTTAGGACATGTTCACTTGTTGTGTCTGAAACATGTAATTTTGTGTTAGTCTTCTACAAATAATTGACTAATAGTTTGGTATTTTCTTTGAAATAAACCAAAAATGACTGAGTAAATGCATTGGATGTGTGATGTACAAATTACATCCTTAAATTTACCAAAATTCATAACTCTTTAGTTCAGGACATTTTTTCACTTGTTGTGTCTGAAACATGTAATTTTTGTGTTAGAGTCTCTTCACATGTTTGGCTAATGTGTTAATATTACATTTTTAGACTGAATTGTGATTTTTATTGAGTAGGTGGGAAGGTACACCAAGCAAGTTTCCATGGAAGTTTAAGAAGACAGAGACAATGTATTTCTTAGAAGGGAAGATAAAAGTAAATGTTGATGGATATGATAAAGAAGAAGAAGCATTTGAGATTGGAAAAGGAGATGTGGTTGTTTTCCCTAAAGATATGAAATGTGTTTGGGAGATAATTGAAGCTGTGAAGAAACATTATAGCTTAGAAGAGTAGTAGTGACTTCTGTTTGTAGAGAAGGCTTGAGTTTATATTAATGTTTGTAGCTGTCTCCTTCCGAAAGATTTGATCTTTATGCTCATTGATCTTTTCTGGTTGGTCTATTTGGTTTAATCAATCAGAACTACGTTAGTCACAAATAGTGATTAGTGAAAACTACTACTCATAGTCAGACTCATAGCAAAGGCCATTGACCATAACTATTGATTATAGACCACTCAAAAATTTTCCCTTAATTTGAAAAAAAAAACGTAGCTTAAAAAGCTATAATCATTGGCTTCTCTTTCATTCATTCAAGACTCAAAGTTGTGAAATCAATCCAATGGCAAACCATAAAGAAGCAATCCTATCTCTCTTGAACTCTGAAGTCCCCACTGAAATTCATGGAGTCAAGATCCTACATCAAGTTTCAAACACCAAACTTGCTCAACTAAACTACACTTCTTGGACCAAGTCAGTTCCTTTCTTTATTCACCATTTCAACTCTTTTTACAAATTTGTATTTATTTTCCAGTTGTGATGATGACTGAGTCAATGTACATTGAGTAGGTGGGAAGGTGATCCAAGCACGTTTCCATGGAAGTTTGAGAGTACAGAAACAATATATTTCGTGGAAGGGAAAGTGAAAGTGAATGTAGATGGACATGACAAAGAAGAAGAAGAAGACTTTGAGATTGGTAAAGGAGATGTTGTTGTTTTTCCTAAAGATATGAAATGTGTTTGGAATATAATTGAAGCTGTGAAGAAATATTTTATCCATAAAGAGCTTTAAATAAACTTTGTGTTCACATTTTATGGGTATCACAATGTTGATTTATATCTTTCTGGTTCTTGAAAATGTGATCTTTATGTTCATAATCAATGTTTTCAGACCTGTACCGGTAAGTAAACCGGAAAATTATTTCAGGTAACCGGGTTGAATTTGGAAGCTCTCATTCATTGAATTGAAATTTCATGTTTCAAGGAATTACAAAAGCATTCCTAAACTATACATAATAAAATTTATACACAATTTTTAATTAGGACCCCAACAGCTCAAGTACATGACCGTTCTTAGTGATTCTTCAGCTTTTTTAGCTTTTTCACTCTCACCGGAGGAAATAACTGCGGCGGAGACAGAAGACGAATACTTTTTGGTCTGAGAAACAGATCTGACGTTGTTCTTGAGATGCTGATTCACCGATCGGAGTATGTAGTTCCACCGACATAGACCTAACTGGTCTTTTAATGCTTCTACAGCTCCGATGCTTGCTGCAACTGTCCATGCTTTGCTTGTAGAACTCATTTTTGATTCAGAGATTAAATTTCTTGTGTTTTGAGTTTTGAGTTTTGTGAGTTTTGATGATTTTTAGAAAGTGAAGTGAGTTGTGTGTGTTTATGTAAGAGTGAAGAAGCCAACAAGTTTGCCGCTGGTTTCATTCGTTACTACCGTCTGGATCGTGAAAATGACGTTTTTTGTCCTTACAAAACATAGTTGATAAGGGGTAATATTGGGATTGCGCTAACTCCTGGATTAGAAGTATTGCCGCTATGCGCACCTGGTTTTGGGATCGTGTCGTGTGGGTCTCGTGTTCTCTTCAATTTCAAGCTATAATAAGGAAAGTTCATTAAATTTTTTTTTTTTTTTTGGACAAGGAAAGTTCATTAAATAAGATTTATATCAATAACACAGACCTGAAAATAATAATAATAAATCTTATAAAGTCTAGTGAAAATAAGGTGTTCTTGTCCTATACTCCTATATGTTCTCTTTGACTTTAACAATTAGTTTAATCGATATTTCCACTGCATTGATTAGATAGAACAAAAAACAAAACAAAAACTATATTGAGATTTTGGAGATATTGTAAAAGAGCTATTCGTTGTATCTTTTCGTTTCTTCAATCTATATATCTAATTTTGGTAAGATATACATTTTAAAAACTTAATAAAATAACATACATATCCTTTTATTATAGATTTCAAATTAACAGAAATTTATTGGACATTTCATACAAAAGAACAAAGTAGGTTTAAAACATTTTATTTCATTTTATTTTTGTTTATAGGTTTAAAACATTATATGTTTTGGACTATTTTTTTTTTTTTGCTATAAATTTTCATTCTGTCTTAGGAATTAGGAGAATCCACTCTTCTAAAAGATTTTACCAAGATATCAACATTAACAACCACGTGTATATATATAATATTGATATACAGCTTTTGCATGATCTCGTGGGTCTCCTCGTATGTATATTTTAATGTTTCGAGGATATGTGCATGCATTATTTTGATTGCAAGGCTTATTATTTGACCATATATAAATTCTACATACCTTTATCTACCATATAAGTTTTGTAGTGAGTCTAGCTAGTGACCAAGATGCTTCAGTTTGTAAGTATTTTTTATATGATTGAATGTGGATGAGTTCTGACAAATTATATTGTATTGGTCTATTGGAGCGAGGGACCATGATAGTGAAGGATTAGTTTTTTTTTTTTATAAACTATAGTGAAGGATTGTTATTTACTTTATTAAAATGTATGTAAGCTAAAGTGGAGAACACTATACTAGTTTAAACATTTTTTCCTTATCTAAATAAAATGCAAATATAAGGATCGCTCGAGAGGACCAGAAGAAATGGACACCATTTTACTGAAGGCAAAAAAAATAATTACTCTTACGAAATGAGATTTATTGTGGTTTAAAAATGAGCAATATAACTCTTCTTTTTGAAAAAGTTAAAATTTAATCACACCATACTGTGAGCAAATGAAGCATTGAACTGACATTTCATTTTCTAGAAATCATAGAAGCATAAACTATACATGTTGTTGCAATCTTGATGGAGATTATATCTCTCTGATTCTGGAAATTTTGATCTTTATGTTCATGACCAACGTTTTCATACCTGAACCGGTAAGTAAACCGGAAAATCATTAGGGTAACCAGGTTGAATTTAAAAGCTCACATTCATTGAAACCAAAATTGAATTGAAATTTCATGTTTCAAGGAACCATAGAAGCATAAACTTATACATGTTGTTGCAATGTTGATGGAGATTATATGTTTACATCTCTCTGGTTCTTGAAAATTTGATCTTTATGTTCAAATCATGACCACTATTTTCAGACCTTAACCGGTAAGTAAACCGGAAAATCATTAGGGATTAAAGGATCTCTCATTCATTGAAACCAAAACTGGATTGAGATTTCATGTTTCAAAGGAATTACAGAAGCATCCTTAAACTATACATTATAAAATCTATACAAGATTTTTAGTTGGGACCCCAACAGCTCAAGTACATGACTGTTCTAAGTGATTCTTCAGCTTTTTTCGCCTTTTCACTCTCACCGGAGGAGATAACCGCGGCGGAGACAGAAGACGAAAACTTTTTGGTCTGAGAAACAGATCTGACGTTGTTCTTGAGATGTTGATTCACCGATCGGAGTATGTAGTTCCACCGACATAACCCTAATTGGTCTTTTAACGCTTCAACAGCTCCGATGCTTGCTGCAACCGTCCACGCTTTGCATGTAGAACTCATTTTTTCTTCAGAGATTAAATTTCTTGTGTGTTTTGAGTTTTGTGATTTGTGAATTGTTTTGTGAGTTTTGATGATTTTTAGAAAGTGAAGTGAGTTGTCTGTGTTTATGTAAGAGAGAAGAAGCCAACAAGTTTGCCGTGAAGTTGGAGAAACCACAAGCTTTGGCCGCTGGTTTTGCTCGTTACTACCGTCTGGATTCTGAAATGACGGTTTTGTCCTTTTAAGAACATACTGGATAAAACTGGATAAGGGGTAATATTGGGATTTCGCTAACTCCTGGAATTAGGAGTGTCGCTATGCGGACATGGTTTTGGGATTGTGCGGGTCTCGTGTTCTGCCTACTTTATTTATTTTATTGTTTTCAATTTTTTTTTGGTTCAGTTCATTAAATATGATCTATATCCAAAACAATATTGCCTAAAAACAATAATAATAAATCTTACAAATAAACACCCAAATTCGAGCAAAAAAGAATGGTGTTCGATCTGCTATAGAAACTAAATATCAATCAGTATTATCAAGAAAATGACGGTAAAATTAGTACTCTATATATATATATATATATATATATATATATTATTGCATTTAAAGAGAAATAATTTGAGATTTTGAAAAGATTGTAAAATGAGAGATTTGTTGTGCCTTTTTCTTTCTGCCATCTATATATCTAACTTTGGTTTTCTTTAAAGAAATATATTTTTAAAAATTTAAACTAATGTGTAGATCCTTTTAATATAAATAATGGTATAGATTGAACTACAAAGAGCAATGTTTATAGATCTTTTAGTTAGGAGTGTCAGTTAGGACCAACAATAAAAATTCAGTCCAACTCAACCCTGAAAAAACATTAGACTCATGTTGATACCGGATCTCGCACCGAGGATCCATTAATTGAAGAATACAGACACGTGTCCGGTAATACCTCATCATGATGAAAGAGGAAAAGTTCAAGTCAAAGAGATCGAGTCTGGTGAACCGCCAAAAAGTTCGGAGGAATAGGGTGAAGGTTCACGAGGAAACGAACAGATGATGAGTCAAAAGAATAAAGGCCTAATGAAAGCCCAATCAAGTTCTAAAAATCAAGACGTTACAACAATTAAAGCATAATCAAAACCAACATATTTAAGGCGAATTGTAGAATTAAATAGCAATATTAAATTCCTATATTGTATAAATACAAACCCAATAGCTTTGTAGAAAGAGGTTCCTTTTTCGATCAACTTTGGAGAATATACACTTTTGTTATGATTATTCACACTTTAATAAGAAAACAATATATTTTTTTTAATAAATACTTATTTATATTTTGAGTGTTGGATCTTGTATGCACAATTCGAATTTAGATATATATATAAGCCCAAAAATTAGAGTTTTGGGACTAAGCATGTTAGGGTTTAAGGGGTTTTTGGGCACAATCCGCCATGCTCGGCTAGCCCAAAAAGCTGGAAATAATAATATGAAATAGTAAACACTTTCTTTAAGGATTTATCTTTTTAAAAAATAATGAAGATTTAAAATGTACTCAACCATATTCAAAATTATATCCTATTGTCTATGCTAATGTGTACTGAACTATTGATTTTATGTTTATTTGATATGAATCTTATACAATATATATATACTAGCATTATGGCTCTGCTATGCAGGGGCATATTAGTTGTTAATATAATTTGAGATTAGTTCTAATATTTGTGGGATATGCAGCAATTTTTATTATAATAAAAATGTTTATAAATGCTTAAAATTATAAAAATTAACTCACAGGAAAATTGACTACACCAATTATGAAGACACTTGCTTTGTTGTTTAGGTTTTGCGTATTCTCTGACCTGCACTAAAAATAAAATAACTAAGAGATAATTTTGACTTTGGATCATGTTTTTTTTTTAAATAAAAGATGGCAAAGAAAGGATATAATTGGTATTAGATAACGTTTTGATTGTTAACCTGGTAACTTTTGAATGAACTTGAGCAAATGAGCAATATGATCGCCATAAAAGTTCAAAGTAATTGCAATCCAAAATCTCAAGAAAATTAAAATTAAATTCTTGTGAAAGATACGTGAGAGCAGAGTGAGAAGAAGAAATAAGTCTGCATCTGGAGAAAGAAACAGTTTTTAGTACTAATTCAAAAAGAGAAAGAAGACAGTTCCATGAAAATTGTAGAAAAAAACGTGAAAAGAATTTTAGAAAAGATGTGATTATTGAAAAAATAATTAAATAAGAGATTTGCGAAGATCATGGTTTCCCTTAAAAATAGGAACAATTAATTAATAACTTCTTTTTCATAATTAAATATTAGTTTTAAAAGTAAAAAATAAATTATCAATAATTATAGTGTTGACACCTCACAAAAAGAATACGTATCAATTAGAGAATGTTGCAGTTTTTGAAAGAAATCGTGGGTGAGAAAAAAAAAATAACGAAAAGATATTGTGTTTCCTTTTTTTTCTCTGAAAAATATAGTAAAAATAATTGTTGAAACTATTTACCTGAAAAAATTATATTGTAAAATTTTCTGGTGTTGACATGTCATCAAAAACTGACGTGTCGAAAGGAGAATGTTGCAGTTATTGAGAAAGTGACTGCTGATTTAGTAGATATAGATATATATATATATATTATATGGATTTAGTTGATTTTAACCTTTGTTCTAAAATTACGTTAGATTCAATGGAAATATATTGATTGTTATTTATATCTAGAATTACAAAGTGGTACTGAAAGACCATTTTTAGTGAAATATTTTAATAGTCTGACAAGTTCTTCAAACTTTGTATATGAAAAATACAGAAACTCAAAAATATAAATTATAGAAATAATGATTAAATTTTTTAAATTAACGCTAATAATGATATATACGATAAATTTGTAATATAATATTCTTTATATAAATTTATTTACCGATTAAAAATAATCCAAAAAAGTTCGGAATAGTATTGTAATCCTGTATGAATCAGGTTGGACTTCAAAATATAGATCCACAATCTTTTTGAATTGGCTTGAGCCAAACTTAAATATCTATGAGTTTTTCAGGTTTTGAGTCGGGTTAACCGGATTGTCATGCCTACTTTTATGACCAATGTTATCAGATTCAACTAAATATATAGATCCTTTTGTATTATAACTAGGTTGGGCTAACCTCAATGACATGTTTTCGGAGTCGAACATGTAGTTTAACCGGGAAATCAATCGGGTAACCAGGTTTGAATTAAAAGCTCTCATTCTTTGAAACCAACATTTATTTGAGTATTCATGTTTCAGTGAATTATTAAAGCAGAAACTATGATTGTTGCAATCTTGCAATATTGATAGAGATAATGTTTATATCTCTTTGGTTCTAAATTTTTTGATCTTTATGTTCATAACCAACTTTTTCAGACCTAAAATGGTAAGTAAACCAGAAAAATTAATAGGGGTAACCGGGTTAAATCGAAAGCTCTCATTCATTGAAACCAAAATTGAATTGAAATTCCATGTTTCAACGAATTATAGAACTATAGAGACATAAACTATACTCCATCTATTTTAAAATATAAGATGTTTTGAGCTTATTTTGTTTCAAAATATAAGATGTATTTACATTTCTATGTACTTTTTTCACTGTATTGAATATTTGGTAACCAATAGTATTTTGCAACCTTTTTTATAACTGACTGAATTATTTGTATCTTATATATTAAATGATACTTTTAAAGTAAAAACAATTTTTTAATATGCATAATTTTCACTGGAACATCTTATATTTTGAAACGGAGGGTGTACATTATGTTATAAGCAATATAAATAACAGTTCGCCCTAGGTTTGGTTCTCTCCTAGGTATGACATACGAGGAGCCGCAAGCCAAAATCTCAATGACGAGATCGCACCAGCGATCCTCCTTTGGCGAGCTCTCCTCCTAAACAACGGAGCTTCTCTTCTTTCCGGCCTCTCCTAGCTTTTCCCAAAGAACCTCTTCATTCTCCACCTTGATGGATTTCCCTTTAGCGGTTTCCCTGAGTGTTAATCCTCCAAACCCAAACGAGGCACTGTTTGGTTCTCTCGGCCTGAAGTTTTCGCTGGCGCCGTCACCAGAACCTCCTCCACCACCGGTTCTGCCAGACCCACATGATCTTCTTCTATCTCCCAACTGCTTCTCCCCCCCCTGACCAGATCTGGTTTCTTCTCGGGCTTCTCTCGAAGATTAGTTCAATCCTCTCGACCATGTTCCCTCCACCTCCCTTCACAAGGCTCTACCTCTCTTAATCCACATCACTGTTTGTTTCATTGCTCTCTCCACCATGGTATTCTCGACGTTCTTCCGACCAACCGCCTCTATTCTTCCTCCAGTCTCACAGTGCTCCAACCAACCATGGTCTCTTCAACCATGGTCTCTTTGCCAAACCTAGTTGTTCCACATACTTTCTCTGAAAGATCTACCAAAGGTTCTCTGACTAGCCCGTTACCGCAGGTATGCTCTACTTATCCTCTTGATTTTCTACTTTAGAATAATTTTAATTTTGAGATATATGTGTTGACTAATTTTTTGCTTAAAATAATTTTTTTTTTCATCTCCAAAAAAAATTATTTATAAAAAAAAAAATTCCTAGAAATTATTAGTTAGTGTTTTAAGGTTATTTTATTAAAACAATATCAACTTTCAAAATAAAATAAGGAAATGATATTTTCAAATTACAAAATCTAAATACGGTATTTTTCCTAAATTTTCAGATAAAAAATTCTGAACGATTATAGATCGGAGGAATGATTTGTCTTAATGTAAATCACATACATAAAAAAAATTGTAGATTATTATATAAAGAATTCAACCATATATTATAGATTAGTTTTTTTTTTAGGTTGAATACTTTTATTTATAAACAAACAATGAAAAAAAAGTCCAAACCAAAATGGGGAAAATGTCAAAAAGAATCCTCAACTTTCAAAAAGGGTTTAAAAACTCATCAAGTTTACTTGCGATGAAATATTTGGGATCAAAAATATATAAACAAAGAGTAAAAAAGGGAGTAAATGTTGTGAGAGATGGAAATAAAATAAGGGGTGTGGGTGATTGGTAGGGACTTTAAGAACTGTAGATTTATTTTAAAGTTTTAAAAACGAAAATTTACCAATCAGACTTTTAGAGTTTTTTTTTTTTTAAAAGCTAAAGCCTTACTGCTTATTTTTACTTATTTTACGTTCAATATTTTAAAGTCACAAATAAGAGATTTTGTGGACAGTAGCAAGTAAAAAAAAAAATCTGATATTTTTTTTCTTCTTCTCCATTACAATTGAAAAACTATTTCTCAATGTATATGTAATTTAGCACAAAGATATTTTCATTAATTAACAATAATCTTTTTATTTCCATTTTTTTTATCAATTTTCATTAAAAAATTGCATCAACGACCATCATAAATTTTCATTAATTGCGTCGGTGTTATTGTCGCATCAATTAGACTTTTAGGACTTTATTTTTAAAAAAGTTTTTAAAGTCTAACTGCTCACTTCTACTTAAGTTACGTTAGATTTTTTAAAGTCACAAATAAGAGGTTTTATGAACTGTAAGAAGTAAATAATAATAAAAAGTATGGTATTTTTCTCTTTCTTCTTCCCCGTAATAATTGAAATTTTTTTTCTCAATGTATGTGTAATTAATCACATATATTTTTTGATTAATTAACAATAATATTTTTATTTCTGTTTTTTTAGATCCATTTTCATAAAAAAATTTGCATCAAGGACCATCATAAGCTTTCATGAATTGTGTCAAAGTGATAGTTCATCAATCCAAAAACCGAACTAGATCTTTATATGGATTAAATATATATTTTTTGTTTGTCACTATATTATCACATAAATTTATATTTAACATTGTATATATTTGTAAAAGTATAATATATAACAAACATAATAGTTACAACTTCTAAAGTTATTTTTTTATCAATCATACTTTAATAACAATAAAAGTTTTTACAGTCTCTAAAGTAAAAATCTCTACAATCAAAGTTCTTACGGCCAAAAACCTAAAGTAATAATCCATTTTAAAAGTCCTTACTAATCGCCACTAGTCAAACGTGTAAATGACTTTTAGTGTAGAAGTTTTGGAAAAGAAAAATCATAAATGTTTTGAGAGATGGAAATACGACTATTATTTCTCAATATATTAGTCAGAGGCCTCATGGCCTCAGGAAATCATCTCGTATGATTCGGTCACAATGGCAAAGGAACATGATGAGTTCTCTGGTGATAAATGAAGACATCGTCCTAGAGGTCATCTCTTATTTGTCAGAAAATCAAGCCTCCTGAATAAAGAGTACAACAAAAGTGCAACTCGTGAGGTTTACTGCAGAAACCAAGATTCATAGGTTCTCTTGTTGCATTCTTTATTTAGGAGTCTTGATTTTCCGATCTCCGATGCTGGCAAATAAGAAAGAACAGATCGCAAAAAGTGACTAAATAATCTTACAGCGTATTGGTGAGATACATCATCTAGCTATCTCAAAGAGACATTGTTTTGATTGGTGGATAGTGCCATTGGGTTTCCTGAAGATCCAACTCCACGTCTAATAGTTGCATAAATCATGCAACCGTGCATGTGAGTCTATTGAGTAACTTTTAGAGATCTAGAGATTACACGATCACAACTAGAAGTGGGGTTGGATATTCAGGCAACCTAATAAACCTATCCACCAATCACTACAGTGTCTCTGTCATTGAGCCAGATGTTGTATTTTACCAATACACTGCAAGAGGATATAGTTATTTTTTTCCGATATGTTATCATGTGACCGAATCATAAGAAAATAATTTATTATGTCATAAGGCCTCTAACTAATGTAATCATATATATAAAAGTTGAATGGCATGCTCCCTCTGCTTGCCACGTCAGCACGTGAGGGTGTGACACATGTCCCATTTATTTATTTATTATTAATTAATTAATTAATCTATTATTATTATTATTAATTAAAAAAATAATAATAATAATAAATTAATTAATTAATTAATAATAAATAAATAAATGGGACATGTGTCACACCTTCACGTGCTGACGTGGCAAGCAGAGGGAGCATGCCATAAGTCCAAATGTAGGGTAGACATATTAGCAAAAGAAGCCCTAACCTTATTTGCTCATACATGTATCTGTTAATTGACAAAAAAAAATTAAAAAAAGGTGATACTAAGCAAATATATTTTACACCCGTCCAGTACTTAGTTTCAGTTCTTGCATTTGTGATTATTAGATTTTATACATTCCCAGTTTGAACTATCATACTTCAAGGGTTGTGATTGTTCAGCAGATTTACAACATGGCCTCTTCAAATTGATTCATAAGGTATATTTCTGCAATCATGTGATTGATTCTCTCTTAAAAATCAACTATCCTCTTTGATTATTAATATTTCTCTGCTTTTCATGGATCACAGTGTGGTTTGGTCACTAGCAGAAAGAGGTTTTTCTTATACTTGCTTCTGAAGATTGGTGCTTGATTGCCAGCTGAGAACTAATGTTTAACTTTATCTCTTCATCATGATACACACAAAAAAACCACTTAAAAGAATCGTATCATTTAGATTTAAATTTATATTTACTTCATCTCTTTCTTTTTGCTCTCTTTTTTTGTTGGACTGTAATGTGTTTGTTGTCTTCTTGCTTTGTTTGCGACTACCACTAAAAATGTTGTTCTAGGCCATTCTCTAGATTACAGTATACAAGTAACGACTGGTTTGTAGAATTCTAGAGATAGTAGAGGCTTCAAAGAATATGAGGCTTCATGCTTTACCAATATTGTTCTCAAATATAAGAACTGAGAGTTGAACTAGCTGTAACATTGCAGGTCCAAAGACGGAATTAGAAAAAGGGAATTGATCCTTTCACCTTTTCCAAGGATAAAGAGGATCAATGGAACGACATATTGGTCTAGAAGTAAACAAGTACCTCTGTGTGTTATCATTATCTCATTTTCTCTTCTTCTTCTTCTTCTTGTTGATGGTAGTTTCCTTAAAACATTGACTAGCATCATCAAGTATGAAATGATAGTTGATCTTGGTAGTAGCTGTTCCCGTTAGAGAAGTAGTGGAAAAGGAAAGTCAATAGAGTAGCGTGTTTGCGAATTGCCACATTGGGTTTGGATTTTAAAGTTGTAATTTTCTTGACTAATGACTGTGCCTATATTTTCTTGAGTGTTAGATATCTTGATCTTTTTAAAATATATGTATGGCCAAAGATATCGTTCAAACTTTGCAAATCACTGGCCATTGTGCATGGTTTTGTCTTTGTTTGTTACAAGCTTACAGCTCTGATATGCAAAAGTAATCAAATAAATAGTGGTAGCAGAAAGTCTATCTTTTAAACGTTACTCATACTTTTTTTAGTTCTATAGAGATGCTTCATAATTAAAACTACCATTAAACCGATTTCAACTAACCCGCGCATCGCGCGGGTACCGGTCTAGTAAAAAAATATAGTCATATCCCTTACCTTAATTATAAAAAAAATTCCCCAAAACCGCTACACTAAAATTCATTTACGCAGTGATTATGTTAGGAAAAGAAAGAGGCAATGTAGTACTCATGAGGATTGCTGAAGTTGATTGGTGCAACAATCACAATGGCTCTTCAACCTCCAAAAGCTTGTCTCTATGGATCTCTGTATTTTCTCTATGCTTCTATATCTCTATGTGAATAGACGTGGTTCTCTATCTCTCTATAAAGAGACTTGGTTCTCTTTATCTCTGTCCTTAAAAGAACATATCGCTCTTAAAAGAAACATGTGTGCGTCCTTAAAAGAACAGATTATGACTCCTACTAGTATAATTATTTGTACAAATAGTAGTAGTACAATGATGTTGCTTGAAGTATATATTGTAATAATTCACTTATTCTATATGTTCTTAAGAACTCCTCTATTTATCTCTCTATATACAATGATGATGATTTTTATAAATTTTAAGTGTTATACATAAATATTTAGTATATCTTTTATTTGATATATTTTATATATTTACAAACACAATAGGCCAAGACCCCTGCTGGTGTTAAACTGAACGCTCTCTCATTCATTGAAACCAAAATTGGATTGAAATTTCATGTTTCAAAGGAATTACAGAAGCATCCTTAAACTATACATTATAAAATTTATACAAAAATTTAATTGGGACCCCAACAGCTTAAGTACATGACTGTTCTAAGTGATTCTTCAGCTTTTTTAGCCTTTTCACTCTCACCGGAGGAGATAACGGCCGCGGAGACAGACGACGAAAAATTTTTGGTCTGAGAAACAGATCTGACGTTGTTCTTGAGATGCTGGTTCACTGATCGGAGTATGTAGTTCCACCGACATAGACCTAATTGGTCTTTTAATGCTTCTACAGCTCCGATGCTTGCTGCAACTGTCCATGCTTTGCATGTAGAACTCATTTTTTCTTCAGAGATTAAATTTCTTGTGTGTTTTGAGTTTTGTGATTTGAGAATTGTTTTGTGAGTGTTGATGATTTTTAGAAAGTGAAGTGAGTTGTGTGTGTTTATGTAAGAGAGAAGAAGCCAACAATTTTGCTGTGAAGTTGGAGAAACCACAACCTTTGGCCGCTGGTTTCATTCGTTACTACCAACTAGATTGTGAAATGACGGTTTCTGTCCTTACAGAACATACTGGATAAGGGGTAATATAGGGATTTTGTTAACTCCTAGATTAAACAAGTGCTCTCTCTATACGCACCTGGTTTTGGGATTGTGTCATTGTGTGGGTCTCGTGTTCTGCCTACTCTTTTTTGTTTTTTTTTAAATCTTTTAGGGAAGTTCATTGAATATGATTTATATCAAAAACAATAATAATAAGCTTAACGCTCGTGTACCTTTGCCGCATCTCACTCGTATTTCTTCTATGTGAAGATATCTAGTAGACCAGTCCCCCACGAATGACAAAAATAAATAAATAATAACAATGATAATAAATCTTACAAAGTCTTGAGCAAATAAACACCTAAATTCGACCAAATAATTCAGATGTCAGATGTGTGTGCTCTTCAACTTTAAAAATTTTGTTCCAGAAAATACATAAACCGAATATTCAAAAAATTAACGGTATTGTAAGTATTGTTGACAATTTCGTGGCATGAAAAAGAGAGATAAAAATAAAATTTTGTTTGGAGATTTTAGAAAAAATTGTAAAAGAGAGATTTGTTGTGCTTTTTTCTTCCTTCAATCTAAATATGTATTTATTTAATTTAGATTCTTATAAGAAATATATTTATAAAGAATTATAGACTAATATATAACATATAGATCCTTTTATACATATAGTCTTATTCAGTGCATGAATCAGTTGTTGTCTTGTTGATAATACAACATTTAAGACGTAATTCATTTTTTTCCAAATCGGGAATAAATATACATTTTTTTTGTTTTCAAATAAACATAACTTTATAAGACATTTCATCCAAGAAATAAAAAAAAGTAGATTTTTAATATGATTTGATATGGACTAATGTTTTGCTATTAAATGTGGTTAATAAACAAATAGAAAATACGAACGAATTAATCAAGATATATGCACCCATTAATTGATTACAAAATCCAAAAGCGTCATTTCAATTTTCAACTAGACATCAATAGTACAACACTCCCCAGACAACAGAAACATAGAAAACTAACAGCTCAACGTCCTCTGGTTTTAACTCCAAACTCGCGGCACTTCTTTGCTTCTCCTCTTTTATATAACTAAACCCATTTCTCTTTACTCATCAAATACAAAAACACAAAATCAAATCACACAACAACGAACACAAGAAAAAAAAAAAAAAAGAATGAGTTCTACAACCAAAACATGGATGGTAGCTGCGAGTATTGGAGCCGTTGAGGCATTAAAAGACCAACTAGGTGTGTGCCGTTGGAACTACGTTATCCGATCTGCGAATCAACATCTTCGTAACAACGTGAGATCTGTTTCTCAGGCTAAGAAGCTATCTTCGTCATCCTCTAACAAGACAAAGCAAGCTGAAGAATCGTTGAGAACTGTCATGTACTTGAGCTGTTGGGGTCCTAGTTAAATGGAAAATGATTACATTTTTGACCTTTATTTAATCAGAGATATATCTGCAAACCCTAATCATATAGTTTTGATTATTACACTTAAAAATTAATGTATATGTATATAATTCGCTCTGTATTGTAACTCTTGAACTAAAGATTTCTAATAAAATCTCGATTATTTTTGAAGATCGCCAAATCTTGTGTAAATCAATTTGCAAGCTTTTGCAACTAAGTGAAAATTAAGACGTTGAAGAACTCTAGTAACTGACTCAAGTTTTAAACCATTAAATGAAAATTTGGTACTATGTGATCAAAGCAAAATTTATATTTGATATATTGATCATTACTCGATTAATATGACACATAATTAAAATAATTAAGTTCTAAATTTGAGGGTGATATTTACAGTCAAAAGTGTAGAGAGTTTGATCAATTTTTTTTTTTTTTTTTTAATACAATTCGCTCTGTATAACTCTTGGACTAATGATTTCTAATAAAATCTCATTTTCATTTTTAAAGATCGCCAAATCGTGTTCAAATTATATATATATATATATATATATATATATATTTTTTTTTTTTTTCTTTGTTAACGACAAATTAGATATTGTTACTTCGGCTAAGTAAAAATAAAGATTTGAAGACAAGTTTTAAACTATTAAATTATTTTTTGGTACGATGTAATCAAAGCAAGATTTAATGATGTATTGATCACTAAAACTCAATTAAGACTAACACAGAATTGAGATAATTAAGTCCTAAATTAGAGGTTGTTTATTTATTTACAGTCAGAAGTTTGGACTGAGTTTTAACAACATTTTAGGGATTTTGTTAATACTTATCCCATTTTTTCATGCCTTCTGTTGCACATCCTCCATCTTAATAAAGAGAGGTTTTTCGTTTTATTTATCTCACTTAGCATCTAACATATCTTGTTTGATTAAGTAAATTACATTTTCACAAAAACATGGCTACTACTCCATTGATTGTTTCCTTTGGTGAAATGCTCATCGACTTTGTTCCTGACACTTCTGGTGTATCCTTAGCTGAGTCCAAAGGTTTTCTCAAAGCTCCTGGTGGTGCTCCGGCTAATGTTGCTTGTGCCATTTCCAAACTCGGTGGCAAATCCGCTTTTATCGGCAAGGTTTGTATATTTGCTTAAGTTAGAATCAAGATTGAGTGATCTGTGAATTCTCATGTTTGTTTTTTTTTTTTCAGTTTGGTGATGATGAGTTTGGACATATGTTAGTGAACATATTGAAGCAGAATGGCGTGAACAGTGAAGGAGTTTGCTATGACACCAATGCAAGAACTGCATTAGCCTTTGTGACATTAAAGAAGGATGGTGAAAGAGAGTTTATGTTTTACAGAAACCCGAGTGCCGATATGCTCTTAAAAGAATCTGAACTCAATAAGGATCTAATCAAGAAAGCTAAAATTTTCCACTATGGTTCCATTAGCTTGATCTCTGAGCCTTGTAGAGGAGCTCATATGGCTGCGATGAAAACAGCAAAAGATGCAGGTGTTTTACTCTCCTATGACCCGAATGTTCGGTTGCCTCTTTGGCCTTCAGCTGAAGCTGCTAGAGAAGGCATCAAAAGCATATGGAACGAGGCCGATATTATCAAGGTAATATAAAACCGGACTCTTTATATGTTATGTTTGGATGATCTTAATGTCGATTTTTCGCGTTTGTAGGTAAGTGATGATGAGGTAACATTCCTCACTAGTGGTGATGCGGACAAGGATGATGTTGTTCTGAAGCTAATGCATGATAAGCTTAAGCTGCTTATTGTAACTGATGGAGAAAAAGGTTGCAGATACTACACAAAGGTAACACAATAAAGGAATCAAAATTCGCGATATGATTGTGCCTTTTTTGAGTGATCTAAACAAAGTTTTTTCGATTGCCACAACGCAGAAATTCAAAGGGAAAGTGCCTGGATACGCTGTGAAAGCAGTTGATACAACTGGAGCTGGTGATTCATTTGTTGGTTCATTTCTTGTCTCACTAGGCAAAGATGGATCCATACTCGAAGTACGTATAACCGCAAACATATTGATGAATGTTTTCATCAGGTCTAAGATTAGGCATATAAATTGAGTTTTGGTGTTTGTGGTTTGTGAATGTTTTCAGGATGAAGGAAAGCTTAAGGAAGCACTTGCCTTTGCCAATGCATGTGGAGCTGTGTGTACAACTCATAAAGGAGCTATTCCAGCACTTCCTACTCCATCTGATGCTCAACAGCTCATGAAATCTAAGTCCAAATAGTTTCACTCTTATGTCTTTTCTCAATTAGTCTTGCTTCTGTTTCTTCACTTTTGTATTTTCTCAGAGTATTTTCTCTGTTATTTGAATAAATCCACTTTCAAGTTTCTGCCATAATTGATTCCAAACAAATCACATTCCCTGATCTCTATTACTTTGGGTCAAATGGTTTGCATTTTAATATAAAGACGTGAAAATTTTATTGCATATAAAACAAAGTTACATAGATTTTGATAGAGAAGTTACAACAAGATCACACCTCATTTATCTCACAGAATATGAAACTCATAAAACTCTTAAAATGTATAACTTTCTTCACATATGAAGATATAGATCAACTTAATCCAATCATAGTTCTTTGGATTCAGAAGAGCCGATTTTTGCAGTTTGGTCTTCTTCAGCTGCAATGTTGACAACTCTTGGACCCTTGACCTTTTCAGGGGAAAGTTTTGTGAGGTTAATAGTGAGCACACCATTCTCAAGCTTGGCTTTGACAGAGTCCATATCTACATTATCAGGAAGCTTGAACTGTCTCCAGAACTTTCCATATGATCTCTCAACTCTATGCCATTGATCTCCTTTCTTCTCTTCTTCTCTTTTCCTCTCTCCACTTACTCGCAAAACTCGGTTCTCCTCGACCTCTATCTTTACTTCATCCTTCTTCAAACCGGGTACATCGAGCATTATCTCATGCCCTTCAGAAGTTTCTTTCCAGTCAACTCTAGCTGGAGACAAAGCCACGCTTGTGTCCCTCTCGAGTTCTAATGGGATTCTCTCCAAGATCTTGAATGGATCGGGAAACCGGTCTAGCCAGAGATCAGATAATAAGCTGCTCGGAGTGTCGAGTGCAGAAGACAAAGACCCTTCACTTGTTTTGATGTTTCCAAGTAACAAAGATCCTATGAAGACGCTTAGTAGCAAGTGGTACTTCATCATGGTTAGTGATTTGGCTTTCTTGTAGAAAGATTGAAACCAAAGTGTTTTAGGCTTTTTAACTTCACTTTCTTGTTGTTTTCGATGATGGCTAAGTCTCAATCCTCAGGTATATATATATGCATACATTGTATGAAGAATGAAGAAGTTTCTTGAAATATCTTTTTGGTAGAGTTTTGCAGAGATATTGAGATTGTTCTAGCTTTTGTCTATGTGAATTGTCACTCACGAATTATATTATTACACGTTGGATGAGCTTATTGTTACCTTTGAGTGTCTTCTCTCATGTTCCAGAGACTTCATGTAATAACCAAAACAAAACTGAACTGGACTAGCTGGCCCATGCTATAAGTTTCTATTCAGGCCTATTGTTCATTGGCCCATTATTATAATTGGGACCAAAACTATTTTTGATGAATCTTTTAGAGCTTTGGCTGCTGCTGCATGGGAAAGGGATGGGATAGAGTGTGGAAATGTGCCATGCTCCATATCTCAGCTTCTTCTGACATTTTAGGGTTTTGGATCGCCATTGCCTATGGCTATAGACTATAAGAGTCTTTTACTTTTTGCATATTGTGGTCCTCACATTACTTTTGGCTTGCCATGCTTATGTCTTAAGAGAAGCTTGTCGTTATGTCTGTCCAATTTATGTTTCAAAAGGAATTAAACTAGACAAGCTTCTGAAAAGAATCTTGTTATGGAGATTTTGGTAAGAGAACATTTATTGATTTAAATGCCAACCAAAGTTGGTCTAAACCCCATCATGTGGACTATTCAAGCTTTTGTTCTTTCTTATTCCACTTGTCTAGATTTCACTCATTAATAACCTTTTGCTCTGTCTTTGTATTCGAAATTTTGAAAGGATGAAGATACAATGTGAAGTTTGTGAGAAGGTTGAAGCTGAAGTACTTTGTTGTTCAGATGAAGCTGTTCTTTGTAAACCATGTGACATTAAGGTTCATGAAGCTAATATACTTTCCCAGAGGCATCATCGAGTCGCGTTACAAAAATACACAGCACCAGCCACTACAGGCTCTGGTGCTCCTCTTTGTGATATCTGCCAGGTTTGTTTTTTTTCCTCTACCACACTCTGCTAAGTTCTTTAACCGATCGATAAAAAAAAGTTTTATGTATATGTAGGAGAGAAAAGGGTACTTATTCTGCGTAGAGGACAGAGCATTGTTGTGTAGTGACTGTGATGGAGCTATTCACACTTGTAATTCACACCAAAGATTCTTACTTACTGGAGTTCAAGTTTCTGATCAGTCTTTGAACGAAAACTCGGGATGTAGCACTAGTTTTAGCTCTGAAACTTACCAGATTCAGTCAAAAGCTTCTCTTAATAGTCAGTACTCTAGTGAGGAAACTGAAGTTGTAATCTCAGGTGAGACAGACAAGAATCCTTCTGTCATCTTAAGTCCTTAGAGATTACACACACATCATGGTTTCAGGTCCATTGATGTCTAGTAATAATATTAATAGTTTCTGTAATGAAGTCACTGTTTACACATACATATGTGTATGTTACTTCACTCGAAAGAAAAGCTGGTTTACAAATTTTTTATAAAGGATAGCAGTGAAAATTTACGGTTTAGCCTAACAAAAAAAAAATTAAAAATATATTTATATATTAAAATATTTTTCTCTAATTCAAAAATAGAAAATAGGTAGAAGTTATTTAGAAATTCTATAAATTAAGTAAATTAAATTAAAATATAATAGAATATATATTTATATTATACAGCTCCTGTTTTTGTTTTGCATATGCCCCGCTATCTAAGAACGGGCCGTGGTTTCAACTCTATGAAGAGCAAAGACAATTCCAATTATATATTTGTCGTGAAATTGTAAACTTGTTTCTTTCTTTCTAGTATAGATTACAAAAACAATGCATGTAAGTGTGATTTTTTTTTGGGAGTTCTGAGATATTTCCACAATATTTTCTTGTGTTTTTCTTTGAGATATTACAAACAATATATTACAACATGTAGTAGACTAGAGAGACTTATGGAAACCACAAGAGTCATCGTCGAAAATGGATGTTGACGACAGAAGGCGGCATGAAAAGTGTTTGTTGAATAGAGATGGCAAGTGGTAAATGAGGATGGAACAAGAATGAACATATCTTCTTGCTCCGACCATCTGCAGTTCCACACTCTGGTCCTGTAATAAGATAATCACAAGTTTAATTTAATCATGTTTGGTTTAGTTCGGCTATCGTTATCTCAATATAACTAAACCAACCTGGTTTTATCTTGAATTTTAGTGTTTGTGGTGGCCTTCTAGATATAAACTTGATTGGATTATCTGAAGATTGTCTATGTCTATCTGCTGCGGAGATTAACTGTAATCGTATTCGACAATTAGTTAACCGGCTTAATCCAAGAGACTAGAGGTTTTATAATGGTTATACCTTCTCGTCGAACCGGAAAAGAGATTGATCGAAATATGGGGATGGACTCTGTGATTGACAACTGAAAGGTAAAGATACCAACATCTTCTTCACAAACTGTGTAGAAAATTTGATTAAATTCGTCAATATCGAAAAATCGCTTACAGAAGGAGATGATAGAAAGAAGTACAAACCTGAGAAAAACTATTTGATTTGTTCTTCATGTACTTTAGTTGTTCAAGAGCATGGACGCTGTTAGAATGAGATGTTACAAAGTTCATGAATTGTGTACTACTTGATACTGTAAAGTGATCACTGAATTGCTCAAATAACTGGTAAAGATCTTCTGCTGAGTTCTGCATCAAATCACAGTATACTAAGTGTCAAGTTATAAGCAAATGCGATTTTCCGCAAATTAAAAACACATTCCATTTTACCTGATAGAATGCTACAATGTCAGTTGTTTCCATATTATACACCGCGAAGAAAGCTGGATGATGATCAGCACTTCTTGTTACCTGAGTTATTGTTATCCATCAACATCATAAATCTAATCAATCTAATTGTAAATTCTGAAAAATGAAAATATCAGTTCTATGTTAACCTAGAACTTGTATTATAGAAAGCTTACCCCACCATCTACACTGCCAAATTTGATTAGCAGGTGGTGTCGATCCAAAAACTGAACCTGCGCATCAAGAATAGTTTTTTTCTTCATTAAATACAAACACTTGACACATATTCCAGTAGCAGGAACGCATGATTACCTTCCAAATAATTAAGTCGACATAATCCTGGAAATGGAAATAGAACTTCTTCTTAAGACTTTGAACCCTCTGTCAAAATAAAATTAAAAGAACCGTCTTTCGATTAGTTCAATCCAAGATGTAGTTGACTAATAGCATATAATCACAACAAACATTGAAAACTACAAAGAAAGATCGAAAAATCCAAAGAGCTTGTAAGATTAGCTGCATCAACTAAAATGTCACTATTAACCACATCAATCCTAAACCTTTAAACTTCCGTTATCTTCTTATAGTATCTAACAACTACAGTAATTGCCTACTCAATATCTAAGAGAGGAAGCAGTAACAGATTATCATACACGCAAACATAATGCAGTAAAGATTCTGAAATTCAGAACAACGAACCAGTGTATTATCCGATTCTTCATTCCAAATCTCTCTAAAGATAAACGAAAGAAGCCGTTGCTTAATCCCACTAAGAAACGAATTCGAAGCATTCGGTTGGCTATTATTATTATGATGCAACCCATTGTCCGCATCATCTTCTTTATTCCCAGATAAACTTTGCTGTTTATTCTTATCTTGACTCATCATCATAGCCTACATTTGAAAAACTCAAAATTTGTGAACTCTTCAAGATTACATAATAAGAAGTGAAAAGATACTGTAATCCTCACTTTTACCTGAGAACTAGAATTAAGAAAAAGCTCATCATCTTCACGACAAAAGTAACCAATAGCACGAGCATCAACTAAATGACCAGAATCTCTAATCTGAAGAAGATGAATCTTCTGATAACGCAACGACAAAATCGCTAAAAGATCATCATATAGAAACACACCCATATTATAAGCAAGATTAACGAAATCATGATTGAACACTCTCTCATCAAGAACCAAACCATCATCTAATCGCAAAAGCACGAAAGTGATTTTATCAATCGAAGGAACACCAGGAACAGCATCAGGCGACGACGAAGGAGTAGTCGAATCATGAATCTGAGCTGTCGAAGTAGCGAAAAGACCAAACCGATTACTCTGCGAGTAAATGAAGAAGTCTTTACAGATAAGTTCATTAGCTGAAGCGAGATTGACTGAATAGAGTTGGTTGAAGAAACTATCGAATTTGTTAGCGTGACGAGGAAGTTCGTCGTCTACGTCGGAGTTTTTCGATGAGTATGTGAGCCATGAAGGACGATAGACTATGAGTTCTTGATGATTACGGCTGAAACTGATGAGGAAGAGTCCGTCTTCTGTGAATTTGCGGAAGCAGTGATCTGGTGATTCGACATCGTAGAGTGTGTAGCTTGGAACTAGGTTTTCGTAGAAGCGTCTTGCTCGATTCACCTGTGAGATTTGAGGATTGTGTTAAAGAAGAGAGAAAAGAGCGATTGAGATTGAGATTGAGATTGAGATTGAGATTGAGATTGAGAGAATTGGAACTGACGGAAGCGCCTGGAGGTGGAGTTCGAATTTGACGTTCGAAAACCCTAGCGGTGACGTTATTCCTTTTGAACATTAATCGCTCTGTAAACGAATAGCTTCGAATTTTTTTCAGTGGTGAGAATTGGAGGAGACGATGATGGATTGTTTTCTTCGGTTGATTTTGTTTTTTTTTTTTTTTTTTTTTTTCGAATTTGTTTAGATTTCAGTATGGGCCTGAGATTTGTTGGTGTTTGAAAATAGCCCAATAGGTATAAGATTGGGCTATTGGCCTATATTAATCAAAACAAGATGAAAGTGGAACTAGATGTTTGCTAATGTCAATTAGGCCCAGCCAGCTGTTTTTTTTTTCCTAACCGCGGCGCCCTTCTTTTTTTATGCCGACTTTGGCGGGTTGACCCGCGAAGACTGCAGTTATGAAAATTAAAATTCTAACCCAAACTGCTTAAGGTTGGCGTATAAACGGTCCAGCCCGCACACTCATACATAGTCAATCCCAAAAAAAAAGTTCATTCATAAAAATTCATAAAAATATAAATTTTTTACATATAAACAAATAAATACACAATCACAATTTACATATATATATATATATATATATATATATACTGAACGGTTTTATTTTTTTGAAATTTTGAATTCTATTTAATTAGTTATATATGAAGTCGTTAATAGAGAAGCACATTTGTGTGTAAATGAAAAAGTATTTAATAAATAATTAAAATAAACTATATATATAACTAAATGGATTATGATGACCGAAAGAAAAAAAAAACTAGTGTTAGTTATAAAGAAATAATATGTGGAAACTAGCCCGAATGTTCAGAAAAAGTTATGGTAGAACCGTGAACCCTTTAAAATGAGAATTAAGAAAAGTATAAGAGTGAAAATTTTCTTAAAACCTAAGGTTTGATAGATATTAATTTTTTTTTATTGGCCTGCGGTCAAGCTCGCAGACCGTCATGATCAGCCCGTTACAGATTGCAGATCGGTTCATTTTAAGTTGTAGATCGGTTCGCTCCTATTAACCAACTGGTTAACTGATCCACTAAATCTCGGTTTGGTCTGGTTCGGGTTGGAAAAACCGGTTGAATTCATAATCCCAAGCCTATTAGCTACCTTCTCATCAGCTCCAATCCATTGGCACCACAAATGTCTATCTGTCTTAACCACAAACATACAGGTTATTGGCAGTGGCACTAACCTCTGCCTCTGTCTTAGCCAAAAAATGGTTCTGTCTCTGCATATGTCGCAGCCAAGAGTGGCTCTGTCTCTACTTTTGTTACAGCTTCAAATGAAATGGTCCTTGCCTCTTCCACTGTCTCAATCACAGAGACCCCTAGAACTAGAGAACATGCCTCAAATACTATCTCAAAGCCAGCCTCTGATACAATAGATCATCCTCACATAGAGGTATTTAACTATAACTTGAAAGAGGATTGAGTTTGAACTTGAAGCTCAAACAGTTCAATCATAAAAAGATGGACATTAACGTATCGTAAAATCGCAAAAAAAAAAACACTGAACAGAAACTAAATCCAACTGTACATATTTGAACAAAGCTGTATTGTATGACTAAAGCAATACATAAATCCAAATTAGAACTTAAGCCTTCACATACAATCCAACAATGCTGCATAGTTTTTGACTACTGGAATTGCACAAAGGGAACAAAGTCTTGTAAAGAATCGATTCGTTGTATATAGAAAATTTGTAGATCATGAACGCGTACACTCGATGCCACCACAAATAGCCAACCAAATACCAAACAGAGTCAAGCATATAGCAGCATCAACAGCAAGAACAATCTTAACTATACGCCGCCATTTCCATTCAAAGCTTTGAGAATGAGAACTAGACCGTCCTCTACTCGATACAGACTCCTTCTGCAACGATGTTCCTGCCGCTGCTTCAGACGAATCATCGGTTCTATTCGCTCTCTCATTAGACTTCCTATGTTCTTCAACCTCAATACCTCTAAGTGAAATCACATGATCTTTACCTTTCTTCTTCTCTTGCTTACCTAACCTCCCTAAAAGCGGAGCTTTAGTCGAATTCACCGATTCGCTTTGTTCACCAAGATTCCTATTATTATTACTACTCTTCAATTCATTGTTACTAGTCTCAGCAGCAACACGTTCAAGTGAAGCTATGAGTTTAGAGACAACAGGAACAAGCTGATCTTCAACATTAATAGAACCAATCATAGCAGTAAAGCTTCCTCTTAAATCTTTCCTAGTAGCTTTCTTGAATTCATCTCTTAAATGTTCAAGAAACTTGAGAACACTAGATCTTCTCAAAACCTCATCAACAATGGCGAAATAAACAAACCCATCTCCCATAAGAAAACCAAATCTCTTCTTACCAATAGATTCAAAGTACCAATTGTGAAAAGGCGGAGACTTTTCTAAACATAAAGCAGCAAGAGTCTCGTTGGTTTGATCTCCACCGTTGTAAGAGTAAAGAATCTGATTGTTTCTTGAAACACAACAGTAATGAACTGTGTTCTTGATTAAACCCATCTGGAGACAAGAGCGTTTTGTTTTGTCTTTTTTTTTTCAAGTAATCAAATTGAGACAGAAGAGGAAAGAAGAGAAGTCTGTGATTAGAGCAAAGAAGAAGAGAGAAATTGAGATGAAGAAGTCAAAGAGAAAGTCAACGAGAAGAAGAAAATACCAACAAAATCCTTCGGCGATGTATTCAAAATCGAGGATGAAGTCTATCATCCCTCTTCTTCTTCTCTAGGGTTCTTCTGGGTCATGTGTCAACTTTGAGATAACAGAAGGACAAAGTCAGAACTGAGGACCAAACAAGAGGACGTGGTCCACAACACTTAAAAAAATTGGTGTATTAACTAATTAGTTTTAAATTGTACTTATATATTATAAGGATATGAATACTTCAGTATAGAAATAAAAATATATTAACGGACGAAAAAAACAACAACATATAACTTATTATATAAATTTTTATTGCATTCATAAGAATTCGACACGTGTCAAAATTATAATTAATAAGATCATAACATAGTCAGATTAAATTGGTGTATTAACTAGTTAGTTTTAAATTGTAGTTATATTTTAGAAGGATATGAATACTTCAGTATAGAAATAAAAATATTTAACTGATGACCAAAAAAAACTAATATATATCTTATTATAAAAAGAGAAATTCTCTCAAATAATACAAAATGATGTTTTTGATTCACAATTACAACATATTTTTATTTAGGACAAAAATAACATTTTATGAAATTCATAATTTAATTTTTCTGTTTAAGTTAACTATATTAGTATTTAGGGTTTGATTTTTACGGAGTAAAAGGTAAGATTTAAGGTTTAGGGTTTAGGGTTTAGGGTTTAAGGTTTTCTAAACCCTAAATACTAATTATTATAATTTTGTACTGTACATAAAACCCCTACAGATTGTAACTTTGTAAGGCTCACATTTTAAGATGGGTAATAAAGTTATGACTTATGAGTGCCAATAATTAAGAGCTCATATCGTGTATGAAAACCCCAACAACAATCTTAAAACCATGGAATCATTTGATCCAAATAAAACCTATAAATTTTATAATCATAAATTTAAAAATATTCATAAAAATATTAAATTTATAAATTGAAAATTTTAAAGGTATGGATTACAACATAACTGGTATCATTATCTTGGGTTCAACATCTTTTGCAATAAAAAACAACATCTTTTGCAATCCGCTATGAAATTTTTTATAGTTGGATTACATTAGGCATGACCAAAATCTAACCGTAACCGTATTTTGGATCATAACCGTATCGTCATTAGGCATGACCAAAATCTAACCGTAGCCGTATTTTGGATCATAACCGTATCGTTTTCAACCGTAATCAAACCGTAACCGTATAAAATGGTTAAAAATCGCAACCGTTAACCGTCAAAATATATTAGATATTGTTAACCATTAATTAATTATAACCGCATAAAAACGTTGGTTAACTGTAAAATTATAACCGTAACCGTTTTAGAAATTGAAATATATATATATATATATATATATATTTAATTATACTAATAAATATGAGTTGATATATCATATCTAAATTTTTCAGTAAAAGTTAAACTCATTTTTTTCAAAACAATCAAAAATATTAATTTTTATCATGATTATCAAATATGAATAATATTTAACCGTATATAACCGTAATCGTTTTAACCGTAACCATTTTTAACTGTAACTGGTTTGACCGTATATTAAATGGTAAAAGTTAAGGTTAAACAAAAATTACAACCGTAACCGGTGGTTAACTAACCGTAACCGTAATAATCGTAACCGTGGTCATGCCTAGATTACATAGTAAAATATCAAATCTGTTGAACCCAAATCCACATCCTAAAATCCTAATTTTAATGTCCTTTATTCCAAGATTAAGCTATTACATGGATAGATGCATATTCAGACATAATCCAAAAAGCGAGCCGGTCAACTAATTTGAAAACATAAACACAAACGAAATAAAGGGATATATCATCAAATTTGTCAAAGTTTGAAAAAGTGTCGAAAGAGATATCGAAGTTGCCACATCTGAGTAAATTTTCGGTGGAATTGCATCACACTCCCAAGTCTTCGCACTTCACACTTGAGGATAGTCACCTTTAATTGTTACGTTGACAAACACTCCAACACTCCTGGATTCACGGGAATAAGATCCGTTACATCTTTCGATCACATATAGACCTTTGCACGAGATAGCACTCAATTAGAAAAATAAATAAAATCATTCTGGATTGGGCCCGACCTAAACACACCTCTCTTTTGTAATTACAATAATGGAATTTAAAACTATTATTTAAATGCTGTCTTATAAAGGATTATATATAACTAATGGTATCTAAATCTTAAATCTTATTCGAAAACATCATAAAAAGACACTAATTTTTTTTTGTTTATTAACCAAGTCCACAACTACAACAAGCAACTGATGTCCCTATGTTGTTTCGGTCATTCTCTTGCTTTTCCTTAGACACCTATCTTATATCTCCGTTACCTTCTTGGCCATCATCGATGTGAATTATTGCTTCGATTGACTGGGAATCTGGTTCTGCTGAAGCTCCTTCACTAGAGTTCTCCATGTAAGGTACCGTGTATGAGGTTTGATGAGACCTATCTTGGGGCATTCTGGGGATAAGAGAGAGACGACAAAGGGGCATGTGAAGTGTGAAGTGAACCACGTATCAATGCATTCCATGTGAAAAGTGTGGCCACATGCTGGGATTTGTTGAAGCTCTTCACCTACTTGATAATCCTCAAGACACACTGAACATCTGTTTTCAATTTAAAAGTCAAATCATGTGATTAGAAATTATATTTTCTTATGTTTTACCTCTTAGGAAAAAAAAAGAAGACAGTTTTGTCGATTTTGTTGAGGCCAATAGTATTAATCTTATGAATTTATAGGGCCAATAATTATCTACGAATACTAATCACGCAATCATATACAAACCACAAAGATGCACCATTGAGTTCTCATGCATTAATTTTACTTCAATGATATCACGATTTCGCTATGGTCAATTCCGAAATAAAAGATGACATTTTTCTCAGCCTAAGGCAGACACATAACCTTTTCAATGAAATTTTGATCAAAAGACGATTAATGAACCATTTCAAATAAATTTTTACACCCTATTTTGTTTTATATAAAAAATCAAATACTCCTTTTTTGTTAAAATAAAATTTAATATTATTATATCATAAAAGTCATATTTATTACTAAGTATACAACAAATTTTTATTTAGACACATCAATTTTTTTTGTTAAATGAAGTTTAATGGTTTTTTAAACATATACAATAATATTTGTAAAAGAATTTTGTCAATAAAAATTATCCAATCAATAAAACATTTCAAATCTTTAAAAAATAAAACATTTTGATTCAAATTTTTATATGAAAGAATCTAATGCGTTAAAATTTAATTTATAAAATAGAAAAACATTTTTTACTAATTGCTCCATCTATTTTATAATATAAGATGTTTTGGTAAAAACACAATATATAAGAAATCTTAACTTTTTAGCCAAAACATCTTAAGAACTCATAGAACAATAATTAAGAAACTCGATGATATTTGTGTCATCTCATACACAAAAACTAATTATAACTGTCCTACAATGATTATTGCTACTATTATGTACAGATATTTCGAAATTGTTTTACTAAGTAATGTTGTAGTATTTTTTTTTTTTTAGTAACTTGAGTATTGACTTTTCCTTTTCCTTTTTGTCAATAAATTTTATTTAAAGTGAGTGCCTTGTACCAATAAGAATACTAAAAAAAAAATTTACTGAGTGCAAAAAAGTTTCATATATTTTGAAACAAAATTTTATTTATAAAACATCTTATATTGTGAAACAGAAAGAGTTAAAATTACGTAAAAATAAAATAAAAAAAATATAAAAGAATAGAAAATGTTTGAAATGCGTTGAATTCCACATCCACTAGTTTAAAAGATATTTATTTTGGTCAAAAATCTAATTTAAGAGATGTTTATCACTATACATAGTTACACGATCAATCTAAAAGTCTCACATTTTTTATAAAAACAAGACCGTAGGCCTGTGTTGGCCACGGTCCTACACATGACAAGTTGAACCCTTTTATTTCTTTGTTTTTCTTTTCTTTTTGGGTTAAAGGTTGTTTTTAATGAGATAAGCTTTAAAAGATTTGAATTAGTTCCGAAAAATAGAATTTTTATGATAAATGAAAAAGAGAACTCACTGTGAATCCTTGACGGTAAAATTCTCCCCAAATATAACAACGGGGAGCATCTCTCTCAAATCTTTTCTCAGCCCTATTCTAGTCTGCATATTATTGAGTGAACAAATCATTACTATACAAAACCTATCAAAAGAGAAGAGCAAATTCAATGAAATCCGAAGAAGATTAAGTTATACCGTAGAGACATTGTTGGTGAAGTGGAAGCTACCAACAGTAATAGAAGACCAATCAACATTGCTTATACGTCGATAGAGGCAAATGATGTAGTAGACGAAGAGGACGATGAGTGATAAACATATAGGGATAGAGTAAAAGACAGCTTGGTAAAGTTTTATCTTGTGTTCAGCATTGGTGCCATTGGTCGTGGATGGAACCAAAGCTTCTGGAGTTAGGTTTTGGTTTTGGTTACTGTAAGAAGACATTTTCCTTGTTGTAATAGTTGACAACACAACTCAATGTCGAAAATTAGATATGCCCACACAGACAAAAACACAAAAGGAGATTCTCAAGATTCTAGATCGGAAGTGAACCGATGGTGGTAAGATGAAAAAGACAGAGAGACAGAGGAAGAGGTGATACAGTTTTCAGGTGAATGTTTTGGTAAAACTAATTAGATTTCTTTCCTTAAACCGAACATGTCACAGCTAAGAAAAAAAGAATATGATTTGGGATAAATTACTACTACATAATATGATGGTGGCAAAATATGAGATATTGTTTTAATAGTAGAAGGAATTTATTTTGCTTAATATGGATAATTAAGGGGTATCTTTAGGACACATGTATTAGATTTTTTTTTTTTTTTTTTTTTGGGCTTAATATGGATAATTAAGTTTCTACTTTATAGTCAACTTACCTAACACATGTGTACTATAAAATTTGATGTGGACAAAATATGAGATATTGTTTGAATAGTATATGGAAATTGTTTTGCTTAATATGGATAATTAAGGGGTATTCTAATTATGACACATGTATTTCACCTAACTGGAAACAATAGACAACTGTTCGGTTGTTTTGCTCACTGATTCCCTTTTGGTGACACTATTAATATATACGATTTTGTTTTTTGTTTTGTTTCAAAGCTAATTAAAGGAATTTTATGATTTTGTTGGCACTAGCTAAAATGCTTACTATTTTCTTAAAGTAGATTTATAAGACTTTTGTTCTTTTCTGTCTTCCAAACAAATTTCACACACACACATATATATAATTCCAAATATTTTTTAAATTTTTAAATATTTTCTGAAGATTTCAAAAACTTTTAAAATTTCATAACGCTCTATACCTCTATTCTATCTTCATTAACTGAACTTAAACTCTATTGATATTGAAACGACAACATAAATACAAATTAATTATTATATTACATATCTAATTTAATTCTAATTTTCAAAAACAAAACAAGTTGTTAGTTTTAGGTCTTCTCACAGTAGAGTTTTCAGTTTCACATTCAATAAAATGAAAACAATATATATTAGTTTTTGGTCAATATGTATGATGTCTTAAATAATTACCTTACTATCTACAAAGATATTACATTACTAACTGAAATAACTTTTACCGTTTTAAAAAATCCATCTGTTTTATAAAATGCAAATACATCGATGATGTTATTTATGTTGGATTAAACTTGAAGATAACTTAAGATATAAGTTATTCAAAGTAGATTAGGATTAGGAAATATATTTAAGAGTTATCTAAATATATTAGGAGTTATCTAAACCTAGAGGTTTTCCTAATTGAATTGTGTTTGTGTCTAAGTCTCTCAATATATAAGGAGATGTCAAGGTGTGACATAACTTATGAGTTTTGAGATTGAGAGAACTTAAGAGCTTTAGTTTTGAGTGATTTTTTAAAGCATAATAAAGAGAGTTATTCTTTGTTAATCTTTGAGTTCTAATTCCTTTAAACTCTAGAATTGGTATCAGAGCTAACCTAGTTTCGATCTAGCCTGAGTAGAGGCGACGACATAGGTATTCCCGAGTCATGGGAGATGCTGAAAATCCGACAAGGACGGAGAACCTTGTCCCATCATCGGTACTTTGTCCGATGTTAAACTCATCGATGAGGATGAGAGTGTTATTGCGAATTCATAAGGTGTGGGAAACAATTAAACCCAGTTCAACTGAATCCAACAAGAATGATATCGCAGTAGGATTGTTATTTCAATCCATCTCGGAGGCTCTTATTTTGCAAGTAGGCGAACAAGACTCTCCAAAAGATATATTGGAAGCTATCAAATCCCGAAACCTAGGTGCTGATCGTGTCAAAGAAGCAAGACTTCAAATTCTGATTTCTGAGTTTGAAAGAAGCACACTGAAGGACAAAGATACAATAGATAGCTTTGCGGGAAAGTTATCGGAGCTCGCGTTGAAGTCGGCTTCTCTTAGACATACGATTGAGGAAATCATAGGAAGACTCAAGGACTATGAAGAACAAATTCTTGATGAGGAGAATCATGAAAAAACACAAGGCAAGCTGCTATACGCAACTGCAGATCAACAAAGTTTTTCGACGTCACGAGGGAGAGGACGTGGAAGAGGAGGAAGAGGATACAAAGGACGAGGCAGAGGAAGATTTAATTCACAAGGTTGGTCGATGGATCAAATCAATCAGAATGAAATGAGAGACGGACCGAGGAGGGATCCGGGAATGTTTCACATGAGATGGGGTGAAGTTGTAGATGCTGGAGAAGGACCCACCGTGGTAGGCAATGAAGAAAATCAGGATCATGATGAAACTGGAAGCAATGAGTCCAACGAATCTGAGCATCATGATCATGAAGATGGAGAAGATAACACGGACGACATACATCATCAGCTGTTCCAACAACCGCTGAGACAATCGAATCGTCAAGTAAGTAAACCACGATACCCTGATGATTACGTACTTCAAGCCGCTATAGAATGTGAGAGACTTCTATTTTCGATCAATGATGAGCCAAGTTGCTTCGGAGAAGCAAAGGGCTCGTTAAAATGGAACCAGTCATGTAAGGAGGAGATTGATTCTATCAACAAAAACAAGATGTGGACTCTAATTGATAAACCAAGTGAGATAAAAGTGATTGGTCTCAAGTGGATTTTCAAAATCAAGAGGAATGCGGATGGTACTATCAACAAGTATAAGGCGAGACTTGTGGCTAAAGGATATGTACAAGAATCCGACATAGACTTTGATGAAGTCTTTGCACCAGTTGCTCGTATAGAGACCATACGGTTGTTGATTGGATTGGCATCGTCACATGGATGGAAAATTCATCACTTGGATGTGAAGACATCATTCTTACCTGGAGAATTAAAGGAAGATGTGTATGTTGATCAACCTGAAGGCTTTGTAGTAAAAGGCGAAGAACACAAGGTATACAAACTTTCGGATTGGGATGTCATCTAAGTTTGAGATGTCAGGTCTCGGAAAGCTCACTTATTATTTCGGCATGAAAGTACATCAAAATGAAATCAAGCAAGAAGGCTATGCGAAAAGAATTGAGAAGGAGTTAGTCAATGTGGAGCACGTACCGGGAGTTGAACAAAAGGCAGATATCCTAACAAATGCACTTGGAAGGACCAAGTTTAAAGAGATGAGAGAGCTCATCGGTGTTCAAGACGTGGCGAAAATCGAGTTCAAGCTTAAGGGGGAGAATGTTGGATTAAGCTTGAAGATAACTTAAGATATAAGTTATTCAAAGTAGATTAGGATTAGGAAATATATTTAAGAGTTATCTAAATATATTAGGAGTTATCTAAACCTAGAGGTTTTCCTAATTGAATTGTGTTTGTGTCTAAGTCTCTCAATATATAAGGAGATGTCAAGGTGTGACATAACTTATGAGTTTTGAGATTGAGAGAACTTAAGAGCTTTAGTTTTGAGTGATTTTCTAAAGCATAATAAAGAGAGTTATTCTTTGTTAATCTTTGAGTTCTAATTCCTTTAAACTCTAGAATTTAAGCATATCAAAGTCAGGTCTGACTTGTTGGTTTTTTTGCAGGTCCATTTACTAGGCTGTCATTTGACATGTATACTAATAATAATTTAAAGAGAAATTCCCTCAAATAGCACCAAATGATGTTTTTGTTCCATAATTAGCACACATTTGTATTTAGGACAAAAATAGCATTTTATAAAGTTCATAATTTAATATTTTTTGTTTGGGTTGATTATATTAGTATTTAGGGTATAGTTTTTAGGGGGTAGGGGGTAAGATTTAGGGTTTAGGGCTTAGGGTTTAGGGTTTTTTAAACCCTAAACTCTAAATCCTAAACTCTAAAAATGTGAGGTTAGGATTATCCTTTAATCAAAATGCTATTTATGTCATAAATGAAAATGTGTGCTAAATTTGTCACAAAAACTATATTTTGTGCTATTTTTGAGAATTGCCCTAATTTAAACATCTTAAATATAACTTTCGCCCATAAAATTGGTGCATATCACGATAAATAATTATTTGCAAAAATATTACGCCATTAATTGAACTTACTTTTGTTATTATCAGGGAAAATTTGTTAACTTTTCCATATCGACTAACACATGTAATTTCATAAAAGCGTTCATCTAATTTAGAGGGTTTATTGATAATCGATTCTGCTTATTTGGTATGTCTATTTACTTTTACAAAATTATCAAATGCATTATGGGGTTTAACTACCTTGGATATTGTAGTTCCTTTACTATCAAGAGGATTAGCTGCCAAAGGTATCTATCCAGTGGTAGATCCTTTAGATTCAACATCAAATATGCTACAAAGATATAATGTAACTTTTTTTCTTTGATCGGTTCTTCTAAAAGCATGATCTATTTTATTTGACCGAGAGGGCCAAGAAACTAAAAAATGATTAATTGTAAAAATCACTACTCTTTTTGGCAGCATCCACTAATTCTGAACTTAATTTGAAAGCAATATTTCGATCCGGATGTTTTCTTACTTTTTCTAGGAAATTGCCAACGAAAAATACGCACTATTCCTCTTTTCGGCCGAAAAGATCATAACCACTACCCACATTCCACACTCTGTAGGATTTGAACCTACGACATTGGATTTTGGACACGAGCCTTGAAAAATTTTCAACAAAAGACAAAAAACAAATCGACTATATGTTTTACGTCAAAACACTTTTCATTTTATTTCTCGAAAAAATGAATCTAACTGGAGTTCGCGGTGGTGGAAGAACTGGATCTTTTAAAAGTGAGTAAACATAATTCCATACTCAATTTCATAGATACATATAGAATGGTGTGGAAAGTCGTATTCGATGAAAGTCGATTAGCAAAAGCTAACAAATTTTTTTGATAAAGAATCATTGATGGAAATACAAATGGGGTAGGCACTTCCAAGAAGCTGGCAAAAAAGTCCGTTTTAATGAAGCTTTAATGAAGCTTTAATTTCGAATTGACACTCCTAATTTTAAAAGGTAAATTGTAGAAAAGTCTCATAGTACACAATTTAATTATAATCTAGAGAATCTAGTCTCTAATATATGTAGTGTACACACTATGATATATATATATATATATATATATATCGAATAACAAACCTTAAACAACAAACCTTAAACAACAAACCTAAACTTCTATCACAGGAAATGTACGTACAATGATATAGGTGAACGTACATGCTAAACTAAAACTTAAACCATGTTAAGTTATAGGTCTAGAATATCTCACAAACCTCAAGGTCCTCAACGTTTATGTACATATGGAAGACATTTTTTTTTCTTCTTTAAAAACAGTTTCGTCACTTTGCATTCACTTTGTGAAACCATGAAACCAAAATTAAAAAGTGATCAATATATGAAAATATCCCATTAAAAGTACTAAAGTTTAGAAGAAAATAAAATTCAAATACAATTATGCAGACACTATCAATTATAAAATTTATCAAACTATATTGATCATATTAGAACTCAACCTATAGGCAAGTATCAAATCAATTTTACATCAAACAACATACTGTGAATTTTACACCCATGTGTTTATGAAGTTAATACTTATAAATGTTAAAATATTTTAAAAGTTGCCACATTTTTCTCAAGGATCATGCTCCCATTTCATTCCTAGAAATGTTACATGGCACAAAACGAAAGGAGAAAAAAAAGCATACTTCAAATCTTATTCGGAAACAACATCAAAAGACAAGACAAATCTAATTTTTGTTTTTTTTAACCAAGTCCATAATTACAACAATCATTTGATGTCCCTATGTTGTTTCAGTCATTCTCTTGTGTTTCCTCAGAGACCTCTCTTATATCTCCTTTATCTTCTTGGCCATTATCGATGTGAATTATTACTTTGGTTGTTGACTGGGACTCTGGTTCAGCTGAAGCTCCTTAGCTTGAGTTCTCCATCGAAGGGACAGTTTCTGGGGTTTGATGGGACTGCTCTTGGAGAACTCTGGGGAAAAGAGAGACACGACAAAGAGGGCATGTGACATGTGACGTCAGCCAAGTGTCAATGCATTCCATGTGAAAAATGTGGCCACACAATGGGATTAGTTGAAGCTTATCACCCGCTTGATAGTCTCCAAGACACACAGAACATCTGTTATTAAGTCAAATGTCAATAAGAATATATCTATTTTCTTAGAGCAAGTGCATTGGTAAGAGAATCATTAAATCTCTCATCGTTATAATACTTACGTTTAGTGTAGTTTAATATTTTTAATGTAATTTATCATGAATACTTATTTAAAATTAAAATATTTCTAATTAATATCGTTCAAATATTATAAATTACATCTTAAATATATTCAATGTCATTAATTAGTTATATTTGATTATAACTCGATAATTGTAACAATAATAAAACTGTAAATATTATTTATACAATACATTATAAATATTAAAATAAAGAGTTAATTCTCTTAAAATTAAGTATAAAATTACATAGCCTAAACTCATAAGAAATAAATTTAAAATGCAAGAACACATACATTACATATAAAACCATGATCAAATATATAATTAACTTGGCTCCAATCTTCACTTAATGTTGGACCCAACTTTTGCCATATATGATCAACCAAATCAGCATCAATTTTTCAAATCTCAGTTTTTTTTTATCATATTTCAAATAGTGTATTAAATAGAATAATATTAATTTAGTATTATTGTAATTATAACTAGTATTAATTTAAAATTATATTACCATATAATTAAAACTCATGCATAATGGAAATTGTTAGATAGATAATTTTATTTTATGATTTATGAAAAATATATACAAATAAAAAATATCAACTTATAAACTATTTAACTATTTTGATAATTATTTATCACAATAAAATGCACCATTTATTCAAATACAATTTTACTCAACAAAAATAAATATATTTGAAAAACATGAAACATGATTATTAGGTACATCATATGTTATAGTTTCATATATATATATATATATATATATATATATGGTTATATATAACCATAATTATATTTATATAAAACTTCTAAATTAAATATTGTAGTAATTTTAAAATTATATATATAATAATAATAAATTATTCATTTGTTTAGAATACAATTCTTTTTGTAAATATACTTCTTAATTTTTTAATTATCAAATCTCTAAAAAAAATTTATAATATTTCAAATTAGTTTATTAACTAAAATAATATTAATTTAATATTATTTTAATTTTGACTAATATTAATAAAAATAATATTACTATATAATTTAAACTCATGTATAATGGAAATTGATAGATATATAATTTTTTTTTACGATTTATAAAAAATATTAACATATAAACTATTTGGTTAACTTTATTAATTATTGTCGAATATTTATATCACAATAAAATCAACACCATATAAAGTGACATGTGTACAAGAGAAGAAGTTCTTCAAAAGTTCTCAAAGTCTTAAAACCAATTCTCACCCACTTTTTCAAAAAAAAAAACTTGTTTTTAATATTTTTAATTATTTTTAATAGTGAGAGATTAAGTGAAACTACATATGCTCTTATATTTTCAGCTCTTTAAATAAAGAAAAAACAAACAGTTTTTTTTCTGTTTTGTTGAGGAGCTAATATTCATACGAGGCCCAATAATTATCTGAGAATAAAAATTCTTCTAAATCACACAATCATATTCTGAACAAGTTGTACAAACAACAAACTCATAAGAAATATTCTAAATCACTTGTTTTATTTTATATTTAAAAACACTTTAATATTTTTTTTTTTATGAGAAAATCCTTAAAAAGATATGACTAAATCCACAAAAATAAAATAAAAGAAATGAATAAGAGAGCTAACAGTGAATCATTGAGGGTGATTCTCTCCCCGAAGATAATAATGGGAAGCATCTCTCTTAAATCTTTGTGAAGCCCTATCTCGTACTGTTAATAATTGAGCAAACAAATCATTACACAACAAAACCCATCTAATGAGAAGAGAAAATTGAATGAAAGCAAAATAATTTTAAGTTATACCATAGAGAGTCTACCACGATGAAGAGCATCCCAATCGATATCATCGATATCGCTGCTGCGTGGACGGATGTAAATGACGTAGTAGACAAAGAGGACGATGAATGATAAACACATTAGAATACAGAAGATGATAACTAGGTTAAGTACTATATCTTTTTCAGCTTTTGGAATTGGGGTAGTGTTGTTTTGAGGGTCACTGTAAGAAGACATGTTGTAACAATTAACAACACAACTCACTCTCGAAAATTTGATAAACTCCACACAGAAAAATATACAGATTTCTGTCTTTGGTTTGGTTTGTCTGAAATACACAGTGAATCTCAAGATTATGGATTGTTTTATAAGGGAATGTTTTTTAAGGTGATAAGTTTTATAAGGATAGTTTTTTTGCTTAATATGGATAATTAAGGTGTAAATGCAATGTTCTAAAATACGCTATACGCTAGACGTACGGCGAGGCACTGTATAGCGTATAGACGTATATACGGCCGTTTATGCGGGGATTATACGGTGAATATTGTTTTGATAAAATATTATATATATATATATATATATAACCAATAACAATAAGCAATGAAAATTAGTTTTAAAAATATAGCCACAATCCAAACTTAAAGTCAAAAAAATAAACGTTATAATAGGCTTAATGCGAAACTGCCAAAGTGCCAAACAAATAACAACTAAACTCTAATCTTCCAGTTCCTCTTCTCCATGTGTTCCTATACGTTCTCTTTTTCTATTTTTTTTATTTCTGTATTCTAAATTTGTAAGTTTCTAACAAATATATAGTATATACAAAGAGAGCATGACCAGATTTGAAAATTATACAAATTCATTTCAAAACATCAATCACAAATGAAACATAGAACCCGACAAAATTGAAAACAACAAAAACAGAGTTTAAAGCAATAAACAGAGCAGTAGACATTAGTGCATCACAAACAAAACCAAGAGTATTAGAGGGTACCTCTGTACCTGAAGCAAAGTTTGAAGAGAAGAGACAAGAATATGGAGGAGACGAAACGTTCATGTTACGAGGGAACTTTATATCTTCCAAATACCTTTTTAGGGTTAACTCAAAAGTGAAAAAAAAACTACGTAGTTTTGTAATAAGATCCTTAAAAAAAAAAAAACGAAAACTGTATATACGGTACCGTATATACACCGTTTATATGGCATATATACGGCCGTATTGTTTCGACCGCCTAAACTCATCGTACATCATAAATACAGTACGGCCTTCAACTGTACAGCGTATATCCGGCGTATATACGGCCGTATAGGCCGTATTTTAGAACATTGTGTAAATGTATGATTCATGCCATGAATGGGAAGACAGCTAAAAGGAGGATAAACTTGACAAATGGTTTATCCACAATTATTTACCATTCAGCAAAATATATAATATCATACGTTTCAAATTAGTATATTAGTATAGTAATAAAATAATTCTCCTCCACTTACGATATAATTTTACTCAACAAAAAGTAAGATTTGTTTGTAGAAGTAAAATTGCATCACTCTACAATGTTATGATCTGTCTTTTTGTTTTACCTTTTTAATTTAATTTTTAATATTATATGGATTAATTTCAAAGATAAATATATTTGAAAACCATAAAAGTATCTTTAAAAAAAGAAAAATTTATTACTTTCCTTGAAACATGATTATTAGATACATCGTATGTTATAGTTTCATAGTTGGCATCTTTCCATTTTATATATTTATAACCATAATTATATTTATATAAAACATCTAAATTAAATATGTTAGTAATTTTAAAATTATATATATATATATATATATATATAATAAATTATTCAATTGTTTAGAATACAATTCTTTTGTAAATATTCTTCTTAAATTTTGTAAGATTATATTGTATCTAAAACTCTAAAAATGTTAATAATAAAAAACACATGTATTCACCTACTTAATGGAAACAATGTACATTTTTTTTTTGGTCTTTATACGAATAAAAGTTTTAATTTAGCTAATTAAATATATTTAATGATTTTTTCTAGCACAAGCTAAAATGCTACTATTTCTTAAAGTTGTTTTATAAGATTTATGTTCTCTTCTGTCTTCGAAATAAAAAATTCACATATATATATATATATATATATATATATATATATATTCAAAATTTCTAATACTTTTTAAATTATCAAATACTTTTAAAAATTTCATTACTCTATGTGCCTATATTCTATCTTTTTCACCAACATGCATTTAACGGATTTAAACATGATCGGTGATAGAGCGAACACTAATATAAATAAATTTATATTATATATTAAAATTAATATTAATTTTCACAAAACAAAAAACAAAATTGTTAGTTCTGGTGGTAGAACTGTGTGAGTTTCACTGCCAGAAAGATGAAATTATTAGTTTTAGGTTAATATGTTTGATCTCTCAATTTGTTTTGCTCACTTGCTATATATTAATAGTCCCTCAATCTGTTTCACAATATAAAATATTCTTCCTAAAATCACGCAAATTAGCTTTTTTTTTTATGATGAATAATATATTTCATTAATAACAAATCAAGATTACAAAGTCAATATACAAAAATTTTCCGAAAAAACAAATTATTACATAAGCAGATATATGCGCCATATACTGAAGACAATAATAACACGAAAAGTGGATTTGATGATGTTTTCCGAAGTAAAAACTTATTCGCTAACGGTATACTATATCCGTTATTTTTCTTCTCTGTCTTCGATCTTCTTCTAATGCAAAAAGTGTGTTTGGCTAGCAACGCTTCGCTAAAACTCATAATTACACACAACATTCTATAACCCATTGACTCCGTATGAAGTTTTGTTTCTACATTTAGATACCAATGCTTTTGTATCCAAGACCTTCTAACATGGTTTGGCTTTGACTTTTTTCTTCCGTCGATTTCGTCTCTAATCTTTCGTATTCTTCATGGTGGTTCCCATAATGATTGTTTCCAAAGTAAAGCCGTCAGGATTTCAACAAATCTTAAGACCAAAACATGTGATCCAAAGAAAGTTTTGTCCAACGGAAAGAAAAAGCCGGTGACCAACGGGATAACACCATTGAAAACCGCTTGAAAGAACCCGCTAATAACTATAAGGCAAAACCATCTATCATCAAGCGAAGGAAACCTCATTTGTAAGGAGGAAAGAAACACCCTTTCAATCGTTTTGTGAAGAAAAGAAAGAGTGACAATAGAGACAAATTGCTTCAATAGAAATTGTCCTATCCTTTGAAAATGATTTGCCTCGTATGGAGACAATTGTCTCATCCAGACCATCATAGTATGGACGATAACCATCAATGAGTCCAAAGTGCGGCTAATTAATCTGCATCGTCTTATTAGATCCAAAAATTTTAAAACCCTAGCGAAAACTTCCAAACTTTCAGAAACAGATGTTGTGTACATTGAAGATATCAGTCTTCGAACACAAACATGAAAACATTGATCATGAAATTTGGAAGAATCCATTAGAGAAATCAAAATTTGATCAAATAGACAAACACAAATATATAACAAAACAAAAATACAAACAACTAACAGAGGCACGGAGCCGCCCAAACGCCGGACACCGGCCTGAAAATCACAAAGATAAAAAACTTGTGCCAATCGCACTTACAATCTCCAGAGAGAAGTTACGTTTACGTAACTGTCTTTTACCTTGATAACGCCTGCTTATTTTCTCTCTTTCGTTTCTATTATCACGCATATTTAGCTATTTACGAAAATTACTATAAAATATTACTAGTCAGATTCAGTAAAATTAAAAAGTACGTAGAAATATGAAAAACATCTTATATTTTGAAAGTTGAAACAAAAAAATAACTTTAAACATCTTATATTTTAAAATGAACGGAGTAATAATTTCAATATCTCAAATGTAACTTTCGATCACAAAATTCAGCGCAACTCATGACAACTAATTATATTACTATTTGCTAATATATATCATCGTTAACTAAAATAAAATTTACCGCTTCCAAAGAACAAATGTTTTATAAAATGCAAATGCAACGAATATGTTATTTAGTTGCATCAGTGTCAGTTCTACTGTATTTATCAAATTTTTTTTCAGGTACACTAACTTTGTTGATTTGATACGTCCTTCGACACTTATACTAATAATAATTTGAAGTATGGATTACAACAGAAGTGGTATTATTATCTTGGATTCAATATCTCAATCCGCTATGAAATTTCTTATAGTCGTAAAATCTGAATTTACATAATAATATATATCGAATCTACCAAAATCAAATCCATGTCCTAAAATCATAATATTAATGTCCTTCATTTCCAGATTAAGCTATTACATGGATAGATTCATATTCAGACAAAATCCAAAAAGCAAGCGGATCGGCTAATCTGAAAACCTAAGCACAAGCGAAATAAAAGGATAGATCATCAAACTCGTCAAAGTTTGAAAATGTGTCGAAAGACATACCGAAGTTGCCACATCCGAGTTGTCACCAGAATGAGATCCATTACATCTCTCGGCAAGTATATATCTTTTCACGAGGTAGCAAATTACATCGGTTAGAAAACTGATAAAATCGTTCGGATTGGGCCTAATCTATACACACCTCTCTTGTAGAAGTAACTTGAATTAGTGGTTCTCTCTAATGGGATTGGCTGGACCGTTGGCAAAGTTCTCCTCTGGCCTAGCAACAACAGAGCAACAACGATGGCTAGGAGGGAAGAGTTCTTTAGGCATGCGGCCTGAGAACGGTATGAAGCAGGATAGGCCATGGCGAGCATTCTTCAACGGGGTTGGGTCCTAAACATGTTGATGCTGCTTGTGCCATGAGTCAGAACTGCATATGCTATTATTTAATAGATATACATTAGAGATTTTCTAATAGATAAACAATATAATTGCCACCAAAATATTTTACAATTACTTTTCAAGATCATATAAACATGTCACTAGTCTATTTCTAGTACATCATTGTTTCTAATTTTATATGTTAAACAATATCGAATAAAGTTACAATAATTACTTCTTTAGTTTCCAGAATTTTTTATTTTCGCACATAGCATGAGAAAGTACCTAACCTTACCTTTTACAGAAAAGAAGGTCAACTTATTTATCCAACGATTAAAAATAAATTTTGAGCAATCCAAAATATATTTCTTACTTGACAATAAGATTTATAAATCATAATGTGAAAATACTAGTTTTGGTATTATATATATTTACTAGAAATGTCTATATTATACCAAAATTTCTTCTAACATTATTATTATACCAAAACTTCTTCTAGCAATGATTTGTTTCTTCTATATTTTTTTTTCTTCAAATCAGAATAAAGGGTATTAAGAAAAAGAGTTTGGTTGCACCCTCAAAAAATAATAACAATGGTTTCTCCATTACGTTTCCTTCAACCAAAAAATAAAATAAATAGTAACAATGGAAAGTAAGAAATTTTCATCTCGTTTATTACTTTTGTTGATGGTACTTGCTCTCAATTTTTTGCCCATTATTTCTGGTAATTCTGTTTCTATTTTTTAGCAAAATTGTCTCAAAAGGAAAAAAAAAAAGAGCAATTTTCAAAAATAGCACAAAATGAAGTTTTTGTGATATTTTTAACACACATTTTTATTTAAGACACAACTAGCATTTTTATTAAAGGGTAATCCTAACCTTACCCTTTAATAAGCCTTTCATCAGATGGAAACAGAGCAAGTTTCTGGTATAATAATCACTAGTCACCATTTTGGCCATTGCTGGATTTAATTGGTCCTGTGAGCCCTAAAAACATCTAGGAGTCTACAAGAATGCAACGGTAGAAGCAAAATGCATTATGAGTTAGTGTAGTCCGGTCTTAGCTAGTGCTGGTTTTAGGTAAGTTTGGACAGCATCGCTTCAAAGATTCTGAAGGCAGCCTTCATCGAGCTTCTCTTAACTCTCTAGATAAAGGTCTTCCGTTCGGACTTCTGATTGAATCAACTTCTGCTTATGCTTTTTTAGTTTTATTTTAGTTCATCTTTTGGTCTCTCTCCATTCTATCTAATCATGGATTCAGCTCTTCTTCGCAATTCACATATCTTGTATCGCTACTAATTGATGTCAAAACTACCTAGGTAAGATGTCAATTGAGAAATGAGAAAATTTTGGGCTACAACAATTTCATTAACATGAAAAGCTCATAATTCATAACCTATTTATTTGTTATAGGCTCACATATCATAAAAAGCTCATAATTATGAATTTTGAAATATGAATCTAGAAAAGGTATCCTACCTTAAGTAACCTTACGTAATCTAGAATACATCTTCTATCTTACGCAATCCAGAATGAGTTAGTTATGATTCATTGTAATCAACAAACTCTAATAAAACACAAAATCAAATAGGATGACGAACAGAGAAGGTTAAGGAAGAACAAGGGGAGAATGTGATCAAGAAGAAGAGTTGAAAATTAGAAACTCAAATGTTAAGGTGAACTTGCTGAAAACAACTTATGAAAATTAGAGATTGAAGTCCCAGAGAAAAAAAGCTTATAGGATACCGAGGGATGGGACTACTATATATATATAGAGAGAGAGAGAGAGAGGGAAAGAGAGGGAGAGAGAGAGAGAGAAAGAGAAAAGTTGGAGAGGAATGTGAGGTTAGAGAGACGAAAGGAGCTCTTAGCATCAATATATTCTCTTTATATATATATAATATACTCTCTCCGTTTCAAATTAGTTGTCGTTTTAGAAGTTAATTTTTGTTTCAAATTAGTTGTCGTTTTAGATTTTCAATGCAGATGTTAGGTAGAATTTTCCAATTATGTCCCTTTTGTTTTAATGTTTGACCAATAAAATTAAACCAAATAAACATTAATTAAGGGTAAAAAATAAAAAATCAATTGTTTTCTTAATCTACGTAAAAAAACCTAGAATGACAACTAATATGAAACAGAGGGAGTATATACTTTTGCCAACATATATATCTTTTTAAAAAAAAAAATTTATGTTTATAAAACCGAACTAACATATAATTAAAACTAGATGAGGGTAGTGTTGGTTTTATAGTAATATAAGGTTTATGTTACTAAACTCTCTTAGAAAGTGGAAGCACTCTTAACCCACTGATTAAGAGTTTAAAATTTTTCACACAAGTCTGAGATTCGAACCTCAGCAAACGCTATTTCTTGAAGATTAAAGGATGCAAAGCTTTTCAGAGGTTCTAGAGTGCTGCATATAGAATCATCATTCATGGTCTTGTGTGTTACAAGGAGAGTTTGTCAATCACAGATTCACAGGGATGTCGTACATGCAAAACTGTCCGTCGTAGATCCAAGTGTTGTTGAGAGAGCATGTTCATCATGGGGAGTCGTATATGCATAACCACCTATGAGGATAATTTACGTCGTGGAATCTTTTCTTGAAGAAGTTGTTCATCGTAATCGTAGTTAACGCAGATAGTTGACTAATAATCATCATATTAGAATTAAATCAGATATCTCTAATAATAATGATATAATATACAAAAAAAAAAAAAACTCTTAGAAAAAGAAACTCTTAAGTTTCTCAATTAAAAACCAAAAACACTAAACTTTTACACATGTGGTGTACATATACGTGCACAATATACCATATAATTATTGTCTAGATAGTAATCCCTAATATATGTGGTGTATGACAGATGATATATGTATATATCAAATTGAAAAACAAACTAACTAAAACAACAAACTTAAGCTAATTCTATCATATGTGATGTACGTAATACGACATATGATGCTCATATATGTTATGTACTATGACATATGATGCACATATATGTTAAAATCATGGGATAATTGAACAATTGGATAGTTTTTTTTTTTTTAAGTATTTGGCAATATAGACATTTTACTATTCATAATTGGCAAAATAGACAGTTTTTACTGTTCCACTGATGTATCTTATGTGTAACAAAAAATTGAAAATGACAAAAATATCCTTTCAAGAGAGAGAGTCATGGATGTATAGACAGATTGTATCGTACACTCACATGTGTACAAAACATGTCGTACATTCACGAGTGTACATTGTTGGTATACCTAGGTGTACAATATTTCAATTGTACAGCGGTATATCATATATATTATATTTTGTACATCTTAGTATACATATTTATGTCTCTACACCAACATATTTACACTTAAGTTTGCACACTTGTTATGTTTGTACATTTATGACTGTACATTTATAGTTGTACACTGACAACTTGCACATTAACGTATGTACACTTAGTACACTGATGACTGTACACTAATGTTTGTTAAATTTTTTGATAGCAATAATATAAATATATTGTGTTTCTTAGGACAAAAAAGTATTACAAATAGTATCAATCAGTAAAAATACCTATTTAGCAAATAATGAATAGTAAACTGTCCATATACAATATTAAATTTGAAAAACTATCATATTTGCCAATTCACCATAAAATCATATATAGTATATATATATATATTAAACTATTAAAATCATATATAAACTGACTTTGACAACAGGTACTTTTGAAGTTAATGCTTATAAATTCAAAATCTTTCCAAACTTGCCAAGTTATCTCAAAGATAGTGTTCTCGTTTCATTCCTAGAAATGTTACAACGCACAAAACCGAAGAGAAAAAACATACTTAAAATCTTATTCAAAACATTATAAATATATAAGATAAAGCTATTTTTTTTTATGTTTCTTAACCAAGTCAACCAACGGATGTCCCTATGTTGTTTCGGTCATTCTCTTGTGTTTCCTTAGAGACCTATCTTATATCTCTGTTACCTTCTTGGACATCATCGATGTGAATTATTGCTTCGATTGTTGAATGGGACTCTTGTTCAGCTGAAGCTCCTTCCCTAGAGTTCTCCATGTAAGGTACATTGTATGGGGTTTGATGGGACTTGTCTTGGGGCACTATGGGGATAAGAGATAGACGACAAAGAGGGCAAGTTAAGTGTGAAGTAAGCCACATATCAATGCATTCCATGTGAAAAGTGTGGCCACATTCTGGGATTTGTTGAAGCTCTTCACCTGCTTGGTAATCTTCAAGACACACTGAACACCTGTTTTCAATTCAAAAGTCAAATCAATACGAAATTATATTTTCTTACGTTTTCCCTCCCTCTTTAAAAAAAAAAAAAAACAGCTTTGTCAGTTTTGTTGAGGCCAATAGTATTCATCTTATGAATTTATGATGCCATTAGTTATCTACGAATACTAATCACACAATCATATACAAACCACAAACATGCACCATGGAGTTATCATGCATTAATATTGCTGCAATATTATTGCATATGCCTCCACTCCAATGATATCACGATTTCGCTATGGTACAATCCGAAATAAAAGATGGAATTTTTCAGCTTAAGGCAGACACATAAACGTTTCAATGCAATTTGTTCACACGACCAGTGCCTTTCCTAGCGTTTTAGAGGCCGGAGGCAATTAATGAACTATTTCGAATAAATCTTTATAACCTATTTTGTTTTTAATAAAAATCAAGTACTCATGTTTTTGTTCAAACAAGATTTAATATTATTATATCAGCAAAGTCATATTTATTAGTAAGTATACCACAAAAAAAAAATTTAGACACATCAAAATTATTAATCAAATGAAGTTTAAAGGTTTTTTTTTGAAACATATAAAATAATATGCGTAAAAGAATTTTGTCAATAAAAATTATCCATTCAATAAAAAATTTCAAATCTTAAAAAAAAAAAAAAATTGGTACAAATTTTTATGTGAAAGAATCTAATGAGTTAAAATTTTATTTTAAAAATAAAGAAATGTTTTCTAACTAATTACCCGATGTTTTCGTAAAAGAACAAAATTTAAGAAAACTTAACTTTTACCCAAAACATCTTAAATACTCATAGAATAGTAGTTAAGAAACTCTATTATATTTGTGTCATCTCGTAAACAAAAACTAATTATTGCTACAGTTCTATACAGATTTTTAGAAAATGTTTACTGAGTAATGCTGTAGTAATTTTTTGTGAGTAACGAGAGTATTGGCTTTTCATTTTCTTTTTTGTCAGTAAATTTTATTTAAGTGAGTGTCTTGTACCAATAAGAATATTAAATACTATTATTAAATACATTTTTAATGTGTGCAAACAAGTTTCATATATTTTGAAACAAAAATAATTTATAAAATATTTTATATTATGAAACAGAGGGAATAAAAGTTATGTAAAAAGAAACTAAAAATATATAAAAATGAAAAATATTTGAAATGCGTTGAATTCCACGTCCATTAGTTTAAAAATGTTTATTTTGTTTAAAGTTTAATTTAAGAGATGTTTATCACTACACATAGTTACACGGTTAATCTTAAAAAAGTCCAATAATTTTTTTATAAAAACAAGACCGTAGGCCAGTGTTTCATATTGGTCAACATGGTCACGACCCTGCACAGAACAAGTTGAACCCTTTTTTTTCTTTAGTTTTTTTGGGTCAAAAGTTTTGAAATTTCTACCACCAAATTTTTTTTTGTTTTAATGAGATAAGCCTTAAAAGATCTGACTGAGTTCCAAAACAAAAATAATTTTTATGGAAAATGAATAAGAGAACTCACTGTGAATCCTTGACGGTGAAACTCTCCCCAAAGATAACAATGGGGAGCATCTCTCTCAAGTCTTTGCGCAGCTCTATTCTAGTCTGTATATTATTGAGCCAACATGTCATTACACAACAAAACCTATCAAATGAGAAGAGCAAATTCAATGAAATCCGAAGAAGATTAAGTTATACCGTAGAGAGATTGTTGGTGAAGTAGAAGCTACCAACAGTAATAGAAGACCAATCAACATTGCTTATACGTTGATAGAGGCAAATGACATAGTAGACGAAGAGGACGATGAGTGATAAACATATAGGAATAGAGTAAAAGACAGCTTGGTAAAGTTTTATCTTGTGTTCAGCATTCGTGCCATTGGTCGCCGATGGAACCAAAGCTTCTGGAATTAAGTTTTGGTTTCGAGGGTCACTGTAAGAAGACATTATCAGTTTTGTAATAGTTGACAACACAACTCAATCTCAAAAAATTTATAAGCCCACACTGAAAAAAACACACAGAGAGATTCTCAAGATTCTAGATCGAAGGTGAACCGATGGTGATAAGATGAAAAAGACAGGTAGACAGAGAGACAGAGGTGAGAGTTTCAGGTGAAGTATCCAGGTGATTGCTTTGGTCAAACTAATTAGATTTCTTTCCTTTAAGAGAAAATGTGACAACTAAGAAAAATATGAATTGGGATATTGTTTTAATACTATATGGAAATTATTTTGCTTAATATGGATAATTAAGTGATATTCTTATGTCACATATATTAAGTTTTTTTTTTTTTTTTTTTTTTTTTTTTTTTTTTTTTTTTGCTTAATATGGATAATTAAGTTTCTAGTTTATAGTCAACTTACCTATCACAAGTATTTCACCTAACTGGAAACAGTAGACAACTGTTTGGTTGGTTTTGCTATCACTGATTTCCCTTTTGGTGACACTAGTACGATTTAGTTTTTTATTTGCAAAGCTAATAAAAGGAATTTCATGATTTTGTTGGCACTAGCTAAAATGCTTACTATGTTCTTAAAGTAGATTTATAAGACTTTTGTTATTTTCTGTCTTTCAAACAAAATTTCACACACACACATATATATATATCTTAAATATTTTTAAAAATTTCAAATATTTTCTGAAAATTTCAAATATTTTTAAAATTTCATAACACTCTGTGCCTCTATTCTATCTTTATTAACCGAACTTAAACCCTATTGATTTTAAAACGACAACATTAATACAAACTATCACTACAAAAAAAAAAAGAGTTTATTACATCACTTAAATTGCATCACTCAAATAAATGACATAAATTTGAATTACTTAACAATATATTATATTACATATCTAATTTAATTCTAATTTTCAAAAGCAAAACATGTTGTTAGTTTTAGGTCTTCTCGTAGTAGAACTCTGTCAGTTTCGAATTCAATAAAATGAAAACATATAATAGTTTTTGGTCAATATGTTTGATGTCTTAATATATTGCTTTCATTCGCCATATATTAATAACATTTTAAACATCTCAAAAGTAATTTCTGGCCATAAAATTCAGTCAACAGTCACATGTTATTCCTTCCGTTTCAAAAAAAAAAATGTCACTTCATACATATTAAGAAAACTAGTTAAATTTTCTCTTTCCCTCTTATTAATACACTAAACAGTTTTTTCTTATTTTTTCTTTATCTCATATTAATACACTACACATTTTTTTCTTTCTAATTAATAAGCTGAAATAATAAGGATAAAAATGAGATTTAATTTAAAAATATGAATTAAAAATATAAAATGACATTTTTGTGAAATAAAAATATATACAGCTTTAAATCGATAGTCTTTAAGAAATAGAGGAAGTATATGCAAATATATTACACCATTAATTGAACAAACAATTTTTTTGTTTCTATATATATTATGTTATTTTGGTCTATCAGTTTCAGGGCCGTTGGATTTGTTAACTTTTTCATATCCATTAATTTTATTAACTAACCATGTCCATTAACACAAGTAATTTCGTAAAAGCGTTCATCTCCTAATTTAGAAGGTTTGTTGATAATCGATTCTGCTTATTTGACATGTCTCTTTTTTTTTTTTGTCACTCAAATTATCTCCATTAAAAACCTTAGTTCTGTTGATCTTCGTTAGGTTTAGCCACTTGTTTTACAAACCCCTTTTTTACTTCTTACTTTCTTAACTTCGATTCTTTTACAACACATGCTATATATAGCATCCTTACCTTACCCTAATTGTTCTTAAGACTTAACTAACCGAGACCCAAATGTATAATGAGCTTTATATTACATCTGGCCCAAATGGCCTTCTTTCACTTGTCTTCGTCTTCTTCTTTTCTTCTTTTCTTCTTACGACTCTTCTCTCCTTCATCTCTTCTTCTTCTTCTTCAATCAACGCCTTCTTCACTTTCTTTGATCTTCTCCTTTGTAGAATGGTTGAGTGGGAGATCAACTTCCAACACTCCCTCTTGATTCTTCCACTCAATTTCGAGATTCCGTTGCATTGAATTGATTTTCCCTTTTTCTCGATTTTCTTTGGCCACCTCTTCAATCTGTAGGCGAGATCCTCTCACAGCATCTGCAAAGCTCATAGGTGATATCTCTTTCTCCCTCATTGTTTCATACCTTGCATTTGTTGTGGTCATGATTGGGTTTGACCCAATAGCTGATTGATTTCCTGTCTTGGTAGATCTCTTCTTCGCGTCAAGCTTGTCTGTGATCTGAAGCTTCTTCTGATGCATGTGACTCTTAGTGTAATCTGCGTCATCTAGTTCCTCATCCAATCGATGTAGTGCTTTTATGGGAGCATTTTTCATCTCCCTCTTCTTCTTGTCCTTTGTGCGGTGAGCCTCTTCTCTACCTTTCCTCTGTTCTTTCCTTTGCTCTTGCCTCTGAGTGAGATTCTCTTGTAACCTCCTCTGTTTTCCTTTCAGATCTTTTTCCTGACTGACTTCTCTTTGTTGCAGGTAGTTCTCAGCTGTAACTTGTATCAGGTCTTTGTCTTCCCTCTCCAAGTTTGTGACATTTAAGCCATGATTCACAGGTAAGCTCTTGACCACTTTTCCCTTTTTAGTTGAGCTTGGTTTGGTTTCATACCTCCTCTGTGTCTCCGCCTTGTGAATCATCTGACATTGCAGTCTTGTTTTAACTTGTTCTTCTTTAGCCTTTCTCTTGGACGCCTCACCCTTTTCAGCATCAATGTAGTCTCTCATAATTTTTGTACACTCAGCTATAGCCATTCTCCGAGCCATTCCCATGCCTGCTTCAGTTTTATCGCTTGACCCTTTTTCATCATGTTTCCATTCAGCTAAGTTCTTCTTTCTCTGTTCAGTTTCCTCTTTAAACTCATCCTCTTGATTCACAACTTTCTGTATCTTGCCTTTGAACTCATTATTTTTGGTTTCTTTGTTTTCATCTTCATCCCTCCCTCCTTGATTACCAACAGATTGATTATCGAGTCTTGGAGCTGGACCATCTACCACCAGAAGATAATGTTTCTTTTGCGGTTTCTCGCTTGTTTCTCCATGTTGATTTCCCTGTGGTGCGTTGTTCATATTCTTTTGATCCTCTTCCTGATTATTAATTAATGAGTGGTCTCCAGTTTCTTCAATGATCCAGTTCAGACTTTGATCTTCATCGTTGCTTGACAGATTCTCGGTTTCAGCTTCTTCACATACTTCCTCACCAACTAGAGGTTCGACTTCTCTTTTCTCTTGAGATGTTTCTCCTTGTTGTCCTTGCTTTGTCATTCTCTGAAAACTAATGTAGTAGCAGCCATCTGTCATAGGTGCCTCTACTATCCTTGTTCCTTCTTGATTGGTGATTGTACAACCCGTTGCATTAAACATTATCCCATAGCCATTGTTCATCAACTGGGGAACACTTAGGTAGTTGTGCTTCAGACTAGGAACAAACAAAACATCTCTTATGGTCCTTTTCCCAGTTTCTGTCATCACGGTGACTGTACCTTCCCCTTTGGTCTGTATGACTTCACCATTGCATAGCCTTAACTCAGTTCTAGTACTTTTGTTTAGCTGTGAGAACCAGCTCTCTTCTGTAGCCATGTGACTGGTGGCTCCACTGTCGATCACCCACACATTTCCATTACTTATGGTCTGATCATGAGTGGCTGTAAATAGCCCTTCTTGTTGAATGTCTTCTTCTTGATCTTGTGTGTTTGTTGGTGCTTGAATTTGTTGTTCTGCTTGTGCTTGCATCTGAGTTTGGTTTTGTTTGAATCTGCAGTCTCTAGCATAGTGCCCTGGTTTTCCACAAACAAAACAACTTCCTCTTGGTTTGAATTGATTGTTCTATTGAGTGTTTACAGCCTTGTTCTTGAAATAGCAATCCTCATCAATGTGATTGTTTTTCTTGCATATACGACACCACCTTTGATGAGATGACTCTGGCCTGATTCCGTTTGGCACACTTGGAGCATTCTGGAACCTTTGAAACCTTGCTGCGAAGGCTCCCTCTGCGCTCCCACCATTTCTGTCATCAAGTCGTTTTTCTTGTCCTTGTAAGGCATTGATCACTTCAGCCATTGTCACTGTTGTAAGATCTTTGGTTTGTTCAATGACACCCACATATGAATCAAACCTTTCTTGCAGGGAACACAACACCTTGGACACGATGATGCTTTCTGGAACGTCTTCACCGTGAGTTCTCATTTCATTTCCCAGCTCAACCACCTTCTTAGTAAAGTCTTTGATTGTCTCTCTTTCATCTTGTTTCAGGTTGTAAAAGTTTGCTCTCAACCTCTGCAGCATTATCATGGAGCCTTTTGGATCTCCTTGGAACCTTAACTTCAACACATCCCAAGCATCCTTTGATGTTTCAGTGACTGAGAGGTAAGTACTAAAAATTTCTTCGGACACAGCACTAAACAGTAATTGCAAAGCTGTTTGATCTTTCATCTCTAGTTCTTCCCACTCCAACAATTTTTTCTTTTCATCTGGTGTAGGTGTGGCTAACTTAGGAGATTGAGATATTCCTTCAGTGACTATTTCCATAGTCCTCTAGACTTCAGTATAGCCCTCATCTTAATGACCCACAAGCTATAGTTCTTGCCATCACACACTGGAATCACTTGCAAATTCTGCATTTCTACTTTGTTACAGGTTTGTGGTTTAGAGTACCTTGTTTACTTAGTTTTCTTGTCTCTTGCAGAGGTTGACTGTCTTGACTTGTGCCTTTGACTTGTTCTGCAGGATCTTCAGATTTTAAAAGCCTCAAGACCGATATAGCTCTGATACCATGTTGATCTTCGTTAGGTTTAGCCACTTGTTTTACAAACCCCTTTTTTACTTCTTACTTTCTTAACTTCGATTCTTTTACAACACATGCTATATATAGCATCCTTACCTTACCCTAATTGTTCTTAAGACTTAACTAACCGAGACCCAAATGTATAATGGGCTTTATATTACATCTGGCCCAAATGGCCTTCTTTCACTTGTCTTCGTCTTCTTCTTTTCTTCTTTTCTTCTTTTCTTCTTACGACTCTTCTCTCCTTCATCTCTTCTTCTTCTTCAATCAACGCCTTCTTCACTTTCTTTGATCTTCTCCTTTGTAGAATGGTTGAGTGGGAGATCAACTTCCAACAAGTTCCTTACATATGCCATCAAAGAGGCTTTCGCCAACTTGTCTGATTCAGCATTGAAATCTCTTGAAATAAACTTAAAGATAGTTTCTCAAAACTTGAGAAGAGAGAAGCGATGTCTGTGAGGATTCCATAGATGTCCGATATCATCTCTCCCGATTCAATCGCACGGATTAAGATCTGGGAGTCCGATTCTACTTGGAGATCTTTGAAGCCAAGTGCCAGAGCTGCTTCCATAGATGCTCGTATAGCCAAACTTTCGGCTACTAGGGGCGAGCTAACAAAGAGGGATATAGTGTTGTGACTCGAAATCACCTCAATCTGATTTCGATAGAAGATCCATCCCAAGCCGGCGACTTTGAGATCCAGTTTCCAGGCCGCGTCCGATCTGCAGGTAATAGTGTTTTCTGTCAGCTCCGATCTGTGCGGAGGTCTTTGGTAGATTCGATTTGGCATGTCTCTTTACTCTTACAAATTATCACATGCATTAAGAAGCCATATTTCATGGGCTTTAACTACCTTGGATTCTGTAGTTTCTTTAGATTTTTTTAAAGAACACTGATATGTCTGATTTTAGTTGATTAGAAAATACTTTAAAATAGTTAATAATTTAAGTCGAATTTATAATAATATTCTCTTTCTTTTTCAATAGTATGAATACATATTAAATTATACCATTTTAAAAAGATAATATGAATAAAACAAGATTGTTAGTTGTGGCGGCAAAATTTTCAGTTTCTAGGATTAATCTTACAATGAAAAATATTAATTTTAATTCAGTGTGATCGATGTTTCAGTTTATGGTAGGACAAAACATCTAAAAGAGAAGATGGGAATGCATAGAGACCATGTCATGCAAGAGTACTCCACTTGAATACATATTAAATTTTACCATTTAAAAAATCAATAAAAATAAAGAGACACCAAGTCAGGCAAGAGAACTCCACCTGAAACATAGGAAGTGGGAACTAAATTCTTCATAAGACTAGATTGCACAAATTTTTGTGTTTGGTGGGGCAATTTATGTTTAGCCCAGAGGCTTATGACTTAGAGAAATTATTCTCTAATCTCAAGACCAACTATGCATACATAACTCACCATATTAAAAGATCTCTTAGAAAAAGTCTAGATTCACATATGTAAAGTCAAATGATCCCATTTGTTTAATTTTCTCAATTAAAAACCGAAAACACTAATCTTTTACACATGTGGTGTACATATACGTACACAATATACCATACAATTATTGTCTAGAGAGTAATCCCTTATATGTGTGATGTAAAACAACAAACTTAAGCTTCTAATCATATGTGATGTACGTACTACGACATATGATGCACATATACACACTACAAACAAGCTTTGTTTAGTGTCATTTTTTTAATCATTAGCATCATTTTTAAGTGACCATAAAATTATACGTTCATTTCTAAAAGTGATGTTAAATCGAGTGAAGCTAAATATTTTTTGTATCATTTTTGTAAATGATACTATTATTAAATTTTAGTATCATTTCTATAAATGATGTTATGTATAAATCTAGCATCACTTTAAAAATGATACGGAACCCAAAAGTATGAGAATATCATTTCTTGAATCTATATCATTTCTGAAAAAAGATTTGGTTGTTTGTTGACTAAGCTTCTTCGCTCTCAAGTAGCTATATCATTTCTGTAATTTGAAGCCAAGTAGCTACACCAAAGTCTCAAACCCAAGAAAGGATCAAGAAGCCATTAGAATCATCAATGGATGTAGTAATGGAACTATTGAGAAAAGTGAGAGATGCTTATTTGATAACCTTAAACATTGGTACACCTCCACAAGCAGTCCAAGTGTACATGGATACAGGAAGTGATCTCACTTGGGTCCCATGTGGAAATCTAAGTTTTGATTGCATAGATTGTTATGATCTGAAGAACAACAATCTAAAATCATCATCAATCTTCTCCCCTCTTCACTCATCTTCATCTTTTAGAGCCTCTTGTGCTAGTTCCTTTTGCGTCGAGATCCATAGCTCAGACAATCATTTTGATCCTTGCGCAATTGCTGGCTGCTCTGTGAGTATGCTTCTCAAGTCTACTTGTTTAAGGCCTTGTCCTTCATTTGCTTATACTTATGGTGAAGGTGGTCTTGTCTCTGGGATATTAACCAGAGAAATCCTGAAGGCTCGAACCAAGGATGTCCCAAGGTTCTCTTTTGGCTGCGTAGCCTCTACTTACTTACCACGAACCTATTGGTATTGCCGGATTTGGAAGAGGTTTTCTTTCACTCCCCTCGCAGTTAGGCTTTGTTGAAAAGGGATTTTCTCATTGTTTCTTGCCTTTCAAGTTTGCCAATAACCCTAACATCTCAAGCCCTTTGATATTAGGAGATTCCGCTTTATCGATCAATCTCACTAACTCTTTGCAGTTTAGGGGAAACGGCCAAAATCTATCTAAACTATTTACAGAATGTCTTTTTCTACCTAACCTATAGTACCATGCATTTATAGATCTGAACCATCTAAAAGTTCAAATTTTAAACCTGAACTATATGAATTTTAGCCGATTTCAACATCTACCTAAGTGGTGTTACTTAGTCATTTAACGGTGTTGAGTCAGACAATTTGTGGTGTACACGTGGCATCAAAACTTAGTAAAATGACGTCGTTTTTAGTTAATAAAACTAAAACAAATTGTCAACGAATAGGAAACGAATTTGCTCTGGCGAAGCCAATTGGATTTAGAGTCCATCTCTTTAAACCACTAGGACACATTGACTCCTTTGGTTCAAGTGAACCAAAATTCAATATATCTTCTTCTTCCAAGCGAGTACTCTCCTACAACTCCATCGACAAAACCTGAATTCAAGCTGAGATAGCAACATAGAGATCCTTCGATTTGATGTATCCGACATATCCATTCATTTTCCAACTCAATACGATGTCGTTTTACAAAGTTTTGATGCCACGTGTACGCTACGAATCGTCTGATTCAGCACCGTTAAATGGTTAAGTAACACTGTTTACGTAAATATTGAAATCGGCTAAAATTCATATGGTTCAGGTTTAAATTTTGAATTTTTAGATGGTTCAGGTTGATAAATGCATGGTACCATACGTTGGATAGGAAAAAGCATTCTGCAAATAGTTTGGGTAGGTTTTGGCCGTTTTCCCTTGCAGTTTACTCCCATGTTAAGTACTCCAATGTACCCCAACAACTATTACATAGGCTTAGAGTCCATTACGATAGGCACAAATGTCACTGCCACACAAGTTCCCTTAACCTTAAGACAGTTTGATTCACAAGGAAATGGAGGAATGTTAATCGATCGATTCGGGTACGACTTACACACATTTACCCGATCCTTTCTACTCACAACTGCTCACAACTCTCCAATCAACCATCAATAATCTAGGGACAGGATTTGATCTCTGCTACAAAGTCTCATGTCCTAACAATAATCTCATTAGTCTCGAAAACGATGTAAAGATGATCTTTCCTTCAATTACATTCTATTTCTTAAACAATGCAACCTTACTTCTCCCGCAAGGTAACTCCTTTTACGTAATGAGCGCGCCTAGCGACGGCTCGGTGGTGAAATGCTTGTTGTTTCAGAGCATGGAAGATGGAGATTACGGTCCGGCCGGAGTTTTCGGGAGTTTTCAGCAACAGAATGTGAAGATTGTGTATGATTTGGAGAAAGAGAGAATAGGGTTTCAAGCGATGGATTATGTCTTAGAAGCTGCTTCACATGGACTTAATAAGGCTCATGAAATTATTTTTTATCAATCTTTTGAGTTGATTTTGGAATTGTTTTGGTTTTTTTTTTAATGTCTTTTTTGTTGTTGCTAAGTTCTTGTTTAAACTATTCCGATGTCTCTTTGTATTTGTTGGGAGTTTTCTTTTGATAAAGTTAATGTTTTTGAGTTTATAATTAAGTCTCTTCTTTTGGACTAATGATTAGAGTTCTTGAGCTGGAGACTAGAGACTTTAGCTATAGATAGATAATGTGTTGGAAGATGGAATAGGAAAACATCTCGTCGTCGAATACAAGTTGTATTCATTGAAATGTATAAAAGGACAAAACAACATGATCTATTATAATTTTATTAGTTTATCACAAAAGCTAGCATACATGTGTACGCTGATATATTTATATTATTTCCACCAATTTTCTTTTGACATATTAGGTCTAACATTTAAAGCTTTAAGCTATTAGGAATCGATAATCCGTTCGAATAAATTATCAATCCGGTTCGGTTTAATACCTTTTTTGGTTGGTTTTGGGTATTTTATCCATGCCCACATACAATGCTAGCGTTGTCTCTATGCATATGCATGATCAAGTTTACGGTTATTGTTAATTAATCATCAGTTATAATTATAATTTTTCTATGATCTTAATTTAAACCATTTAATATACGGTTTAAAAGATTATATTTATATACAGTTACAATTATTATGGTTAAATAAATTATATCATGTAATATAAAGGCCGGAGAGTCTTAAGCAAACAAAGAAATTGAAGAAACTATCTTGAATATATTAAAATTTTCTTTTAACTTTGGTTTTTTCCTAGGTTTCTTTTAACTATCTTGAATATTTATTCTCTGTTTTACTTAATTTTTTTATTTTCATTAAATTTTTATTGATCTTTCTTTATATTTATTCTCTGTTTTTACGTATTTATTTTTGCTTTCATTGAATTGATGGTTTTGTGATGAACATGAAATATAAAATATGTTACGGTTATAAATGATTATATGTATATTTTATTCTATTTAAACCACAAATAATATATTATAAACCACACGGTTAACTAAAGATTTTTATATGGGTATGGCTAATAATTTTCTTTAACCATAAATAATATATATTTTACAGTTAATTATAACGGTCCAAAATATTGTTACAGTTAGATTTTGACTATTTCTAGTTAAAAACAATAAAAAATGTCATATTTCAAATAAGCAAGCAAGTGAGTTATAAATAATATAACAAAAGGAGTGGTATATTTTGTTTTTCAGTCATTTAAGAATGCTAAAGAGATGACCAGTTCATCAAAGTATTTTTATTATAATAATTAAGCCAATTGAAAAAGTGTTAATAATATATAATTTTATTAATAAATTGTTAATATGTAAAGAATTTAGCATGTAAGCAAGGGAGCGACTTAAGCAATGGATGAATCAAATGAATAAGCAAAAATGATGTCGCAAAGAATCCAACAATGATTCAAGAAAGGAAAAATGTAAATAAACAAAGCAGAGAACAAAGAAGCAGGAAATGTCATATATTTTTAAAGAAAAATATATTATACGTTTTTTTTGGTTAAATTACTTTACTCTTTTACAAACTAATATTAAAATGAGTTGTATATTTTTCGTCAAACATTTAAGAATGCTTAAAGAGATTATCAATTCATCTAAATATTTGGATTATATTAAGAAACTTGTAAATTTTAAAAATGTAAGGAAATTAAGCACTTAAGCAAGCAAGCAAGCAAGTTATACATGATATTAAAAAACGAGTTGTATGTTTTTTTTTTCAATCATTTAAAAATTGTAAAGAGATTATCAATTCATCTAAATATTTGTATTATCATTAAGCTAATTGAAAAAGTGTGCTTAATATACTATATAATTTTACTAATAAACTGTAATATGTAAAGAAATTTAGCACGCAAGCGATTTAAGCAATGAATGAATCAAATAAGTAAGCAAAAATTATGTCGCAAAGAATCAAAACAATGGTTAAAAACAAAGAAATTTGTAAACAAATGAAGCAAAGAAACATAGAAGTAAAGAAACAGAAAAGCTGCAAAGAATCAAACAATGATTCAAGAAAGGAAATGTTTAAACAAACAAATTTATCATTAAGCTAATTGAAAAAGTGTGCTTAATATACTATATAATTTTACTAATAAACTGTAATATGTAAAGAAATTTAGCATGCAAGCGATTTAAGCAATGAATGAATCAAATAAGTAAGCAAAAATTATGTCGCAAAGAATCAAAACAATGGTTAAAAACAAAGAAATTTGTAAACAAATGAAGCAAGGAAACATAGAAGTAAAGAAACAGAAAAGCTGCAAAGAATCAAACAATGATTCAAGAAAGGAAATGTGTAAACAAACAAAGCAAACAAACATAGAAGCAAAAAATAATTTCGCAAAGAATCAAACAACGTATCAAGAAATGAAATGAGTAAAACAAAGAAGCAAAGAAACATGGAAGTAAAGAAACAAGGAAACATGGAAGCAAAGAAATCAGAGAAGCAGAGAAACAAAGAAACAAAGAAACAGAGAAGCAGAGAAACAGAGAAACAAAGAAGCAAAGAAACAGAGACGCAAAGAAACAAAGAAGCAGAAAACGATGCCGCAAAGAATCACAAAATGAAATCAAGAAAGGAAATGAGTAAACAAAGCAGCAACGAAACAGAGACACAAAGAAGCAAAGAAACAGAAAAGCAGAGAAACAAAGAAGCAAAGAAACAGAGAAACAAAGAAGCAGAGAAACAAAGAAGCAAAGAAGCAAAGAAGCAAAGAAATAGAGACGCAAAGAAACAAAGAATCACAAAATGAAATCAAGAAAGGAAATGAGTAAACAAAGCAGCAACGAAACAGAGACACAAAGAAGCAAAGAAACAGAGAAGCAAAGAAACAAAGAAACAAAGAAACAAAGAAACAAAGAAACAAAGAAACAGAGAAGCAGAGAAACAGAGAAGCAAAGAAACAGAGACGCAAAGAAACAAAGAAGCAGAAAACGATGCCGCAAAGAATCACAAAATGAAATCAAGAAAGGAAATGAGTAAACAAAGCAGCAACGAAACAGAGACACAAAGAAGCAAAGAAACAGAGAAGCAGAGAAACAGAGAAGCAGAGAAAGAGAGAAACAAAGAAGCAAAGAAACAGAGACAGGAAGAAACAAAGAAGCAGAAAACGATGTCACAAAGAATCAAACAATGATTCAAGAAGGAAATGAGTAAAACAAAAAAAAAAGCAAAGAAACAAAGAAGCATATTTCTTTTGTGATAAGAAACAAACCTGAATCTCTATGTTTCTCTTATAACCCTCTTTTGACTCATCCCTATGTGTTTCTCTTATAACCCTCTTTTGACTCATCCCTATGTTTCTCTTATAACCGTCTTTTGATTCACTTGATCGTCTGCATATAAAGTGCCAAGCTTTGTTATTTCCTGTATTATATTGTTCACAACTGAAATCCACAGAGGAGAAAGAGATCAAAGGATTCTAACCTCATAGAGACTTGTAGCCAAGGTTGCTTCAGAGATGTGTTCCTAAGAAATGTACATCAATGAAACAAGTCATCATATAGGATTTTGCAAGTTTTTCTAAAATTATATGTGACATTGATTTACATTACCCTTGATTTATGACAGATCTTGAATAACATAAAACCTGATTGCAGACCAAGCTCTTTTACTTCCTTGTACAGCTCTAAGTGTTCCTTGTTCTTCACCTTCAATTGACCTCTTAGCTGTTTTCAGAAACAGAAAGAGATTTCAAGAGTGAATCTAAATTAAATCAAGTACAAAGGTGTGTGTAACATAAAACCTGTCTGCAGACCAGCATGGAGTCACCTATTACAACAACGATTCTCTAGTAACCTTCCACAGTAGCACATTTCAGTCCTAAATATTGAGCTACGTTGCTTGTGGCCATTCCTAGACCTTGGTGCAGTCTACATATCTGATGGGAAATAAAGAAAGCAAATAACTTTGGATGCAGGAGCTTCACTTCACTTCATTACTAGTTTTCTTGAAGTTTTAATAATAAAAATTCATACCACAAGACCATTCTCAGTTTTCAATACTGCTCCTGCACCAGCCAGACCTGGAGTTCCCTTTGATGAACCACTAAACTCGATAATAAAAAGTTTTATTGTGCCAAGGATTGAAGAGAGTCACCAATGAATACAACAACATACAAAAAAAAAAAATAAAAAAAATAACCACTCACCAACGCAGGCTTAGGATTAGTGACAAGGAAGCTGAAGGATGTTCCTTTAGGGACGCAAGAATTTGGTAGACATCAGCCTGCTCGGATGAGGTGTGACGAGAGCCTATGTTCTATTAGAACTGTATCGCATAATCAGCAAACATTCGTTGTATCTTTGAGCTAGAATATATGATAGGTGCAGAAACTGCAATTCATTTCAGTTGTAACAATAAAACTATTGAATGAATCCATACCAGTCTTCCATTCTCAGTTCTCAGTACTGCCTTTGATAGACCACTACACTCGACCGAACACGTTTTCTTCTGCCATAGATTAAAGAGAAAGAGTAGGTCCATTCAAATATGAATACAGTTATACATCAATAAAAAAAAAAAAAAAAAGACCCACTCACCAACACAGGCTTAGGCTTAGGAAGCGTTTCCAGCAAAGCAACCGGCAGGGAAGAGCGACGCAAGAATTTGATAGATATCGACCCACTTGGAGGAATTGTGTCTCATAATCAGCAAACAGCAAACATTTGTTATGTTTTTGAACTAGAATTTATGATTCAAGAAAAAAAAAACAAGGCAACCATGCAATGAAGTAAAACATAAATAAACAAGGAAGCTGGTAATTTAAGCAAGGAATAAAGGAAGCAAGCAAGTAAAGAGTGAAGGCAGAAAATGATGCCGCAAAGAATCACAAAATGAAATCAAGAAAGGAAATGAGTAAACAAAGCAGCAATGAAACAGAGACATAAAAGAAGCAAAGAAACATAAAAACAGAGAAACAAATAAGCAGAGAAACAAAGAAACCGAGAAACAGAGAAGCAAAGAAACAGAGAAACAAAGAAGCAAGAAAAGAGAAACAAATAGACAAAGAATCACAAAATGAAATCAAGAAAGGAAATGAGTAAACAAAGCAACAACGAAACAGAGACACAAAGAAGCAAAGAAACAGAGAAACAAATAAGCAGAGAAACAAAGAAACAGAGAAACAAAGAAGCAAAGAAACAGAGAAACAGAGAATCAAACAAAGAATCAAAGAAATAGAGAAACAAAGAAGCAAACAAACTATGTACGTATGTTATGTATGTTAAGTATATATGTAACTGTGATGAATAACATCACCACCATCACCATCACGCAACTGAATAATAAGCAAAACGAGTAACACGTCTTCAATATGATCGACCCATTTGAAATAGTGGAGCCAAAAAAAAACAATAAATTCGAAAAAAAAAATAACACAAAATTTATAAAAAAATTTACCGACGAGGTAGAGAAGAGAAGCTCCTCCTTCTTCTTTGATTTGTTTTCTTTCAGGCAAATAAGACCTTAATAAACGATCTGTTAATCGTAAAGGAAAAGGTAAATCAAAAGAGCCATAATAAGAACCAAAGCGGAGGAGACACAGTGATGCAGAACAAAATTTAAACCAGATCCGTAACCTCCGTTGCCTCTTTCGTATCCACCACCACCGTCGCTTCCTCTTGATATATTTCCCGTTCATCTCTTCCGTAGCATCACTTATGGTCACGAATCAGAATCTCCTTAGATCTTCCGATCGTCTATCAAAACCAAATAGCAAAAACTATCGATGAAATAACAAAATCAATCAAACCTCCGAAATTATAATTTGGGACAAATTTAAACCAGATCCGTAACCTCCGTTGCCGCTTTCGTATCCACCACCACCGTCGCTTCCGATCTTCCGATCATTATTACTAATCTATCAAAACCAAATAGCAAAAACTATCGATGAAATAACAAAATCAATCAAACCTCCGAAATCATTAAATCAGAATTTGGGACAAATTTAAGAAACAGTAATCAGAATCAAAGTAACAAAGAAACACAAAATCGGAATTGGATCTCTCGTAATACTGACCTTGGAATCGCCGAATTCAGAGAAAACGCCATTTTTTTTTTTTTACTTTTGCAGACAATTTTTGAAATTGAGAATTTAGGGTTTTCAAAAGATGAGTGGTATCGAGAGAGATATATACTTGTAGTCGCTCTTCTTCTTCTTCTTCTTCTAACGGGCCAATTTTGTTTCCGTTATATAGAAAAAAAAATTCAAATTCAAATTCCATTGCGTTTTTTTTTTTGTTAAGCAAGTTTCTTCTTCAAACGGCCAATTGTACGTTAGGATTTTAACATTTTGGTTAAAGCTTAACCACCGTGAAATATCTTAGATTGGTTTAGTTTGGTTTAAAAATGTGACATAAGTATTAACTTCTAACCCAATTAGATCGCAAATAGCTCTGGGAATTAAAGAATTGATATTTCTTTTTTTTTTAACTCCAACTAGATTGGGACCCCGCACGTGCGCGGTTATATCTATAAACCATTTATTTATTATAACATTATAACCCGAATTCATACCATTCTTTATTCGTTTTAGTATATGTTCCGGTTTCAGTTTGGTTTATGAATGTTAAAAATAATAATGGTTTCATCAGTATTTTAAAACTATAATCGATCAGGCAGTTGGATCGAGATTGACTGTAAACCTGGTTAATGATCGTTAGATTTTTAGAAAGCTCGTGAACTACCAAATCAGATTTAAAATAGCTAAGAACGATTAAAAATTTGTGAACCGGATTCGCATTATTTTAAAAAAATTATGACAATTTTACTCTAACGGCAGAATTTAATTTTAGTTTTAGTAAAGATATGAATAATCCATGTTCTGTTTCGTTCCATACCCGTTTTCGTTCACAAATTCTCATCCATAGAAAATGCATTGTCGATATATGCACATTTTGTATTCCGGATTGAGAATGGGGCGGAATAAAAATGGGAATTTTCAATGTTCCGTTTGGGACAAATACAAATATTAATATTTAATTTATAAATATGTATTTATGTTTATGGTTTATTATAATAAATATGTTTATTAAACAAAAATGAATTTTTATCACAATCATTAAATCTTGATATTTATTATTACAATATATATGTAGCTAATATCCCAAAACTAATATTGATAGTATATTAGTATTATAACAATTAACGTAGGAACATAATTAATAAACATGCGCTACACTGCAGGGATAATTTTTTATTTTTATAGGTTCTTAAATTAGTATTAAAATTATATGATTTACATTTTTAGGTTTTTCCTTTTAGATTTTACCCTTGGTACATGTGTAATATTTTAGCAACTTAGTATTGCCATTAAATTTACACATTTATTTATAGGTGTCAAAAAGACTAACAATTTCATTTAACTTATCCTAGATCAGACTAATGTTAATTCTAACCCGCCCCACCATTTGATCTGCGAACTCTTAATTTTATTTTACTTTTAGAATCTTGTTGAATAATTCTGAAACAACATATCAACATATATATATATATATATTTACTATATAAAATATATAAGCAAAAAATAAATCATTAAGTTAATATACCATTTACAATTTTAAATACTCTGCATATTGGAATGTAAATCGTTGAAATTTTTGTGTGTATTTCAATCATTAAACAAATCAAGCCTGTTATATATTAGGTTGATCAAAAATTTTAAATCAATAACGATGACCAATTTTAACAAATGCTTTGGTATTGGAAATCCTAATTATTAAAAAAAAATTGCATTATATTTTAACAAAAAGAATATACAGTTATACATCTAAACTCTCAAAATTACAATGAAAATATAGATAAGGTGAAAAATGTACATGATTTTGGCGGAAAAACGTGTTTCCAAGTTTTTGGCGGAAAATGTGTTTCTACGTTTTTTGGCGGAAAAATGTACTTCCGTGTTTTTAGCGAAAAAACATGTTTCCGCGTTTTGGGAGAGACAACATGTTTTTCTGCGTTATTGGCAGAAAATATAGTTTTACGTTTTTTGGGCGAAAAACACGAATTAACGTTTTACATAAAAATATTGTTTTACATTTTTTTTTAGCGGGGAACAATTTTTATAAAATATAAATTTTTGTCTTTTATATATTTTATTAGAGTTAAAATATTTTTTAATAAAAATTATCAATGTAAATGATGAAATATCGTTTAATAAAACTAATTTTGGCTTTATTAGAATTTAATGCCATTTTAGATTTTTTGGATTTTGAGATACAGATGCAATATCTGGAAGCTCATTTTTTCAGCATCGCATTTCAGCATCTAGATGCAAAATTTAAAAAAAAAAAAAATGAATAACATCTTGCATATGCATCCATATGTATCGGCTTTGTAAAGTTTTGCAAGTCCATTAACTTTCTTAATTTGGCATGGTCATCAACAATGCTCATTTCATAGAAGCTGTTATCTCTTAATTTAGAAGGTTCGTTGATAGTCGAATTTGCTAGTTTAGTATGTACATTTACTCAAAAAAAAATTAACACATGCATTACACTATGAATCTTACATGCCACTAGGATACTATATTTCATGGGCTTTGAATACCTTGGATTTTACAGTCCCTTAAGTGGATTAGGGAAGCAAATTAGCTTTTCTATAAAGTTCTGAACTGGTCAAGTACCACCATTTCTCCTCCACTCTTTGTGATCCGAGTCAGAGACATGATTGATACTATGGTTTTCCTACGTTTGAGTTAAAAAACATATCGCGCATTTGGCAGTGGCAAGATAAGAAAATTATCTCGCGTAATCTTTTTTTTTTTTTTTTTTGACGCCTTTCTGGTCCGAAGAGCGCGTTTCAAATATAAGTTATATATATGTTTTTCTATAAATATCTTGTCGGCTCTAAAGTGGCTCAGACAATGGCCTATGAACCAATATGTCTGAGAAGTTATAGTAATCAGCCTTGCTCCCGAAAGATGTTATTTTACGGGTATCTATAGCCTATGAGATTGGCTACATACTAGTCTTTTAGGAGACAGAGGCTCGTTGCTTGAAGTATTCAGCAATTATGACATGGCTTATCCTTTTTTTGTTTTTTTTGCTAAAAATGTAAATATCATTGAAAAATAAAGTGATTAGGTGTTACAAATTGTGAAAACAAAATGTTTGGCCTATAAATTGTTCCCATGGCAAAAAAGGATAAAAACATGGAAGCAAAAACAATCGGTACTCCATCGACATCTTAGCTTGGTAGCTTTGACATCAATTAGTAGCGATACAAGACTTGTGAATCGCGAAGAAGAGCTGAATCCATGATTGGATTGAATGGAGAGAGACCAAGTGATGAACTAAGACAAAGCCAAAAAAGCATAAGCAGAAACTGATTCAACCGGAAGCCGTTGTATTGCTACAAGATTGGTAGGAGGAAAAATGTTCCAACATTAACTATTTTTATATTTTTATTAAAGTTCTTAAGATTATATCTAAATCAATGGCGTGAGATATTACTAGAATTATTATGCGAGAAGGCAGTTTAAGATCATACTTTTCTAAAGGTGGCATGACTTGGTTGTATTTCCGCATCAGAGATGAAAGTTGGCGTAGATTCTTGTTGTTTTCATGGAGTTTATGCTCTCTTTCTTATTCTTGTTGTGTTTCAAACGTTTCAACGTTTTGAAGGCATTTTTCTTCATAGTTTCAATACATCATTTGACGTTAAAAAAAGAAGAAGATTATTTCTAAAATTTCCAAACTATTTAATAATGTCAATCACTTCCCTAGTTCAGATGGAACTGTGAAGTCTAAAATTCAATATTTTTCTTCCCACAACGGTTTTGTATTTTTACCTAATTTCACCATAAATATACTAAATTTCCTTGGATGGTGATAAATTGCGACTAATGTAAGTGAACGGCATAGCACTTTGGTGTTTTAGTATGTTAATGTCCACCAACATCTCTAAACAAGGCCATATATACGTAGACTTATCCAAAGTTATATATAGTTTTTAATGTCAATATGTTTCATTGTATAAACAAAAATATACAAAATATTCAGAGATTCGCAGATTTGCCTCCTCGCTCTGCTTTTTAAAGGGATCACTACTTTAAATCATACGGAAACATCATCAAAAGACCATTGGCAACTCTTTGTGTTTTGCTTTTTTAACCAAGTCTACAATTACAACAACCAAACAGAACCGAACTTATAAACAGTTTGGTTTGGAAACTAGACATTAATTCATCTGGCTTCTTCTTGGCAATCATCTTAGGGAACACGCCTCCTCTATGCGTCAAATTTAACTTCAATGTTAGGAGATTTGTCAAGAAGAGAGCTTAGCTCAGCAACATAGCTTCCCAAGTCGGTTGTCGCATTAATAGCAGAACCAGACTCACGCCCTTCTTCGCCACTCGTCTCTTCCCCTTGGTTTGTAGTAAGGGTTCCATAAAACCGCTTCAATGCGACATCAGTCGAAAGAGCATGCACAGATTTGTGTAAATTCTGAAATTTGTCTCTAGTTTCTTGTTCATCGATCAGCTTTTCTCTTAGATCATCCGGGAGAAAAGCCAGCGCACTTCAAAACAGAATGTAAATAGACTACTAGTCGATATATGCTTTAATCGGATCACAGAAGCGCAATGATTAACTAAGTAAATTACCTGGAAACACCTCTAACAATACCAAACTTATAACCAGCAAGAACAGATTCCTTATAACCAAAGTTATAACCTTCCTGCGCAACAGCTTCTTTCCCCGCACTAATCCCCTCACGGTATCCCGCCTGTGATATCGAAATTAATCAAAACTGAAAAGCATTTACTTAAAGAGAGAATGATTAGAAACCAACAATCTAAAAAAGAATACCGTTTGGAATTTCACACATCTCAACTTATTCTCATTTTCCATCAGGTGAGCGTCACTTGATTCTTCATCTTGACTTCCGTAAAAGGGATCATCCAAATTCTCATCATTACCTAATACCAAAAGATATGATTCTAACTTAGCAATTATACAATGAAGTTAATTCTGCTTGCTATAACCCTAAACAAACACGAACAAGAGTTTCTAAGCTAAGCCTCATTGAAAAATCTTAATAAACTATGAGAAACAGAATTGTTAATTCTGCTATAATCTTAAACAATCCAAGCAAACAAACACAAGATTAAAAATTCCCCAGTAACAGAACAAGAGTTTCTCAGCTAAGCAGTACCCATGTTCAACAGAGGCGGCCGGAAAAGCTTGACCGAATAATTATCGATCTTCAATTGTAGTCGCCGATTTGAAACTGAATTTTGAGCTTTTGTTTGTTGATTGTGTGTGTTTGGAGATTTGGGGGAATTCAATTTGGCTTGATTTGTTGTTAATATGTTAGATTTTTGATGTAAAAAGCAAGAAGCAAAATAACAAAAGAACCTAAAACCAAAACAACAAACAACATTAATCTAAACCAGCAAAGTTTCGATTTTTTTAAAAAAGCCCACACAATGTTTTTATTACTACTACTTACTCTGTGATTGAGGAAGCCTAGAAGATTGAACATTAGTAGAAGAACCTTTGAAGCTCTTTTAAATCATAACCGAATACATTCAAAAGCTTACTCTTAGCTTCATTGATAACATAAGTGGCTAAGTTACGTTGACGATAGTTCTTTGTAACGATTTGAGTCAAATCTTCTCTTTTTATTGGACATCCTGAGTTTTGATGTAAAACTAGCTTATCCGTTTCCTGAAAAAACTTTCAAAATCGAATCTCAATTCCGAATCATGTACTTATAAAAGACAAAAAAACAAAAAACAAAAGATTGAATCTTTTACCTCTTTAGATATATCAAATTGAGAGAGAGGATCTGATTCATCAGCCATTCTGAAATTGAATTGACTAAATTAAGGTTTAGATTAAACAGATGAATTGAGAAATTTTTATGCTTTTTCTGAGAGGTTTTTTTTTTTTTAGCTGGAGGGAGAGATACTGAGCGGAGGAAGATGAAGCTTCGTAAACCCTAATTTATTATTTACTAGGTTAAATTTTAAATTTAGTTTTCTAAATTTTAAAACTAAATTAAATTTAGGTAAAATCAATAAATATTTTATTTATTGTTAATGGAATATCTTAAATTATTTTAGAAAAAAAAAGTAGAAAGCATATATACTTAGAGAAAAGAGATAATTAATTACATAATTTTATATTTTTACATGAATAAATTAATTTATTTTTTTATATTATTATTTTATTATTAACATATCAAAAATCTATACCATGTCAAGTAGCTTTTGGTTCCATCTTTTTGTTTGTTTTTTCGATCACCGTGTAAGATAGGTCTTGAAAATTTACCAGGAATCTAAGAACCAATCCGATTTGAAAAAGGGTACCAAACCAAAATCCAAACCAATAAAACCCGAATGGATACTACACTCCTATATCCGAAGAACCGAACCAAAAATTGAATGGATACCCGCAATACTCAAAATAACTAAAATTGTAAAGTTTTGCAAGTCCATTAACTTTCTTAATTTGGCATGTCCATCAACAATGCTCATTTCATACAAGCTGTCATCTCTTAATTTAGAAGATTCGTTGATAGTCGACTTTGCTAGTTTGGTATGTACATTTACTCAAAAAGAATTAACACATGCATTACACTATGAGTCTGACATGCCACTAGGATACTATATTTCATGGGCTTTGAATACCTTGGATTTTACAGTCCCTTAAGTGGATTAGGGAAGCAAATTAGCTTTTCTATAAAGTTCTGAACTGGTCAAGTACCACCATTTCTCCTCCACTCTTTGTGATCCGAGTCAGAGACTGGATTGATGCTATGGTTTTCCTACGTTTGAGTTAAAAAACATAGCACGCATTTGGCAGTCGCAAGATAAGAAAATTATCTCGCGTAGTCTTTTTTTTTTTTTTTTTTTTGATGTCTTTCTGGTCTGAAGAGCGCGTTTCAAATCTAAGTTATATATATGCTTTTCTATAAATATCTTGTCGGTTCTAAGGTGGCTCAGACAATGGCCTATGAACCAATACATCTTAGAAGATATAGTGATCAGCCTTGCTCCCGAAAGATGTTATTTTACGGGTATATATAGCCCTATGAGATTGGTTACATACTAGTCTTTTAGGAGACAGAGGCTTGTTGCTTGACGTATTCAACAATTATGACATGGCTTATCCTTTTTTGTTTTTTTTTGCTAAAAATGTAAATATCATTGAAAAATGAAGTGAGTAAGTGTTTCAAATTGTGAAAACAAAATGTTTGGCCTATAAATTGGTCCCATGGCAAAAAAAAAGATAAAAAAAAATAATCGGTGCACCATCGACATCTTACCTTGGTAGCTTTGACATCAATTAGTAGCAAGACAAGACTTGTGAATCGCTAAGAAAAGATGAATCCATGATCGGATTGAATGGAGAGACACTAAGTGATGAACTGAGGGAAAGCCAAAAAAGCATAAGCAGAAGCTGATTCAACCAGAAGCCGTTGTATTGCTACAAGATTGGTAGGCGGAAAAATACTACCAACGGTAACTATTTTTATATTCTTATTACAGTTCTTAAGATTATATCTAAATCAATGGAGTGAGATTACTAGAATTGTTATGCGAGAAGGCAGTTTAAGATCATACTTTTCTATAGATGGCATGCATAACTTGGTTGTATTTCCGCATCAGAGATGAAAGTTGGCGTTGATTCTTGTTGTTTTCATGGAGTGTATGCTCTCTTTCTTATTCTTGTTTTGTTTCAAACGTTTCAAGGTTTTGAAGGTCTTTTTCTTCTAGTTTCAATACATCATTTGACGTTACAAAAGAAGAAGATTATTTCTAAAATTTCCAAACTATTTAATAATGTCAATCACTTCCCTAGTTTAGATGGAACTGTGAAATCCTAAATTCAATATTTTATTTCCCATAAACGGTTTTGTATTTTTACCTAATTTCACCATAAATATACTCAAGATGGTGTATTAGACTGAATACTTGCAGAGATTTAAGTTTTAATGAGTTTTGAGATAAGTTGGCTAAATTTTGGTGAATTAGAAATTTTTTTTTAATTAAATTCTTTGAAATCCCACATAAAACTATGAGACTTTGGTCTTTGTATTTTTAGCTAAGAAATCCTTTCAAATCTCACCTAAAACTTTCAAATCAAATTCTAATAATGTTTCCAATTATAGTGGATTTGATTGTACATTTTAAAATCATTAATCCAATAACACTTGATTTTAAAAGATATTTTAAAATTTATGTTTCAATAACACATGATTTGTCATTTTAACTCAAATCTCTTCAAGTACTTAGTCCAATACACCCCTTAAATTTCCTTGGATGGTGACAAATTGCGACTAATGCAAGTGAACGGCATTGCACTTTGGTGTTTTAGTATATTAATGTCCACCAACATCTCTAAACTAGGTCATAGGTAGACTTATCCAAAGTTATATGTAGTTTTTAATGTCAATATGTTTCATCTTATAAACAAAAATATACATAATATTCAGAGATTCGCAGATTTGCCTCCTCGCTCTGCTTTTTAAAGGGCTACTTTAAATCATATGGAAACATCATCAAAAGACATAAGACAGCTCTTTGTGTTTTGCCTTTTAACCAAGTCTACAATTACAACAACCATTTGATGTCCCTATGTTGTTTTGGTCATCCTTTTGCATTTCCTTAGAGACCTCTATTGTATCTATGTTCCCTTCTTGTCCATCATCGATGCGACTTATTGCTTCTGTTGTGGGCTGGGACTCTGGTACAGCTGAAGCTCTTGCGTTAGAGTTCTCTATGGAAGAAACAGTGTCCGGGGTTTGATGGGACGGGTCTTGGGGAACTATGGCTATAAGAGAGACACGACAAAGAGGGCAAGTAATGTGTAAAGTGAGCCAAGTATCAATGCATTCCATGTGAAAAGTGTGACCACATGCTGGGATTTGTTGAAGCTTATCACCTGCTTGGTAGTCCCCAAGACACACTGAACATCTGTTTTCAAGTTAAAAGTCAAATTAGGTACAATTCTCAATTATATATTCTTATGTTTTTGGCTCTTCAAACCTAAACAAACAAAAGAAAAAAATTTGCAGTTTTGTCAGTTTTCTTAAAAGCTAATATTCATATCATGAGGCCAATAATTATCTGAGAATAAAAGATTATTCCAAGTCACATAATCGTATATATTCTGAATACGTTATACAAACCACAAACTCATAATCATAAGAATTATTGTAAACATACAATAAACCAAACTTGGACCATTGAGTTCTCCGCCGTGACACATGCCTCCACCTGAATAAGGTTATAGTTTCGCTATGGTCCAATCCCAAAAAGAAAAAAAGTGATACATTTTTCTCAGCATAATGCAGATCTGTATGTTCCAATGCAATTTTTATTACAACACACCATCCATTTATATTTATTGTACTCATCTCTCACTTTGGTTTTATTCATATCACTCAACATAACTTGGAACTTTCCATCATTAAGAAAGAAAAAAAAACTTTACTTATATGAGATAACCCTTTAAAAGATCTGAATCCACAAAATAAAAAGGAAAATTTCTTTAGGAAAAATAAAAGAATTTGAACTTTCTGCTTTGTTTTGGTCAAAAGTTTTGAACTTTCTATCACCCAAAAAAAAAGGAAAGAAAAAAAGAAGATAATTCCCTTGGAGGAAAAAAAAAATAATAAGAGAAACTCACTGTGGATCCTTGACGGTGAAACTCTCATCGAAGATAACAATAGGAAGCATCTCTCTCAATTCTTTGCGCAGTCCTATTTCAATCTAATCAAATCATTACACAACAAAAACCCCATCAAATGTTGCAAAAACCACAAAATCTTACAGAGAAGAGCAAATTCAATGAAAGCAAAAGAAGATTAAGTTATACCATAGAGATATTATTACCACCAGGTCCACCACGCATTCCAAGAGAAGACCAATCAACGTTGCTGTTACGTCGACGGAGGTAAATGACGTAGAAGACAAAGAGGACAATGAATGTGAAACAGATTGGAATAGAGAAGATGAAAGCTTGGTAAAGTTTCATCTTTTGTTCTGTATTCGTCGTAGCATTGGTCGCAGATGGAATCAAAGCTTGGTTTGGATCACTGTAAGAAGACATTATGGTCACTGTTGTAATAATTGACAACACAACACAACTCAATGTGGAAATGTTTTAATTTTGTGTCTTTAGTTCGTTTGTTTAAAAAAAAAAACAGAGAATCTCAAGATTCTGGATCGGAGGTGAAGAAATGGTGATAAGGTGAAAAAGATAGATAGATAGAGGAAGAGGTGGGAAAGTTTCAGGTGAAGTATTCAGGTGTTTGCTTTTAGTATTTATTTATTTGAAGACAACAAAATTTATATTATTATAATATTTTTAGTAATGAATTAAATTGCAAAATATTTAGGATAGCAACAAAAAATCAAAAAAATTGTCGACGGAAATTTTAAAAGTAGAAGGAAAATTGTTTTTTCTTAATATGGGTTAACATGGAAATAAAACGTTAGGTAGTTGACTAGAAACTGAGTCAGACATTCAATAGATGTTTTTTTAATATTATTAATTTACTATACTGACTGGAAAAAATAGACAAATGTTCGGTTGTTTTGTTTTCACTGGATTTCCCTTATCTTAAACAAATACTATATTCATATTATTATTTTACCTTTTATGATTTAAATTTTTTATTTATCTAATTAAAGGAATTTATGAATTTGCTAGCACTAGCTAAAGTGCTACTGTTTTCTAATAATAGATTTATAAGATTTTTGTTTTGTTTTTTTCTTTATTTTTGTCTTCCGCATATGTATATATATATATATATATATGAAATTTTCAAATGCTTTTTGAAAATTTTGAAAATTTTGAAAATTTTGAAAATTTCATAACTATCTACATTTCGTTTTTTTTCCAAACTCTCTATGAATAATGACTTAATCCGATTAACGATAAAACGACAACATTAATACAAATCATTGTATTACATATCTAACTTAATTCTAAATTCTAAAAAATTAAAAAGGTTGTTCGTTCTGGCGGCAGAATTATCGTTTATGAATAAAAAAATAAAAAATATCAGTTTTAGGTCAATATGTTCAATGTTTCAATTTTTTGTTTTCACTCGCCATATAGAAATAATAATTGAAAATTTCTCAAATGTAATTTCCAACAATAGAATTCGACGCAAATCACGATAAATAGTTATTACGTTATTAATTGAAATCACTGTTAATGTTTATAAAGAACACTTGTCTTATAGAATGCAAATGCATTGATTAACTTATTTTGGCATATCAGTGTCAAGTCCATTTACTTCGTTGAGTTAGGCAGGTCCATAAACTTTCTTAACTTGGCATGTCATTTGACACTTATATTAATAATAACTAAACATCTAAAATGTTACTGTAGATCATAAAATTCAGAATAATTATTTATTATCTGTAAAGAGATTAGGTGATTCATTAAATTAACTTTTAGCGTTTCCAAATAAGACATGTTTTATAGTATGTACATGCATGAACTTTTTTCACGGTGCCTTTTTATACACGAACTAAGATCCATTGCGTTTTTCAACTTGAACTTACAAAATTTTCAAAAAATCAACATGAACTTTCATATGAGTGCTGAAATCAACTTTGACCAAAATATGATTAGTCAAACTGCTGAGTCAGATACCACGTGACATATTTCTGCTGAGTCTTATGCCACGTGTCACTTTTTTGCTGAGTCATATGCCACGTAGATTTTTTCAATTTTTTTTTTTTTTACATTTATAATGGAGAATCGTAAACATCATTAACAGTTTAACCATTTTATCATTTTTTTTATCATTGATGTAGCCGCAATAATCATAGGGTTACGACCATTAACAGTTATAATGTTTAGTTCTAATATTTTTGTTTGGTTAATTATAAAATTTTGATATGTTCTTAAATTTACTCACAATTATTCGATATTTAAAAAAATTATTTAAAATATATCCAAAAGTTGATATAAATAATCTATTTAAAATAAATTATTATAATATAATATTATCAGTAATTATTCGTTTATATAGGAATTTTAATTACGAAAATTACTTGTTTGGGTAGTAATTTAAATTACATGATCATACCTTTACTCTATCCTTCTTTGCTATTATAATAAGTTGTTTTTAATAGATTATTTATATTAACTTTTGGATATATTTTAAATTTTTTTTTTAAATATCGAATAATTTTGAGTAAATTTAAGAACATATAAAAAATTTATAATTAATCAAACAAAACATTAGAACTAAACATTATAAATGTTTAATGGTCGTAACATTATGATTATTGCGGCTACATAAATGATAAAAAATGATAAGATGGTTAAACTGTTAATGATGTTCACGATTCTCCATTATAAATGTAAAAAAAAAAATTAGATCCACAACATTGCATAAAAATTCAAATTTTTTTTTTTTTTTTTTTTGAAAAAATCTACGTGGCATATGACTCAGCGAAAAAAGCCACGTGGCATCTGACTCAGCAGAAATATGCCACGTGGCATCTGACTCAGCAGTTTGACTAATCCTATTTTGGTCAAAGATGATTTCAGCACTCATATAAAAGTTCATGTTGATTTTTTGAAAATTTTATAATTTCAAGTTGAAAAACGCACCGGATCTTAGTTCGTATATAAAAAAACACCGTGAAAAAGTTCATGTTGATTTTAGCCCTTTTTCCGTTATTTTGGCGTATCAGTTTCATGTCCATTGGCTTTGTTGGTTTTTATGTGTCCATAACCCTTTCTTAATTTGGAATGTCTTTTCCACACTACTAATTTCTTAGAAGGTTTCATCTCATAATTTAGAAGGTTCATGGAAAGTCTACTTTGCTAATTTGGTATGTCCATTTACTCTTACAAATTAGCACATGCATTACTCTGTGAATCGCAAATGCTACCTTGGATTTTACAGTTCCTTAAGTGGATTAGGGGGTCGATCAAGTTTGTTAGGAGATCTGGAGAGTACGAGATCGATATGAATATCTTTCTTTATTGTGTTATTAGGAAAGTTGATATTTGTGTATATCTCTTTAATGGTAAATAGTTAGATTTCATATTATCATATATCTAAACAACTTGTTAGACAAGTGATGATGTTGTATTGTTGTATAAATAAGTGTATTGACTAATCAATAAATTATGAGGGTCTAATAATAATTCTTCCGAAACACTTTTCGTGTTCTTACTCTCATCAAATTCATCACAACATTATTTTTTTTAGTTCTTATAAAATTCAGTTCTCAAGATTATATCTAAATTTTCCAAACCTTTTAGAAAACAATGTCAACCACTTCCCTAGTTAAGATGGAATTTTGAAATCTAAAACTCAATATATTTTTGTCTTCACAAACGGTTTCTTTTTTACCTAATTTCACCATAAATATACTAAATTTCATTGGATGGTGACAAATTGTGACTAATGCAAGTGTACGGTATTGCACTTTGATATTTTAGTATGTTAATGTCCACCAACATCTCAAAAAAAGGCCATACGTAGACTTATCTAAAGTTATAATTTTTTAATGTCAATATGTTTCATTGTATAAACAAAAATATACAGAATATTCAGATATGGATGATGAAACACATCAGCTTTGATTGCTCCCAAGGACGCGGAGATTCGCAGATTTGCCTCCTCGCTTTGCTTTTTAGTTTTGTCAACGCATCTCGTACCTTGTTGGTACGATCCAAGAGACAATATTCCCAGTTTTTTTTTTTTTTTTTTGACATCGTCATTGTCAACTTTAAAAGTCAACTGCTTTTGTTCTAAGAGTTCTCTACAAAATGGTACAAGACTTGTAGCTCAAGACGACCGGTTTTACTCTCAAAGTTAGATGCTTTTTTTTTTTTTGAGTTTTTTCATCACAATAATAAGGCATATTGGTTTCTTCACTTGCAAAAATTAGGAGGCATGTTGGTTTATTTTCAGTTTCGGTTTGGTTTAGTAAATTCAGCTTTAACAAAACTCTAGTTTAACTTGAAGCAAAATTAGTTTTGGTTTGTGTCGGATTCAGTTTAAATTAAATTACTAATTAGTCACTATCTTAATAATCTAATCAATAGTTATAATAAGCAAAATGGGTTAATCTTCAAAGAAAAAAAAAAAAAAAAAAAAAGAAAGAAAGAAAGCAAATTGGGTTATTAGTTTGATTCGTTGTCATGCCAAAGGTCCAAACCAAACAAGAATGTTCCGGTTGAAGAAAAGCTTAACATGAATCTTGGTTCGGTTTGGGTTAGTTGGTTTGCTTTAGTTATCAAAGTCGACCCAGTACAAGTACAAACCCACAAAAACCGCCTTAACGCTTATGTTGTGACTGCCGAGTTTAGGCGTTCAAATGTAACCACCAATATTTTCAGTTACTGACATTTTCAAAAGAGGTCTCAATGACGAGTGTGAGGATCTGAAAATGCAAGTGTGTGTATACTCTATACATTACTAGTCTATGCATCTCAATGTTACAGTTCAAGAGCTTCGTGTTGATAAAAAGAACAGTGAGGTTTCTAACTCTTGTTGAATTTAAGCCACTCTTGGCTTTGGGTTGAGCTCTGTCTCCAAACTTGTAGGTGCCTTTGGGGTCGCAGAAACGGCGCCAAATTTGCGGACCAGGATTTTGAAACATGGCAGTAACAGAATGTATAGGGCGGCGAAGAAAAATGGAGTTGCTACGAGCCACCCTAGTAACTGCAATAACCAATAGGAGTAAAATAAAACACATATCTTTTGGATTTGGACTTGCAAGTTACTAAGGATAAGATTGTTAGAGATATAATATAGAACCAAAAGTAAACCCAAAACTCACTTTCTCAAAATTGAAACAATGTAAAAAGAACAGAGTAAATACTCCCAGCCTAACTCGATCGAAACTTCCTAAAGCTTTCTATAGCTTGGATGAGTCTCACAAGTCACAAACGAAACCTAATCTTTACTATGAGAAAAGAAAAACTGAATAATTTCCTAAATCAATAAGTAGAAAGATTCGTATCAAATATCATTTTCAGATGTGGCTAGAGAAAGCAACACGCGATTCGACATTTTTCACTAGTACACTACGAGACTCATTCTAGTTACTTACCGCATTACCGATGCTTAAAAAGACTTCCTGAGAGGCTTGGCCAGTAAAAACCTTCTTTAAAGCATCTGATGTCAAAGGAAAATGAGGTCCACCGGTGACTTTTTCACCGAGTCTTAAGAAAGGCACCACGAGACTTCAATGTAAAAGACACGAAAGGAAAAACCAAAATCCAAGTCAGGAAGAAAACTCATATGCATAGTTTTTTGATAAATGCTACAAATTTCAAAAGATTAAAAGTATAAAAGGTTTACGCTAGTTCTACTGGAGTGGCAATGATATTAGCCAACATCACAGTTGGAGCATGACAAGCAGATCCAAGCAACGCAATCGCTACTCCACATAGAAACACAGGAACACCTAAATAAACCAAAAATCACCTCAAAAGTAAGATACATTGTAATCTAAATCTCAAAAATGTAAACATCAGTAAGCATAGGGAAACAGATAATGGCGAAAAACACACACCGCATATCGGAAATATCCCCAATGTAATACCCAATGCAGCAGAGAAAGCAAGCTGCTTTGGCTCAGTACCTCTAAAGAAAACATAATCAAACTCAAAATTAGTTACAACATTTATAACACTTGTACAATAGAGAAAAAGATACCCAAAAGATCCTTTATGAACTAGATGAAGACAAAATGATAAAGTTTCTGCCTTTGAACTGTTCTAAATTAAGAAAACCAATCAGAAGTAAGATGCAATTTTATGAAAAGGTCAGATTTTTAGACCAAACCAATCAAGAAATAGCAAATGAGATCTATTAGATTCCATATTCGAGAAGCATAATCAAAGTAACTAAGTAGTTCGAATTTCAGATCGATGTGATCATACAAAACGCGTAGAGAAAAGAGAGATCAAGAAGACGAACCTACGCAAGATCTGGAGAAGAGGATCAGTGATTTTTTTATTGAACCATGATTTCAATCTACCTTTTGATAAACCCATTACGATTCTACAAAATCTGAACTCGATTTCTCTAGAAAGGTCACAGATTTATTCAGATGAACGTAGTAGTAGATCAGGTTTTTTTCTGTATTGGGATTTTATTCGTTGAGCGTGTTTTACGAAACTAGTTAAAGATTTGGGTATTTCCAGAAGCGGGTTTGGGTAATCGAACCGGGCCACGTATTGAATTTCAAATCGGGCATTTCAAATTTCAAACCATGCATGACGACGTTTACAGTTATAACTTTAACTATTTAATATACGGTTAAAATTGTTAAGATTAAAATAGTTACAGTTAAAATAATTATAATTATATACGCTCAAATATAATTCGTATATAATAATTATGATATTCTTGATATTATTGAAAAAGGATCAATTTAATCATTAACATCGGACATAAACTTATATAAGTTAGACGAAAATGTCCCTCTGCATGTAACAAATCATTTAGGGATATATTACAATAATTATCGATGTTTATAAATATAAAATTTTATTGAGTTAACATGATATCATAATAAAATATATCAATAAATTTATAATTATATCATCGTAAATCATATTGTTTCGCGATAAGTTTATAATTTATGTGGTAAATTCATATTTATTTTGTTATCTTATTTATTATTATCATATACAAAAATAACAAGTTACGTATAACATTCTAAATATGGACTTTGTCCAATAAAATTATTCTTATCATCTATCTTATATATTATTGTTAACTTATACATGATTAACTTTAGTTATCATGATAATTTAATTATCATATTTAACTTATATATATAAATTATTATATAATTGCTAATTAAATTGTTAGATGTGCTAAACTAATATTTATCGTGATAATTTAATTGTAACATGTGGTAACTAATATTTATCGTGTTAAATCATTTATTATATGATATCAACTAACTTATAATTGATCAGACAAGGGTAAAAATGTCCAAATTCAATGAACAGTGTATTTGAAATAGTAGGAGGAGAGATAACTAATTTTCAAATTATCTATAATGATATTATCCTTACAAAAAAACATTTAATCTCTATTAAAAAAACTAGATATGATATATCAACTAACATTTATTATTATAATAGAATATATATTATAATTGAATATATATATATATATATATATATATTTTTTTTTGTTCAATTTTTAAAACGGTTACGGTTATAATTTTACGGTTAACCAACCGTTTTTATGCGGTTATGGTTAATAATTTACGGTTAACAATTATGGTTTTAACCATTTTATACGGTTACGGTCCGAAATACGGTTACAGTTAGATTTTGGTCATGCCTACTTGGACTAAAGGGTTTACTGGTTTAAAAAGAAAATAGTCAATACGGTGAAATGGGATTTGAAATGTTTATTTTAAATAGTTTGGATTAGGGCGGGGCAAAAACACCTAAATCTGAAATACGAACCCGACAAAAAAAAATCGAATCGAACTCTATCCGAAGTTTTAAAATATTCGAATGGATTCTAGATTTCAAAACCCACACACCCAAACCTAAATCCGACCTGAACCGAAAAACTGAATGAATATTCCAAAATATAATTATATATATATATATATATATATTTACAAATATTAATTATATTTAGACTTGATATAATCCAAATATCTAAAACTACAGTTATAAACCTAAAAATATCAAATTTTAAGACCAAAATAATCAAAATATTTGAAGGCTTTTAGTTATATTTGTGATTATTCAAATTTAACCAATTTTTTTTTTTTTTTTTTTAATATTTTAGGTACCCAAATCCGAATGTACCCAAAGCGAACCCAATCCGAAGCTAAGAAATATCCGAACGGATGGTATACTCCTAAACCTGAACACCTAAAAACCCAAAATACCTGACCCGAACTCGAATGGATACCCGAATGCCATTTTGAAATATATATACCATAAATATTTTATATAATTAAAAATATATTTTAAGTTAAATAATATATATATATATGATGCCAAAACTATATAAGAGTTTACCATTATAATATTTGATAAGAGAATAAATTGTTTTTCTCTAAATTTTTATTGTTATTATAGCTAGAAACTAATTTTTTTTTTTTTAACAAATCGCAACCGCAAATGCTGAATGAACTACTGAAATCAAAAAATTCGAAATGATTTGGAATGGTAGCAACCGCATTAAACCAAATCAATATACGAACTGAACCTAATGGAGGTTCAGTCAATTTGTTTCTTTTTTTTTTCTTTCGGTTATAGAGAAATCGATTAACAGGTTTTAATTTCAATTTTTGTTCTCAGTTTGGTTTGGTTAACCACACCTTCATTTTTTGTTTGACTAGATCACTAGACATATCAGTTTACGTCTTTACAGTTTGGATTATGGTTCAGTTTATTTAGTTGAATGGTTTATCGGTTTCCTAAATTACTTTGAATCTGTTTAATTTGTCTCAATTTACGGTTTTTCGGTTTATGAAACCATATAAACTCATCTGAAATTCATTTTGCTTTGATTTGATTTGCTTTAAGTTATTATTAATTTTTGTTTATTCTTTTTTTTTTCATCTAAATTCCATTAACATATCAAAGTACAAAAGAGTTTACAAATTAAAAAACAAAACACCGAAATACAAATTATTACATAAGCAGTTATATATACCCTAAAGACGAAAATTAGAAAGAAAAAAAAATTAAGCGTTACTTCCTTTCGAGATAAGCCTTATACGCTAACATATATTGTATGTCATTGTTTTTCTTCTTTTATGTTCATTTCACTTTGATATGATATATGTATGTCAAATTGGTATTGATGTTTGTTCTACCATTAAAAAAAACCAGAAAAACATGTTTCTTTAATAGAAATATATTTATCATTTAAGAATAAAATATTTTTTTAAGTATTTTCTTAAGATAAGAACATATTTCGTATTCTTGAATTGTAGTATCTTCTATATACTATGTAGATTCTATAAAACCACAACTACATCAAACATATTAATCAACTAAATGTTATTGTAGTATATAAACTATAAACTATATTCCAACATTATGTTATTATGAACATGATATAATCTTATAGATTTTTTTCTTTAACATTTATTGGAAGTAAGTTTATAAAAAAATAACATTAGATTAAAAAATTTATTCATATACTCGAGTAAAATATATCTTAAATCAAAAAAAATTATTTCAAAAACGATTAAACACTTACCAAACAAATATTATATAAAATTTAGAAACCCAAAAACACCAAACCAAATAAAAACTGGAAGATCTTTGATTATGGTAGGCAAACGAATTATTGATGAAACCAAAACCAAACAAGATCCCTCAATTACGACTCATTTATGACTTGTGACTAAATCTACAAAAAAAAAAAAAGTTGACTATGACACATCGTAATTGATATAAGTAACTTGAAAATCACATACGGTATTGCATACTAATATTTTAGAACATATATTTTTTCATTGTTTTTACTGCATATACTTGAAAAAATGACCCAAAATCTATATATTATTATAGAGATCTAACACGTAAATTAAGAGAGAACTTCTTCATCAAAAGCTGGATATTACACATTGATTATGTGGAAGCCATATATACACATTTTCATGGATACTGCATGAGCTCTGTCATATCTTTATTCGGTTGCGACATGTCTGATTTATCATAGAGACATCAAATCAACAACATTATGTTCGATGAGAATTACCAAGCAAAAGTTTCGGATTTTGGAACATTATGATCTTTTAACTATGGACCACACTCCCCTTGCAATTATGGTTATTGGTATTGTAGGGTACTCCATGCAGTACACAAAAAAGAGTGGCATATGTAGTTTTGGAGTTGTACCTTTTGAGCTTATCATCATTGGAGAAAAATACAACAAACAGAAAAATAAACACTATATTGAAGATTAGAAGTACAAAAAATATGAACATTATCTAATCCTTTAATTTTTACAAAATCAGCATACTTTAAATTGTTCATTAGTTATTGATTTATTTATTTTAAACTTAAATTTAGTTGATGACATATATCTTTGTTTTGCATTGTCTAAGCTGATTCATCATTGTGATATTTAATTATTATTTTTTATCAACGTATATTCACTACAACAAATGAGGTAGATAACATCAGTATTTTCAGTCATTTTTGAAACTTTTGGTAAAATAAAAAATTTGTAGCAATATAGATTCAAAATTCTAAGTGACTTAAAAATAGTAATACTTACTTAAAAGTGAATAATATTTGGGAGATGATAATTTACCATTAATCCATTAAAACAAGTCAGTTATGTTTTCTCTTCCAATTCAACAACCGATGGATTAATGAATCTTTGTTTGACGACAAAGCAAAAAAATTGATCAATCTCTGTTTGAGAAATTGTCTGCTCTTCTTTCTCACCTTGCCTCTTCATTTGAATTCATTTTAATCTATCATGGTGAAGTTTGGATCCGAAGAATCCAAAATTTCTACTCGATTGAGTTTTTCTTTCGGTCGCCTCTCAAGCTGCTTGAGGAATAAGGTTAGTAAGGTAGTAATTTCTTAGGTTTTTTCACGTTTTTTTTTATTAGTTGATGCTAAAAAAATTCAGCTGACTCTTTGGAGCATATTGATTGGTATAGTGAAAGATTTCCCTATTTTTTTCTTGTATAGTTCTTAACTTATTATTATCTAGTTGTTGTCTTTTTAAAGCAATTCACTTTAAACATTGTCGAGAGAAACCGAAGAAGATTTTGAGTATCTTGTTGTCCCAACTGAGAAAAATGTACTCTCACTATCTATAATGTGTTCACTGTTTGAGTTGCATGCTTTGATAGTTTGCATAAATTCTTTTAGCTTTGTTATTAGGTTATTATTCGACGAATATTTTTGGTGCTCACTTGATGATTCTCATCATAAAAAAAATTGTATGGTCTTAAGTATGGATATGGCGTCAATTGCCACGCATGATTTCTCTTTGTAGGTTGTTTAGCTCGAACTACTTGACTGGAGAAATCCCAAGTACATTCACCAAGCTTACTACATTGACTGATTTGTATACATTCATCTGCTTTTATTTGATCCTGGAACATATGGTTTGCTGGAGATTCTAACTTTTTTTTTTGTTCTCTTGATGTATAGCCGTATAAGTGACAACCAGTTCATTGGTACTATACAAGATTTAATTCAAAACTGGACACAATTTGATAAACTGTAAGCAATCTTTTCATCGTGATCAGATCGATTCATTTTCCATATCGGTATTGGTTACTTATAATGGATTTGAATGCATTAATCAAGATTATTCAAGAAAGTGGTTTAGTTGGACCGATTTCTATTGCTATTTGTACTCTGGAAAATTTTACAGATTTCTTAGTTGAAAAACTTTCCTTATTTTGTCTTTTATGGATTGACTCACCTTTAATAATCTATATTACCACATATGATTCAGTCAATGATTGTTTTATCAGTTTTTTGAGGATTTGCCAAGGGTTGGTTTTATAGATGATAATATAAATTATTGTTTTCACATGTACTGTTTTCAATTAAAGAGTTGTTATGCTAATATATTTTAAATCTGTTGACAATTTGGAAGTATTCAGTCTGTAGATATTAATTGTATTAACACATGAACAAGAAGAGATTATGTTACATGGTGAAATTTGAGTGTTTCAATTTGATTTTCTATTATTTCAAAAAATTTATGTTTTTAATTATGCATTGATTTGGTTGTTATAAAAATCAAATTGTAGCTTATATATATATTTTTATTGACTAAGTTTATTCATCATTATGATATTTATTTAATTATACTGTGTTAATTTGTTCCATTTATTTTAGGTTTTATAGATGATAACATAAATTAATGTTTTCTCATTTATTCTTCTAGATGTGAGATTATATTTAAAGTTTTTTTTGATGAATTGTTATGTTAATATATTACAACTGTGTTGACAATTTGGGAGTATTCAATATTTAGAAATTGGTTGTCTTAACACATGAATAAGAAGAGATTATGTTATATGTTTGTTGAAATGTTTATATTTGTTTTTTTTTAATTCTTTCAGAATTTGATTATGTTATATGTTTGGTGAAATATGAGTGTTTCTGAAACGACCCGACCCGTTTTTTTTTTTTTTTTTGACACGATAATTAATGTCTCATACCATTAATTATCAAACGGATCCACAACCACGAAAATAACGCACAACAATAACATTTAATACGAAAATCATAATACACAACCAACACACACACAAAGGTTTCTAACAACTTAAGCATTACAAATAAGACTCGCTTATTAAACTTAACAACATAATCAGCAACACGAGTCCTAATCATCCTCCTCCTCATAACCTTGATTCCACGATCACACTTTATCTTTACCTGCATCAAACACACACAGAGATGCGTAAGTATTATCATAAATACTTAGTGAGGCGATCCTCCCATCTACGAGCTATACACACAAGCAAGTAGAACCACGCAATGCCCAAACCAACCGGACACGACACACGATGCTACAAACCAAAAATCACACCAGACACACTGGATCGATCGATCCACCCTTACCCAGATCGACCAACCTTCGACCACTGGATCGGGCGATCCAAACATGGATCGTCCGATCCACCCTTACACGGATCGGTCGATCCAAGCATGGATCGTCCGATCCACCCCTGCCTGGATCGACCAACCAACAGCTTGGGATCGATCGATCCCACACTGGATCGATCGATCCAAGCTTCCTGCAACACACGGATTCGGCTTCTACCAAGTCGAATCGAGGTAAACCACCTCCAAAACACCACAAACTCGAATCCTAATGATAATACATCATTATCCAACTCAAGGACACAAGAAACAATCCATTAAACTCTATGGATCTAACAAATCTATCAAACAAGAATCCAAAACCGAAATCAATGCTCTACAAGCTTAGTCCAGCCCATGGTCACGCACTCACCTCGAATTCGGATTGATTGAAGTCACACAAAGCTTCTCCAGGCCAGCAAGAACCTCCACGCTCAAGCCCAAATCTCTGAACTCCTTTGAAACTTCCCACAAGCTCCAACTTCACAAACTCTTGCTTCTTCCTTTTAATCTAACAAAATCCTTTCTTCTTTTCTCACTTCTTCACTTCCTTAGGCTCTTTCTAGCACTCCTTGAACCTCCAGAGGCAACCTCAGACGAAAAATGAAGAAGGAGGAAGAGAAACGCGATTTAAAGGAAGAAAAAGTCGACCCACCAACTCTGCCGACAGTCAGGATCGGTCGATCCCAGCCGGATCGGACGATCCTCTTTACAGACGGATCGGTCGATCCCAGCCGGATCGGTCGATCCTCTTTACAGCCGCAAAACCACTTGCCAACAAGATCGATCGATCCCTATCAGGATCGATCGATCCAACCCTCACCGCAACCCAGCCAAAAAAAACACGATCGATCGATCCCAACCCCTCTTTTTCACCCCGTCATCTCTCTTCGAGAACTCCATTCCCGAGGCCAACGGAATTAACTTAAAGCGATAATCTCTCTTACACAGATTTATTCGGATTAAAGACGTTTTGATATATATATATATATATCCCATATATATAAATTTTGTCAATAATCACTTTTTGGGAGACGGGCGTTACAGTTTCTATTTGATTTTTTTATTCTTTCAAAATTTGTATGTTTCAAATTATGCATTGATTTAGTTGTTAAAAAAGTCAAGTTATATATATGTTTTATTCATCATTATGATGTTTAATTAATTATATTGTGTTAATTTTTTCATTTATGTTAGGTTTTATAGATGATAACATAAATAAATAATTTTTCATTTATTCTTATAGATGTGATGTTAAATTTAAAGTTTTTTGATAAATTGTATGCTAATATATTACAACTGTGTTAAAAATTTGGGAGTATTCAATTTGTAGAAATTGGTTGTTCTTAACACAAGAGCAAACATAGATTATATATTTATGTTATATGTTTGGTGAATTTGAGTGTTTCTATTTGATATTTTATTCTTTAAAAATTGGTATGTTTCAAATTATGCATTGATTTGGTTGTTTTAAAATCAAATATTTGTTTTGCATTGACTAAGTTTATTCATCACTACAATGTTTAGTTGGTTATATCGTATTAGTTTGTTCTAATTTTTTGTTATGTTTGATAGAAGATAACATATCGACTTCTCTTTTTTTCGTCTGTCTTTGTAGATGTGATCTTAGTTTTAAGATATTTTTATGAATTATTATAATATCAAATTCCGATGTACGTTAACATTATGAGAATATTCAACACGTGAACCTAATCATGAATGTGATTGATAACATAAGTTATCATGTTTACATCTAGAATGTCAACAAATATGATTTGTTTTGAAAATTTTGACATTATAATAATATTTAATCTGTTAAACCTAATTGTGCTCGTTATTGGTAACATAAGTTATCATGTATTTAGGTTGAGTTATGAACATAACTCATAATTACCTCAAGAATGTCAAAAACATAATTTGTTTTAAAATTTTTAGTTTTGAGTTTGAGTTTTGTTGAGTTATGATTAATTTACATTCTTGAGTTATCTCCTTTATAAAATTATTAAATCAAAACTTGAACACAAAAACATGAAAATTTTCATGTGTTAAGATGTGGTAAGTTGAGTTGACATTTTTATTTATTATTTAAAAAGAAAAATTATTTTTTAATTAAAAATATTTTTATTCAATCTGAATAAGAGACCAAAATGTTTTTTTTTTTAATTTTATTTAGTAACATTTTTTAAAAAATTATATTTAATTAAATCTCCGTTCTTTTCAGGGTCAAACTTATTGTCTTTTATCTTCATTTGTTTTTTTTAAAAAAGGTTAGACTTAAATTGAAAAGGATTGTAAATATGATATGGAATGTACATCGTTAGTTGTTTTTAAGTTTTATGTTACGAAAATAAAATTTTAAATTAACTATGGTTAAGTTGGTATTATTTTTTGTTTAATATATTTAAAAATAAATTTTAAAAATGACATTTTTATTTATAATTTTAAATTTTATTTATTTTAATAATATATAGTGCAACCTCCACAATATAATAGTTACCAATCAGTTATTTTTGACAAGAATGGTAAATCATATTTTTATTGAAAACTAATCATATAAATCAACATTTTATACAATATAATTCTTACTCCAAGTTACATCAAATTGTAAAACCTGCAACTCAACTTTCATACTACATGTTAATTGTCGAAGTTTTAACATTTGGACATGAAAAAGTTATATTATACATTTCATGAAGTTTGTGTATTTCAGTTTGTTTCTTTTATTCTTTCAAAATTGGTTACATTGCGCTAATTTGGTCCACATATATTCTATTTGATAATATATCACATAAAAGACTTTGTTTCTTTGTTTGTTATATATATATATATATATATATATATATATATAAATATAAGTTTAGCCTTTTTTCTTTTAAAAATATATTATTATTAGTGTATTAACTTTCAACCATACTCGTAAAATCAGCAATAATGAACGACTATATACCCACATCTATGTGTTTATCCCTAATTGATAATATAATGTCTATTTAAAAAAAAAAAGCATTGACTCTTCAACAAAACAGTTTCGAGTCCGAATGTAATATATATATATCTGAAATAGACGATTAAAACTCAAATAATGTGGTTGTAAAAGCTATTTAAATATGTGAGTTTACAAATGTCTTTTTTAATGCTTTGATTTTTTTAAATATTTTTAAAATATGTTTATTTATATATTTTCTAAATAAATTTTTGTAAATAAAACTAAATGTTTTTAAATACTATTTATATTTATATTATTATATTTTTAACAGCTCATTACTAATCATAATCATTATATTTAACCTTTGTTTAAATTCAGTTGTCATTTATTTTCTGCAATGTTAGACCACCTTTTTTTCTAACTTATAATCCACTGAATTACTTTACTTTTAATCGCCACCATGTTTTAAATTGTAACCAATTTCGGTTGTAATTAATTTATGGATACAAAACCTTAAAATACAGTTAAAAAAAAAATGAGTTTACAACTTTCTTCTTTACTAAACGAATGCTTAGATTTTTTAATATTTAAAAATATGTATATTTATATATTCTTCTAAACAAAATTTTTAAAATAAAATAAAAGTTCTTCAATACTATTTCAATTTTTATTTCTTATGTTATTTTTTACAGCTTATTACTAATCATAAAATCATTATATTTAACCATTTTTAAAAATCCAGTCGTCATTTATAATCCACTTAAAGCTTTTAAATCGCCATGTTTTAAATTGTATAACCAAGTCAAACCGAAAAAAAATTCGGTTGTAATTAATTTGCACCAAATTTACCAAAATCCAAAAACCAAAATCTTAAACCGATTCTAAAACCTAATCCGTATATTTCCTCTTTGATCTCTTTAGCCTCCAAATTCTTCTCGCCGTCGCCGGTGAATTTCGATCCCATCCACCGTCGCAGAATCAACACAATCATGCTTCTCGGCGAAAATTGTATCCACGAGACATACTACGAGATCCTCTCCGTCAAAGAAGACGCAAGCTATGAAGAGATCCGAAATAGCTACCGATCTGCGATTCTTCACTCTCATCCAGATAAGCTTAATAACAACAACAGTTCTCGTTGTAGCTCAGATGAAAAGTTTCTGAAGATTCAAAAGGCTTGGGAAGTTTTAAGCGATGTAGAGCTTCGTGTAGTTTACGATAACGATCTTAGATCTTCAAGGCATGATTATGGAATCACTGCTGATGAGATTAGTATTGAGGATATGGTAGTTGAGATTAGTGGAGAAGAAGAAGAAGAAGGTGAAGTTGTTATTGATCTGTTTTATCAGTGTAGGTGTGGTGATTACTTCACTGTTGATTCTACTGAGGTGGGAACAATGGGGTTTGCTATGTTGAGAGATGGTGGTTTTGTTCAAGTTAGGAGATTGGGTGCTTTTGTGGCTTCTGTTGTTCTTCCTTGTGGATCTTGTTCTTTGAAAACTCGAGTTTGGGTTGTTTCTGATATGAAGATTCCTCTCCCAAGATGATCAATTGTGAGCAATGTATGTTGATTCTTGTTCAGGATGGTTCAGAATTGAGGATCCTCTCTTCAAGGTGATCTCTTAAGACAAGTGTGATTGTGTGACGGTTAGGTTCTGGCAGGAGGAGTTCTGCTTGAGGATGATTATTTTTGACTCTGTGGATAGATTCTTTTGTGACCAATGTGATCTTGGTTGATTCAGATTTGGGAATTCTCTTATTGTGACCTTTGTACTCATTTGTTATACTAGTGTTATACTAGTTGAAGAACTTATCATTTCTATAAGGAATTTAAATTATAATGGGAAATAAAAGGGCCTTTTTGGTTTTTCTACTTGTCTGTTCCTGTCTACTTTAGAATTTGCTCGAAGCTAAATATTCATATCAAATTGTCTTGTATTTTGCGTCCTTGCGAATATCTTATGCAGAAGCTTCTTTAAGTTTCTGTTTGCGAATAAAAATGTGAACGAGAAGAAGCGGTAGCACATCAAGAGTATGCATTCTCAAAAGAATGGTATACCTTCGTAGCCACCATCAGTCTCCATTTTCTACTGTATTTAATTTACTGAGGTAATTTCTTGCCTTTACTGACATTTATGGTGAAATTGATTGAGGTTAGATGTAGAGGACCAAGTGGCTGCAATCCCGATTAGATTCAGTTTTGTTATTGGCATGTACGATTCAAAAGGCTTGGCAGTTGAGGTGTCTCATTGTTTTTTTGGAAACTTGTGCTGATTGAGCATCTTTTGCTTTAAGAATCCTCATTGCAAATCATTGATAGTAAAGTTGGATTTCAGGCTCAATTTGGTTTTCAATTTTTTCAGTCACAACTACTTCCACTTGTGGCAGGGAATTTTTTTAGAATGCAGAAAATGGATGTGACGAGGAAAACATTGTTGGTCTATGGTAGCACGCTAGACAGTGTACCCCTTCAGGTATCAATCTTTCTAAGTGTGAACGTATAAAGAATTAAGAAGAAGCTGTGCATACTTGTTCTATTGAACCTGTGCTAAGCATAGTAAAATATTCAACTTTTTTTATTGCAGTAATATCGTGCATATGATGTTGTGTAGTTTCATTATTTTTCACTGTGTACCAGTCCATTGAAGTATATGAACTGAGATAATAAGCAGAAATAGAAACTCAAGAATAGATTACTTGATACCATAAGCCTCTAAAGCAGACAGAATTTCCTGAGGTCCACCAGTCTCTTTGATGTAGGAAATGTTAGGACTATCTTGTGGAACTGCGTCTTCTCTTTTGAAATTTTCTTCACTGCGAAGAAGCTTCTCGCTGTCAGCTCCCACTGCATCTTTTAGAATGATGGTTTTGTGTAGGCCACCCAGCAAGTCCTCATAGTCTGTGTCTCCCTTTTCTCCCAAAACGAAAACTGTCTTCGACATGTCAATTCCCCACCTTATAGAAAGATACCTGCATAAAGCCATTTAGTCGTATCATTTTCACTGTAGGTATCTTACACATAGTGTATATAGTTGAAATAAACTATTTAGTCTTGATAATATCGTACCTGAGTGCTTGTATTCTTGATGCACATAGTGGTATAACATTCAGCCTTGTTGCCGCATGCGTGTAGACAATGTTGCACCTTAAACCACGCATCCGAAGCCTCTGCTTAAGGTCATCAACTCTTCGAGTCTGCCATTCACACATATAGACATCAATACTAGTTTCATGACTTTAAGTAAGTATGTATGCATTAGATTTAAGCTGTCCTCCTGATGGGAAAGATATTCTTTGAAAGAGTTACCTTGACTCCTTGTTTCACAGAAATTGCGTAGCATCTTGTACTGCAAGCACTTGCATACTCTGTGATGTCATCCTTAGTTACAGGTTCTGTACATGCAAGTCTCAGAATCACCGATCTTATACTTTCACCAGGCCATTTGTATTCCACATGAGTCTCGTAGTCTGCATCAACCACCATGTCTCTCCATGGATAGTAGATCTCACTTCCACTGTTGCAAACTATTGCATCAAAATCTTCCAATTTAATCAGGTATTTCTGTGCAATCTCCACAACTTCTTGTAAGCTCGAACCTGATGCCAATACAAAACCTATTTTTCCTTTGCTAGATGTCAAACCTGCAGCTTTCATCACATTCTTGATGATATCATTCAAATTCGCTTTGATGTTTCCATTGTCATCATAGGTATCAACAGTTATCACAAAGAGCATCTGCCTTCTACCAGGGCTGTAGATAACAGATGGGCGACCTTTCATAGAGTTCATTTGACTTATGGCATCGACCAGTTTCCTCTGTCTAGTAGCTGCATCTAGTTCCCCATTGAGCGTGAAATCTCCTTCTGTGGAGAATCTCAACGATATGTCATCAACATCCATTAGAGAATCACTTGTGAGCTCTTCTGGAACTTTCATGATGTCGAGACTACTGGTGGGGTGACGGTTTCTGCAGTGTTCGACATGGGATAGGTAGTTACGGCAGTGCTCTGGCCATGAAAAACGGTGGATGTTCTTGAGTCCGTTTTTTCTGCACTCAGTCCAGAGATTTTTGTTAGCTACTAGCTTTAGAAGCGCATCAGAAATGGCTTGTTGATCATGAGGGTCGACTAGGAGACCGTTATTTAGTGCCTGCGACACAACATATGCACTGTTAATAAGCTTTCTGGGATCAGTGAGGTGTGACTATGTTTTTATACATTTAGCTATATAATAAGAGATTTGATTACCTTCACGATATCAACAGGCCCACCATTTCTGGTGGCAACAATGGGCAGACCATAAGCAGCTGCCTGTCATACGCACAACAAATGGCGCAGCATGAAGATCTCTTAGGCTGTTTTGTGTATATAGTAAAGAAGCACATTTGAGATAGTTGCTAGTTACCTCAATGAGTGTGAGACCAAACGGCTCCACCAGAGCTGGATTAATGAAAACCCCCTTCAAGAGAGAAAACTACCTTATTATTATAGTGTTCATGTTGTAAAGAGTGAGGAGACAAGAGTTCTGGTAAACTCAGGAAAAGTGCTGTAGGTTAAGCATTATAAAGATCTCTGATGTATGTTAAGCACCTTTGTTTTGGCTGCTAAACGATAAATATCTGGAACTTCGGATTGTTTGTGATGCTTGGGATAAGCTACTTGGCCGTACAAGTCGTACTGGTCTATCAACTTTAGTACATTCATGAGAACGCCTGAGCTGCTATCAGGCATCTCTTCGATGTCATCTCGGTTACCTAGTATAAGAACCTGGAACAGCCAGATGGATTAGCAGTATGCCCATTCACAATTTCATATAAATTTTCGTGAGTTCACATGTGTAATAAATACTGTGTTACTTACCAGGTTGGCTAGCTCTCGAAGAGGCTGACATTCACCAAAAGCTTTGACCAGTGTGGTGACATTTTTCTTGTGGTCAGGACGAGACAACGCAAGTATGGTTGGCTTATGAGGATTTGAGAAAAATCGCATTATCTGCAAGTGATAAGTTCATGCAGTTATTTGCTCCATGGATTGAAAGCAGGCGGGGAAAAACAAGACTCTAAAGCTTTGTTGCAGGAAATTGAGTACCTCAGACCATATTGGAGGTACTGGCTTTTTTGTCTGGTTTCTGTCAGGGCCAATTAGCGACTTAAGATCAGCATCAGCTTCCTGTGAATCTTGTGTCAAGACATAGCTGAAATCCATGCCTGGCGGTATAACCTGATGCCACAAAGACAGGTCAGATTGGTGAAATGACTCTACTTTCACTTCAGTTTGCTGTTTCAACCAGTTTATTGCAGTTGTCTACTTGATTATAGTGTATTTTGATATACTCATCGTGTTGTCATTTATCAGACTCTATGGGAGGCGCTGAAAAAGACTTATACCACCATCCGTGGCATGTATCGACCAAGGCAGCTGACTCCACGCCGTCTTCTCACCCTGAGCTTCCTCTCCATCTTAATATCAAAACCATCATACAAACCCCACTGCGCATCAATCTCTTGCCGTGTGCTTGTCACCACCATCTCGGCTGCATCTAGGCTCTGTTCTTCAGCTTCTATTCTCCTCATTATCTTATATGTTCTGTCAATATCCTCTTTGGTAAGTCTTCCTTGTTGAAGCAACTGCTCAAACTTGTTCCTTCCCAAAGAGTGACCAGTTAGCACCATTGGCACATTCAACGCTCCTGCCAAATGTGCAGCTACTTCTCCAGCGTCAGCATAGTGTCCATGAATTACGTAAGGCCATATTGGTTTCCCTCCATTCACTTGCTCTCCCAGAGACCTTGCTATGCTCACTATGTGATTTAGCGCTCCATCAATAAACTCGGGAATATGAGGCCAGAGTGACTCCTTTGGTATGTACCTGCATTTAATAAACGTGAGTGTATCGAAACTAGCTGTTTCATTTTCATAGCAGGAATTTTGAATGCATAAATTCCAAGGAGTCTTATGTGATAGTACTTGTCCCGAGAACCGCAGGGGATGCGGATAATGTAGGAGCCGCTGCTTTCGCTACCTTCTGGAGGGCATGATAACATCTCAACTGGCTCGCCATAGCTGTAGTCAACCTCTGGTGAACTGATCTGTCGTGTTAAGAGATCGACCCTTTGGACACCTTCAGTGTTGGCCAACGCACGAGCAAGCTCAACAACATATTTCACCTAATCGTCCATTAATAAGACCCTTCAGATTGATGAAAAGTTAAGAAAGCCAGAGGCGACACGTGAAGCACCGTATATAATTTAAGCTTTACAAAGAAGTCTACTAGAAGATTGATAAGTATACCTGCCCACCAGTATCAGAGTCTCTTCCAAGCTCCATGTTTTCTCCACGCACGAGTCCATGCATACTGCAGTTGGCAAAGTAACCAAGTAGAGGAACTTGGTAAGTCCCATGACAATAACACATATAAGTCAGATAATCTCTACTTACCTAATTAAGACAATGTAAAGCTTTCGACTTGATTTATCATCCTCTGACCAAATTTGCATTTCAGAGCGGATACGAGGCATGTGATCTCGAGGTGGCTCGACAGCCATAACAACGTCATTCTTTTCCTTTTCTCCTTCAGAAAGCTCAGAAAGAAGATCCTCTTCCGCATCATTGCGGCCTTGTTCACGTTCAATTCTTCTTTTGGAAAGTCGAATCCCATCATCCCACACAATCTGTGTAAGGAAATCATCAAAGTATGGAAAAAAAAATCCAATTCAAAATGTGAGAACTAACTTTTTCTGTATTTTCAACGCATTGGCTTTTAAAAAGGATGCAGATATGAAATAGTTTAATCACTAAAGGTACACAAACCTGTTTTTTCTTGCGTGCGAGATGCCAAATACGCCAGCATATATTCTCAAGCCTGTTACTACGCTCACGAGTATTCCTTGTTGCTATCACCTGCGACAAGAAGATCGCTCCACCATCACTCGCAGGTATTAAAAATTTATGTATGAATGCATTTATCGGGTTTTAGAAGATCTTCTAGCCAGCTCCCTTTGTATATTTATATTCTTGATATAAGGAAACAGATTGAGAATCAAACCTTAATCCATGTTTTATACAGGTCAGACTCATCGAAACTATTGACGACCTCTTCCACAAAGTATTTGATGGGACTAAACACCTTCTCTTGATGATCCTTCCTATTCATATCTCCAAACACCTTTTCTTGATGATCCTTCCTATTCATATCTCCAAGCTTCTGAACAATCTTAGAGTTGCTCTCAAACCTCTTTGTGTTGCTTGTTCCAACATCAAGAATAGCTTCAAGGTAACTATTGATCCACTCATTTCTTGCCATCTCTTCACTGAAAAATCCTTTTGACAAAAAATATCTATTAACATAACAATAGAGAAAAGAAACAAATTCGATTTTTTCGGCACTTTTTTACATACCAAATCTCCTTCAGCTATAGGGTGGAGAGATCAGAGAGGCCTAGTTTTTGGATATCAACTTAGCTTTGCCATTTTTATAATCTCATACAAAAGGTCCCTCCTTTTTCTATTTTCATGATATTTTTAATTTCAGAATTTTGTTTAAGTCTGGTGTGGTTCTGGTTCTCTCTATTATCTCTCAGACAAGCAATTTTAACAACGTCATGTATAGCCGTTAAACTCTGGAAAGACAAATATTCTGTCCTAATCTCAAAGAGAATCTTCTTTTTAGTTTAAGTTCTTTTTTTTTTCTTTTTGTATTATCAGATTCCTCTAGTGGAATAAGAATCACCCATTTCCTTTTTCAAGTTCTGTGTTTTTATAGAGAATAATGAGTGGTACATAGCCTTTTCTTCATTTGTTCACATTAGACTTGTTTCTATAGCCTCATGTTATGTGTTCGGGACCTCTAAATACTAAACCCTGTTTTTCGACGTCGGTGACCAAGTTTGTTTCAGTTAGAAGTTATAAGTATTAAGTATGATTAGGATTGAGAAAGATGGGGTTTAATATTTTAATGATTTATGTTGTTGTTTTGTTTGAAGGTAAGAGACGTGAAGAAAAGGGATTTAAAGTCGTAAGAGTATGTTCTTAGGCTCTGTTTTGGCATGTGGGCTAATGGAACAGAGCATATTCCAAGCTTTCACAAATTTGATACCTTTAAGCCACTTCAATCCCTTAAAGTGATGTGAAGGGTTTCTATAGTTGATGAAAAATATGAGTAGGAAATGGTAATATTAACTGAAATAGGTATGGACTTGGAAGTCTCTGTAAATCATGTTGATGCTCATTTCCACAATAATTTATCCAAATATATGTATAGATTTTTTTTTCTTGCATGTTATTCGCGTCAATTCTATGAAAAAATGTAATATAGCAATATATATGAAATATATTGTTCAATTGAACAAGAAATGGCAAACTCATGGATATTTTTTCATCGTTTTAGGCTTCTAACTACCCAACATATGTCATTGTTTTTATTTATTATGATAGTAGCCAATTATTCTCCTTCTTTCATTTTTTTCTTCAAATTCTCTAGAATAAACCAAAATAAGAAATAATGTGCAGATGGAGCCTCAAGTAAAAAATGCTTTTTTTTTGGGTTTATGTAGTTTATCTTTTTTTTTTTTGTATATAATATTAGCGTTACGATTCACTTACTAGTTTTTTAAACAATATTTAATCAATTAAATATTTTTATTGTGTTGCCTTTATACATTACTTTTTGCAAGACTCATGCCAAATATCTACCAAATCTTTGCACATAACTCTGCCAAAGATCTGCCAAAATGTTTGGTTTCCGCAAGTCCAAGTCAACTTTTCATTAGTACGATATTGTCCGTTTTGATCCAATATGTCAAACCCGCATAGATTTGTTTTTAACTCTTTTTCAAAAGACTTTATATTAATTAGAGATTGAGTTAACTTATATATTAGACAGTTAATTTCTGATATTCCGATGTGGGACGTTGGTTTGTCTCCCAACACAATATATTTGTAAGTTTGCAAAGATCGGCCGATAAAAAAACTTATATAAAGAGACTTGTTCTCCTCGTATTCTTCCTCTTTAGAGGTTAGGGTCTAAGGATTGATTAAGGGTAACATATGTGGTTTCATATTAGTTACCTTTGTCAAGTCGTCCAATTTTCATGAGTGTTATTATTTTATGGAAAAACTGTAAGTGCTCATACAATTCTTTTTTGGCACTCAGTATGTTAAATGTTAAAGAGTATGCTCTAACTGCTGCGAAAAATTGGCGCAACATATTCAACTAAAATTTTCTAAATATCTTTAGGGGGAGGATTCAATCGGAAATTTAGAGAGTTAAATGGACAAATCGTGTGTTATTAAAACTTGGATTTCCAAATATCTTATAAAATCCTATGTTATTGGATTAATGATTTTAAAATATATAATCAAATCCACTGTTAGGATTTTATTTAAAAGTTTCTGGTGAGATTTGAGGGGATTTCTTACTTAAAAATACAAATGGAAAAAAATGAAAAAAAAAAAAAAAAAAAAAAAAAACTTTATCAATAAAAATTTATCCAAATATAACTCACCGATCTTTGACTTTGCCCTGCCACATTTTTTTTCCTTTTAGATTTTTCTATCTTTTTTTCTCAAATTTAATAAAAATCCATTTTTAGTGTGTGTGAACTATATTTATCAAGAAGACAACAAGTTTTTGCAAGTAAGATACACAAATGTTTTTTAGTTAAAAACTTCCGAATAATGAGATACGCTACTTCGTTTATAGCTTTTTGTTTTCTCATATTTTTCGCTATAAATAATGTTAAAGGTAATATATTATATAATGTTAAAACATTGATTATTTCTATCTGATAAAGTGGTGTTAAAGACTATTTCACAATTTTATTGTCAAAAAGGCACCCTATGTTCTAACTTCACATAAAAGTAAAGAACTAAAATTTTTTGTATGATTATTTTTTAAAAATAAATCTGATCTACAATTATTTTTATTTTTTTTAATTTAAAACAGGACAGGTGAAAAAGAAACCATGTCCAATTGCAATTACTGGAAAGGGAACATGTGGTGCTTACGGATCTAGGTTGTGTTTCGGTGAAATGCAATGGACTACACAATTTTCAAAAAACACAACTAAAACTGTTACCAATTGCTCATGTAGCAACTATAAGCGAGGAAAAGAGGACAGGCATTGGTGTTCATGTAATAGATCTGTGGGATCTCCTTGTAATTAATTATTGATGATAGGCAAAACAACTAGACATACATTGGTGCTAAGTTTACTAATGAGTTCTTTATCCAAAAAAAAAAAGAAAAGTTAATTAATGAGTACTAAACTAAAAAAGATGATATAAGTTCTTTTGGCGTTGATATTTATATAGTTTTTTATTCTTCTAATAAATAAATAATTTCATATTTATTTGAGTATCTCAACCATATTCTTTTCATAGTTCAATTTGTTTAAGATTAAAATACTGGAAGATAAGAAAAATAAAAAATATTTTATCATCTCATAATGAAACTAGTTTCTTTTTTTTTAAAGAACCTTACTTGTTTTGCTTTAATGAAAGAGCATGATTCTACAAATAAACTAATAACCTTACTTGTTTTGCTTTAACATGCAGGACCATAATGTCTTTTGGTGTAATTATCATTTTATCCTTATATTGGTTACATGATCAGAAAGCTTAAAGATGCATTGATTTCTAATAGAAGGATTAAAATCCCTAAACCATATCTGGATGCTACAGAATTTCTTTTCTCTTCGCACATTGAAATGCATAATTTTAGATTCCAAAGGTTGCAATTTTTAAAGTGTATACATCACATAAGTTCTATAATGTATTTTCAGTTGAGTTAGCTTGATGGACTTGTTTTCTGAGATTTTTAAACGAAATCGCAAGTAAGCACAACGTCAAAATGGAATAACATTGTACTGTTTATACCACCTAGTTTTGACATATCAAGTGAGCGAACCCAAGAGTAGCTGAAATACTTGGAGCATCTTAAAACCCTAACCCAACTTTTGTCAGTTTGTGTACACATTGCATGGCTTCACCATTTCAATTTCTTCTTCTAATCTCATCACTAAAAATATTGACAAAGATTAAGAGAAAGAAATAGGATTAAGAATGCTTGATCTATGTTATTTATCGTTGATGATGTTTCTGTTTATGTTGTCCCCTTCATTTACCACCATCCTCAAATTGTTGTGTTGCTTCTTCTATGTGCTTTTGTGATTTTAACAAGAAAAATTTATTCAAATATAAATCACCGATCTTTTCTATCTCGTTGACTTTTTCCTGCCACATTTTTTATTTAACTTTAGTTTTCTCTATATTTTTCTCAAATCTAATAAAGTATCTATTTTTAGTGTGTGTTAAGTGTATTTATTAAGAAGACAAGAAGTTTCTTGCAAGTAAGATACACAATATTTTAGTTAAAACTTTTGAATAATGAGATATGCTACTTCGCTCATAGCTTTTTGTTTTCTCAGCTTTCTCGAAATTATGTTGAAGGTAATGTATTATTCTCATTTACATTATAATACGTTATTATATGAAAATTTTGATTATTTCTATCAGAAAAGATGGTTTTTACAAGTAAAGATTAGAAACAAAATTTGTATGCTCAATCGTTAAATAAAATCTTATCTACAATTGCTTTTTTTTTTTTTTAAATTCAAAACAGGACAGGTGAAAAATAAACCATGCCCAATGTTAATTACTGGACCCAGAAAATGTGGGGCTAACGGAGATAAAATGTGTTTGGGAGAAATGCAACGGAATAAATATTTTCCAAAAGACTGGATTAAATCTGTTACCAATTGCAGTTGTAGAGACTATAAGTTAGGAAAAGAAGACAGGCATAAGTGCACATGTTATAGATCCAAGGGATCTCCTTGCTAATGGATGATAGGCGAAACAACGTAGACATACATACATTGGTGCTAAGTTTACTAATGAGTACTAAACTAAGTTATAAGATCTTTTGGCTTTGATATGACTACCAGTTAATTTTAAAAGAAATGTTTATGTTTATCCTCTAAATAAATTTGTATTAAATAAAAAAATTATTGGAAGTGTTTTTAGTTAAGTGGTTAACTGTCCACTTTTGCGGCTTTCCTATGGAGGTTCGACTCTAGTAGATTTTATTTTTCCGCGAAATAAAAATGTGGTAATGGATCGGGGTTTGTCGATCCAAATGATGTCAAACAAAATTAAAAAAAAAACCTGGAGGTGTATTGGATGAATAAAGTGATTTGAGTTTTAATGAGTTTTGAGATGATTTGTTTGAATGTCGGTGAATTAGGAGTTTTATTAGTTTGAAAATTCTCTGAAATCTCACCTAAAAGTAAATTCATGTCATTTTGATCTTTGTATTTTTAACTAAGAAATCCTCTCAAATCTCATTTGAAACATTCAAATCCAGTTATTAAAATATTTTCAATGACTATGGATTTGATTGTATATTTTAAAATCATTAATCCAATAACATTGGATTTGTAAAGATATTTTAAAATTCATGTTTCAATAATATATGATTTGTTATTTTAACTTAAATTTCTCTAAATGTTCAGTTCAATACACTCATCTAAATAAATTCATATTTACTTGAGTATCTCAATCAGTCTTTTCACTGTTCAACTTTTTTCAGTTTAAACGTCACTTTTTTGCTTTAATATAAGATCATGATTCTACAAATAAATTTACATGCAGGACCATATTTTCATTTGGTGTAACTATCACTTTTATCCATACATTGGTTTACATGATCGGAAAGCTTGAATATTCGTTGAATTCTGACAGAAAAGATTTAACATCCAGATGTAAAAACGAACATGGCCTTAGAAAAATCCCTAATATGAGCTTCCCGCCAATAGAACCGACTTAACCTTTCTCTAAAACCGGATGCTATATAGTTTATTTTTTTAATGTCACTTTAGCTTCTCTATTGTTTTTCAATCTATAATTTTCTCATCTCATATTGAAATGCATGATTTTATATTGGGTTTTATATTCCATAGGTCGCAGTTTTTAAAAGAGTATACACCAGATAAGTTCTATAATGTATTTTCATTTCTAGGTTCTTTAAGAATGACTAGTTTGTTAAACTTGCTTCCCAGGACTTTTGATCGAAATCGCAGGTAGGAACAACATTGTGTACCAACTGAGCAAGCCTAGGAGTATATGAATTACTTGGAGCATCGTAAAACCTTAACCCAATTTTTGGTCCAATTGGGTAAATCCGCACGAATTTGTTATTGTACTCCTTCCAAAAAAAATCATATTAATTGGAGATTGACTTGACTTATAAATTAGATAATTATAATTATGTTCTAACACTACAAGAAAACACCTTATTTTTGACCATCATATCAGTTGGAAATTGGTCGGAATAGTAAATTTCTGACTGATTTCCGACTAAAACAGATTAGTCGGTATATGATGGTCAGAAATCTAAATCGGTCAGAAATTGGTCATAATTTTTCTGACTAATTTCCGACCATCATCTTTCTAACCAAATTCCGACCCACTTTTTTCTACCAATTTTCGACCGATTTAAATATATTTCCGACCAATTTCCGACCAAATATATTTAATTTTTATTTTTTCGAATAAATAAAAATTAAATATATTTGATCGGAAATTGGTCGGAAATATATTTGAATCGGTCGGAAATTGGTCAAAATTTTTCTATATTAAAAAAAAAAACTAAAAACTTAAAATACATAAATTAAAAATATTTTACATAATAAATTTTTTAAAAAAATCATAATTACTTTGCAAAAGTTTAAAAATGAATTAGTTTTAAAAAATATAAAATATATACAATAATTATAGAGAGATTTATAATATTTATAATATTTATTAGATTTATAAGATTATATAAAATATATACAATAATTATAGAAAGTTTATAAGATTTATAATCTTTAGAAATTTTAGAGATATTTTAGAGAGATTTTAGAAGAAGACAGAGAGATGTTTAGAAAATATAAATGATTTGAGAAGAAAAAATCGTTTGGGTTATATAGAAAATGTATTGGTCGGAAACTTCTTTTACGCGGGATTTGAAAAATTTAAAATTTCTGACCAATTTCCAACCAATCCGTAAAAGTGGTCGGAAATAGTTGAAATTTTTTCCGACCAATTTCTGACCAACCCGTAAAATTGGTCAGAAAGTATTTCCAACCAATTTTACTGGTTGGTCGAAAATTTGTCAGAAATTATAAATTTTTTAAATCTCGCATAAAAGAATCCGGAATTAAATAAATTTAAATAATTTCCGACTAATCCCAAAAGTTGGTCAGAAATTGGTCGGAAATTGATATTATATTTCTGATAAATTTCTGATTATATTTTTCCGACCATTTTTCTTTCCAATTTCCGACTAAAATTTTTGTTAAATTTTTCCGACCAATTTCTGACCACTTGTCAATAGTCGAAAATTGGTCGAAAATTTCCGACCATTGATCGTTGGTCAGAAAAGTTGGTCAGAATAGTAAATTTTTCTTGTAGTATAATGTAATCTAATGATGTGGGACTTTAGTTTATATCCTAATACTAAAAAAATGGCATTGTATCGTTATAGCTTTTTCAGCGTTGATGACTTTGTATGTAGAGATGGAAAAAATAGTGGGTAACTAGACAAAATTGAATAATATTCAGGGAATAATTAAGTTAATCGATAGTTCATACGTACAAAGCAATGTAAATATTTTTGTCAAATCGTCCATTTTTCATGAGGGTTATTATTATTTTATTGAAAAACTGTAACTGATCATAGAATTCGTTTTTGGCATTCAGTATGTTAATAGTCAAAGATTATGCTCTAACTGCTGCGAAAAATTGATGCAACAAATTCAACTAATTTTTTTTTCTTCTAAATATCATCAATTCATGCAACACTAACCAAATGAATAAATAAATAAGTAAATTTTATCTAGAAAGCTTTGTCCAAATCACCGATTTTTTCTATATCGTTGACTTTGCCCTGCCACATTTTTATTTTATTTTTAGTTTTCTCTATATTACTCTCAAATTTAATAAAAAATCTATTCTTAGTGTGTGTTAAGTATATTTATTAAGAAGACAACAACTTTCTTGCAAGTAAGACACACAACCTTTCACTTAAATTTTTCGAATAATGAGATACATTACTTCATATATAACTTTTTGTTTTCTCATCTTTCTCGTTATAAATTATGTTGAAGGTAATACATATTTCTTATTTAGATTTTGATACATTATTATATGAAAACATTGATTATTTCTATCAGAAAATATGGTGTTTAAAAGTAAAGGTTTTAAGTTTTTTTTTCTATCTACAATAGTTTTTTTTTTTTTTTTTTTTTTTAAATTCCAAACAGGACAGGTGAAAAGAAAACCATGTCCACTTGCAATTATTGAAACCAGAAAATGTGGGGCTAACGGAGATAAGTTGTGTTTGGCTGAAATGCAACGGACTACAATGTTTCCAAAAAACCTGACTAAAGCTGTTACCAGTTGCAAGTGTACAGACTCTAAGCGAGGAAAAGAGGACAGGCATAAGTGTGTATGTCAAACATCCGCGGGCCTTCCTTGTACTAATGGACGATAGGCAAAATAACGTAGACATTCATGCATTGGTACTAAGTTTACTATACTAAGAAAGAAGTTACAAGATATATATTTTGGTGTTGATATTTATATTTTATTATCATTCTTCTAATAAATAAACAATTTCATATTTATTTGAGTATCTCAACTATTCTTTTCATTGTTCAATTATTTTCAGTTTACTTAAGATTAAAATATTGGACGATAAGATAAATAAATCGTATTTTATCATCTCATAATGAAACTAGTTTCTTGTTAAAATTATCACATCAGAGCCATCAGTACAAATATCGAAGACACCAGTACATATAGAGGGTTCATCAAATGCTGCTTCAAGAAAAGATCAAAACGATGAATTGAAGCCCGTGAAGAAAGAAGAGGATCTTCAAAACCTGAAAGTGCCCGGCCATGAGATAAAGCTGGTAAAGCACCAGCCAAAAATGCAAAAACATGTTTTCCAGCTAAAACGTGGAAACACATTTTTCGCCAAAAATGCGGAAACACAAATTCCCGCCAAAAAATAAATTCACACGGAAACGCAATTTTCCACCAAGAAAGTCGGCAATTTTTTTTTGTGAGAAAACGTAATCAAAAAAATTAATTTATTTTATGAAAACAATAATTTTGTAAATAATTCTTAAATTGCATAATTAATTTAAATCATTTAATATATGTATGAATATAAAAACATGTGTTTTTTAGTCATTTTTAATTAGTTGCATCTGGATGCTATTACAAACTCAAAAACGAACAAAATTGCATCCAGATGCAACATTTAGATGCAAAATCGAGATACAAAAACGAACATCATCTGATGCAGCATCCAGATACTGAATCCAGATGTTGGATGCATATGTTGCATCCAGATGCAAAAACGAACAGGGCCGTAATCATCTAAAGTTCAAGCGAGAATGTTATAAGGAAATAATATTGATCTGTTTTGAGTATTCATCATCTCCTCCATCTGTTTTCTTATTCTCTTCAAAGTTAACCTTACTTGTTTTGTTTTGCTTTAATGAAAGAGCTATCGCCCTATTTTTGTTAGGAAGGTTAGTTAAACTTACATGCACCACTATATCGTCGTTTTGTGTAATTATCACTTTTTCGATACATTAATTACATCATCGGAAAGCTTAAAGATTCATTGAGTTCTGACAGGAAGATTTAGAAAAGTTCCTAATATGAGCAATCCCTTCCAACAGAACCGACTTGACTCTTCTCTAAAACCGAATGCTATTCAGTTTTTTGTTTGTAATCTCACTTAGATCTTTCGTATTTCTTTTCAATCCATAATGTTCACATCTCCTATTGAAATGCATGATTTTATTTTCCTAAGGTTGCAGTTTTTGAAAAAGAAAAAAACTAAAGGAGATAAAGGTAAACAATAAAAGATGACAACCTTTTCAAACCATGAGCAAAAATCATCACCCTTTTATTTTTCATAATTCATAATGACATATTCAAACCCTTAAGAAGTGTTTAAGATGGTAGTTTTAGAGTTGGATTATTTATTCACAAGTAGTTCTTCATTTTTCCCATTTTTAAGTGTTAATTTACCAAAAAAAAGTTTGTTTACTTGCTCATAACCAGTGGAACGATTTGTCTAAACATCTTAACACAATGATTTGTCTAAACATCTTAACACAACATTTTTTTTGGATGAAAGATTTATGTTATTACAAATCTATGAGAGAAATTAACAACCGAGTTGAAGAAAGATATAGCTTTCATGTGAAAAGTGTTTACAATTTACAGAATTTTAATCAGGAGTATGATATAGCCCTTATTCTATTTTGTCTAGTTACTTATATATTTAAACATTGATATATGAAAACATATATTTCTGAAAATAAGATAAACTTGCATAATTATTCTAAACACAGAAAAAAAAAATTATTCCATACTACCCAAATGCGTAAAATTTTTAGTAGAAACTAAACTGAGCCCAGCGCAGTTAAATCCCTAATATGATAAAAAAAAAAAAATATTTATAATTGGTTATTAGTTTGATTTAAAGTAGTATTTCTTACTAACCACGTATTTTGGCTGCAATCAAAAATTTCATATTTATATTGTTAATCATGTAAAATTTATTACATATCATCAATTCATACAACACGCACAAAAAACTAAAATAAACAAGTAGACTTTATCAAGAATAATTTATCCACATATAAACAACCAATATTTTCGATCTCATTGACTTTTCCCTGCCACATTAATTTCTCAATTTTCTTTTTAATTTCACATTTTCTTTTTCTTTTTGATTTTATCTATATTTTTCTCTAATTTAAGAAAAAAACTATTATTAATAGTATATGTTAAGTATATTTACTAAGAAAACAACAAGTTTCTTGCAATTAAGATACACAACCTTTCATAAAAAGTTTTGAATCATGAGACATGCTACTTCGTTTATCGTGTTGTGTTTTTGCATGTTCCTTGTTATGAACTATGCTAAAGGTATGTACTATATTATTTTCATTTAGATTTTAATACACTATTCATGAAATATGAAAACATGGATTGTTTCTATCAGAAAAATGGTGTTAAAAAAAAAATTGATATTTTTGTATCTTTAATTGTTTAACTTAAATATTTCTCTAAAAAAAAATTTATTGATCGAAAATAGGACAAGCGAAAAAGCCACCATGTCTAATTGGAATGGAGTCCAACGGAATATGTGGGACTAACGGAGCTAAGTTGTGTTTCGATGAAATGCAACAGAACACAAGAAGTTTTCCCAAAAAGAGACTTCAAAGTATTATCCGTTGCCAATGTATTGACAGTTCGGCAAAGAATAAGGCTTTTCATTTTTGCTCATGTGAAATACCTAAGAACATGAGCCCTAGTTGTACATGAACATGTATTCGTGCTTAGTTTACAAATAAGTAATAATTAAGAGAGAAATTTTATAAGATATTTTGGCGATGATAAATTTGTTTTAAAAGAAATGTATTTTTGTTTATCCTTGTAATAAATAAATAAATTCCTATTTATTTGTGTATCTCAGTTTCACTGTTCAAAAAAATTCAGATCATTTGAGGTATAATATTGGACGATAATGCTTTTGTGTGTGTATTCTATCATCTCATAATACAAGTAGTTTTTTTCTTTTTCTTTTTCAAATAAATTTACTTCTTTTGTTTTAATGAAAGAGCATTTTCCACAAAATGAAAATAAGAGCTAGCGCCCTATTTTTATTTTTGGAAGGTTAGTTGTGTAGTTATCGTCAATACATTGATTACATGATCAGAAAGATTAAAGATTCATTGAGTTATGACAGGAAGTTTTAGAAAAATCTCTAATATGAGAAATTACTGCCAACAGAACCGACTTGACTCTTCTCTAAAACCAGATGCTATTCAGTTTTTTTTTTTTTGTAATGTCACTTAGATTTCCGCATTGCTTTTCAATCCATAATTTTTCTCATATCTCCTATTGATATGCATGATTTTTTATTCCCAAGGTTGCAGTTTTTGAAGAATTTTAAAGAAGATGAAGGTAAATAATAAAAGATTTATACACCACATGCACCCTAAAAAAACAAAGATGACAACCTTTTCAAACCATGAGCAAAAATCTTCCTCCGGGAATTAAGAATAGGGTTTAAGAATTTGATCTCAAATAGGGTTTGGCTCCTTGCTCCAAAACATGTTGTGTGACTTAAAACTATGATGTTATGTTTAAAGCTCTTTTTGTCTTTCTTAGTTGCAAATGGAAGACCTGTTAAATCTTTATGGTGGAAATTATTTTAGTGGTCAGGCTATGGAACAAAAAAATTCCCAAATGCATTAAATAGTAGAAATTTTAAATTTTCAACAGGATGTAAATGAGGAAACAAGGATTTGAGAAAAATCATTTGACAGATCAGTCTTGGTGAAAATGAATCATCTCTATTTACATGCATTATATTGATCATTCCTACAACTTCTCCAAAACTCATATATAGTATCAGTATTTAATGCAACATTCATAGAAGAAAAATAAATCTTATACTTCTTCGGGAGACATCTCAGAAACATCTTGATAAGTTTCTTATCGTTGTATTTCTTACCAAGGACACTTGCTTCACTAGCAATGGCACTTATCTTGGCACTGAAAGCAGTTATTTGTTCATCTACTTCCATTCAAAGATATTCAAACTTAGACGCAAGTGCATCAAATTGGCTTCTTCTAACAGTAGTAGTACCTTCATAGTAGAGTTGTAAAGTATCACAATCCCGAACCTGCTTGAATTGATCACGGTTGAGAGAGAATTGACCATAAAACTCAGATATTCTCTACATATCTTCACTTTCTAAAACTACTCGATCCTCTTCATGTCGAGCCTCTATCAGTTGTTAACTGATCCACGTCAATAAGGCTAACTCGCCAAAACCACCTCATCTTTAAGTATTCATATGAAATTGGGCTTCATTTTGTGACGAGGCACATATATCTCTGTATCAGCTCTTAAACCGTAGTTCTTTTATTATGGTAAGAGTCTAAAAGACACTTGAGATCTATGAAATACCGTAAATTCCTCCCCCGGATACAAGAATGGAAAATACATGCAATCAACCTCCAATTTAAGAGTGTTATATATTTTGACTCAAAACTCAATGATGTGTATATAATAGAAATGCAATGGTGGTGGGAACATCTGTTCAAATATATTTGGCCTTAGTTATACTTCAAAGAAGGTCTTGCTCCTACCTCCAAAATATGTTGTATGACTTAAAAGTTAAAACTATGATGCTATGTTTAAATATTTTTTGTTTTCTTTCTTAATTAAACTATAAATTTTTATTCAATTTTCTAACTAATTTTCAACGAATTTTTAAGAAACACTGTAAAAATAATATATATGAGAAATCATATATATTTTGTCTTTAAATTTTAGAAAAATTCAAAAATCACCCTTAAATTCTTAATTAAAATTTTTGTATAAAGTATTTTTTTTTATACTACAAAATAGTTCTTACCATTAAGCTAATTAGAGAAAAATATTAATTTTTTTTTTCTTTCAATTTTGTGATGAAAAATAACATGCATTAATTATTTTTAATTTCTACACAATCTTTGTTTTCTTCTTTTCCCACAAGCTCAGCCAAAAAAATGACTCCACACCACACTCAAATTTTTTTTTTTAATTTTGGTCACATCTACTTTTCTCAATTTCCTGCAAGTTACAATTTAACCCTCTCGAACCTTCTTCATCTTCTTCTTCTTCCTCTCAACGCTTTAGGGTTTTCTTTCATTGTTCCTGATCGACGATTATCTTCCATGTCTGGAAACACCAATTGCACCGTTTACATAGGTAACTTCCTCTTCAAAAATCAACACATAAATTCTTATCGGAAAAAATTGAAATCAAATCTTCTGAAAATGATGATTTAATTCAAAAAAAAAAACAGGAAACGTAGACGAAAGAGTAAGCGATAGGGTTTTGTATGATATAATGATTGAAGCTGGTAGAGTTATCGATCTACACATTCCTCGTGATAAAGAAACTGATAAACCTAAAGGCTTTGCATTTGCTGAGTATGAATCTGAAGAAATCGCCGATTACGCCGTTAAGCTTTTCTCCGGTCTTGTTTCTCTTTACAACAGAACTTTGAAATTCGCTGTGAGTCTTTCTTTACTCTTTGGAATGATTTTGAGAATTCTTGATTTTGTTGTTTGTCTGTTGAATTTTGCTTTGGTGAATTATAGATATCTGGACAGGATAAGTCGACGGCGAATGTTGCGAATTCGGGTCCTAGGACGAGAACTTTGGGTTTCGAGTATTCGGATAGAGCTTATCATCACAATTCGGAGCGATTTGCGTCACAGGCTTTGATTTCTCCGCCTTCTCCTCTTGATTATACTCTAGGTTTGTTTGTTCGTTTTATCCTTCTTGATTGATTCAATGAACAAAACAAAAAGATCGAACGCATTGACATAAGTACGCGAAAATGTAGAAGATGATGACATACAAAACTTTGCGGTTTGGCTTCTGAGAGTTGAGAATTTGGCTGCTTCTTTTAGTGAAATCAAGAACCTTGTGCGGAAAACTAAATACCGAATGTACAAAGCTTTTGCGGTCTTGATGCATAATTAGTTTGGCTTCTGAATTATGAATGAGAATTTAGCTGCTTCTTTGCCAAATTCAACATAGATTACGAAATCAATAACCTTCTGTTCGATCTAACTCGTCTTTTTAAGTATGAGAATCAATGAACTTTGGTTTGTTTTCTGTTTTTGCAGAGCCACCTCCACCAGGAGTATCTATGCACTCGAATGGAGCAAGTTTGGAATACAGCAGAAGGGTTCTTGGTTCAGCACTAGATAGTATCAATCATTCAAGACCACGTCGCTACTAAACTAGCGATAAATCACTTTCCTTTTGTATTGTTAGAATGATTAATGATAAATCGATAACGAGATGAAGAAGTCAAGAGGACACCACATCAAGTAGAAGTGTTGTAATCTTTTTTATTCCTTAGGAGATTTCTGTGTTGTTTACATTTTGGATAATTGCCAATGAAAATACAAACCCGAGTTTTATAAATGCATTAGCCGCCGCTTATAGGAGGTATGATGGCTAACTCATCTCTATGATTAACAATGGCGGAATCGGTTGTATACTCTTCGTTCAAAGCAAGAACGACGCAGCCACGAACCTCTTCTAAGCTTGGAAACTTGAGTATTAACTCGTCCATACATTTCTGTGTTGTACTACCTGATGGCATCTTCAATGTTAGATCAGGCACACCTGTGAGCTCACGTGCTCTAGCGAATAACAACACTTTGATCTCAACTGATGAAGTAGTGTCATCACTTTCAATCTTTGTAACCTCTTCTTTGTCCATGGCTAAAGACAAATCCCAAAAGCACCTGAAAAACACACAAAGAGACACAAACTGAGACTAAAAGAAAACACAAAGACATGCCTTCATAAACTTAAAATCACAAAGAGCTTACGAAGAAACAACAAGCAAAGAAGCTTTCACATTTTTCCACAAAAAAAAAAAAAAAAAAAAAAGCAACGAAGCTTATTCAAATCCAAAATCACGAAACAATTCAATTCGAACCTAACAATTGAATGATAGAATTAAAATAAAATAAAAACTCATTACCAACAGATGAGTCACCGATCAACAAAAGCTTGAACAGATGCTTCAATTGGAATTGAAATTGATCTAACCGATGTTCGATTTATACTCACTACGGTTCTAAAATTGAAGAAATTCTCTAAAATCTGAGAGAGCTATACATGGAAGAAGAGTTTTACCAGGAGGCTGAGTAAGCGGAGAGTAAATCGGCGGAGGAAAGCAGCCGGAGATTTGGGTGTGAGAGACGTTGAAATCGGGAAACCAACGACGGGGGCTCTGTTAGGTGAATGAGCTACGTCATCTTAAAGTCTTACGATTACTAAAATGCCCCATCCAATCACAAAATTGACAATAATACACACGGTTATGTTGTGTCATTTTTTTTTTTTTTTTTTTTTGATATCCAAATGTAGTGTGTTTAATCCGGATTTGACATCGTTTTGGTTTAGATTTTTATTATTATTATTATTATTATTATTATTTTTTTAGATTTTTCGTTTATAAATGACTAGTGTTTATTCGCGGGAGTATTATTCATGATCAAGTAGATATTTTTGTTATACTTTTTAAGTTTTTCATTTTATTTTTTAATTTTTTTTGTTTGTTGTTCCGATGAGTTTTTTAGTTTATTTCATTGTTGTTTTCTTTATTTTTTAATTTGATGAATTAGTTGTAATTAGTATTATGATTTTTTGTGAGTATTTAGATCGTTAGTGTATATATGATTAAATATTATTATTTTTCAAGTTTATTTTTTTCTTTTTTACTTTGTTGTTTCCATGATTTTTCATAATTTATTTATTTTTTAGATTTATCATTTTCGTTTTTGATAACTTAGTTGTAACTAATACTATGAATGCTTAGGTGGCAGTGTTGATCTTTTTGTTTTTATTTTTGTAGTTTCTCTTTTCTCTTTATTTACTTTGTTGTTCACATTAGTTTTTTTTATTGATTGCTTTGTTGGTTTGAAGTATTTATTTTTTAATTTATCTTTTATTTTTATTGCTTTGTTGTTTCTATGATTTTTAAAAAAAAAAATTTAATCATTTTTGTGTTTGATGATTTAGTAGTAATTAATATTATGATTGTTTATGAGTGATTAAGCAGTCTATATTCATATATGATTAGAGGGGTGTATTGAATTAAATATTTGGTGTGATTTGAGTTTTAATGAGTTTTTAGATGATTTGGTTAAATTTTGGTGAATTTGGAATTTAGATGATTTGATGAAATCTCACCTAAAACAATGAGATTTTGGTCTTTGTATTTTTAGGTAAGAAATTCCCTCAAATCTCACCTGAAACTTTTAAATAAAATTCTAGTACTGTTTTCAATAACAGTGGATTTGATTGTATATTTTAAAATCATTAATCCAATAACACAGAATTTTATAAGATATTTTGAAATCCAAGTTTCAATAACACATGATTTGTCCATTTAACTCAAATCTCTCCAAATGCCCGATTGAATACAACCCCTAGTGTTATTTTTTGAGTTTCTCTTTTATATATATTTCCTTTATTGTTCTATAATTGACTTAATTTAAAAGAGGTGAATAAAGAGCTTCACCTCTAGGGATGGACCAAATAATTGTTTTTAAAACATTACCAATGGAGAACCAAATCATAAGGAAAAAAAAGTCCACCTGACATTAGAAAACCAATTATGGAAAATCAAACCACCAATTGCTATTGTCTCTTCTATTGATCTAAAGATTAGGACCCAACGCAATATTTATGTTAAAAATAATTATAATAACAAAAAAATTAATGAAATTGGGCCAAAATGACACAAAAAGCATACCAAATAATAGTGGGCAAAAAAATAAGTGGATCCACCGAAAATAACAATGTTAGCAGCTATTTTCATTCCACGCTCTTCCATACAATTTGAATTTCAAAATTGGAATTCAGCACATCTCTCTCACCATTTAATATTTCCTCTCTCAAATTTTTGTCTCTCGAAAGATGAACCCAATTAACAGCGGCGATGAATCAGGCGAATTTGAATTTGCAGCTACAAATCTTTGGAAATGAAAGTTACAATGAATCTGAATATGTTGATTTAAACGTTTATTCAACTAGCAATATTCAAATTGTATTAAGTTTATATATACAGGCGTCCAATTGGTGAACGATCAGAAGAATTGGCTAATGGCGGAGGATTGGCTAATGGCGGAGTATATCTTAAATATCTCTTAAAATGTTATATATAAGATCTCTATTTGGATGTTTTATATTCGATTTTGTAATCTTCTTTGAACTTTCATGTTTTATTGAAACTAGCTAAACAATCAAAACGAGAACTCATCAAACATTATTATGATCATGATGTAGCCAATGTGCCAAAAAAAAAAAAAAATGCTTGACCTTGTTGACTCTATTAATATTGCGTCATTTTCATATATTTTGATAAGTTGATAACACCGAATCAGTTTTAATTTTATTTCTGAAATTTTCATTGTCTTAAGTGTTAAGAGAATTTAACTGATATTAAAACTAACAAAACAACAAACCCTTCAACTACCATATTCATTTCACCTCAAAAACAATTTACCTCAACGAGAACAATTTTTACTTCACTGAAGAAAATATCGCTAAGAGGGAACACCAAGTATCCATATACCATCATTCAAACTCATTTTCACTAAAATATCAAGTTCTTCTCAAGAAATTTCAAAATCCACATTTATGATGTCTTCTTCTTCTCTCTTGTTCCTTTTAATCTATGCAGTTTCTTTAGTTTTTGGAGCATGTATGTAGTTTCATTAGTTTTGGATAGTTTTTGATGTATAATATGTAGTTTATTTAGTTTTGGTTAAGTTTTGGATGTATGTAGTTTTAGTTTTGAACAATCTCAAGTATCTAGACAAAACATACTATTTTGAGAAATTTAACTATATGCATCACTATATGTATATTTATATCACTATATATATCAATCATATAGTCATATGATAATATATGTTGATTTCTCAAAATGAAGTGCATATTTGGCAATTACCGACATGATCCCATAATCCAACCTGAACTGAGACATCAACAATTAATGGTAGGGAGATCTTGGCTTCTTAAATCAGATGTCGAGGAAAAATGAAAGATTTTTCGGTAGAGCTGAAGGCCTGCGTTTGAACTTGTTCAACCTAGTTTTCTTGGTTAGGTGGTGTAATTGCTTTTACTATTAAAGTATGCGGCTAGCTGAAGTTACTAATTAAAACTAAGAAAACAACAAACCCTTCAACTACCATATTCATTTCACCTCAACAACAATTTACCTCAACGAGAACAATATCACTAATAGTTTTAAACTATTAGTGATACTGATATTGTTTAGTGATAACTATTTAAATCAATATCACTAATAGTTTTAAAAAGTAATAATGTGAAGTTATTTATTATATTATAAAATACATACATGAAAATAGATTGAATCAAAATTTATTTATATTTTGCTTATATTTTGCTTATGTTTTGCTCATATTTCAATGAGAATACATAGATAACTTGTTTATTATTTTCATGTATGTATTCAACGACATGAGCCATTATCTTCTTTCCCTTATTTGTCTTGTTTTCAGATCAAACGAGAGGAGTGCATATCTTCATGATCGATGCCGTCATGTCCGTCATTATTCTTTTAGTGATCCTCTTGGCAAGATGTCTCATCCTGAAGAGTTTTGCAGCATGGTTCCACATGAAGGCGTACCATAATTTTTTTTTTTTTTTTTATCTTACTGGTTTGTAACGGAAGCTCTCTCCGGTCGACCCAAAAATGACTTCAACGTGGGGAATGAAGTAGTTGGTCATCCCAGGAAATGTCGGCTATGTGTGAAGATCAAAACTGAAGTCGAGGTAAGAGTTGCAGCGAAAAGAATCTTCCAGAGAGCCGCCAAGCCGGGATCAAAGTATGTGTTTTCACTTTCTGGTTCTCTTTTTGTTTTGTTAGATTCACCAAGTTTGCTTTCAGTCAAACTACTAGATTGCCCCAAATAGTCAGTCATTAGTCTTTATTTTATTTTATTTTTTATTATACCATTCAAAAAAAATATTAATTCCAATTTCGTTGATATCTATATATGACGGTAATTAATGAGATTTGAAAAAAAATTATTTTAACAAAGACTCGCTTTATTCATGTTGACTCCTTTAACTATTCTACTTGTACTTTATAATTATAGAAAAATAAAACATTAATAAATAAATATATGTGACTTCAACATCTATTTGGTAAAATTAATCAGTAATAGTAAAATAATTAGTCCTTGTTCAAATCATATATATGAAAGGAGAAAATAACTCTCCCTCTAATTGACTCATCGTACTCTCAAAGCCCCACACATGTTTCCTTTTTAGAAATTAATTCTAAAATAAACATAAAACTAATTAAAAATCTCTAAAAAATCTTTCGCCTTCCTTCTTCTTTTCATCTTCTTCTCGCTTACGATTTTTCATCTTCATTTCGTTCCTCAACAAAAAAAAGCCCCTTTCGATCTCAACTTCGGACTTTTGTTTTCTAGAGAACTTAAACTGGTGAGAAGAAAATTTTCTGAACTAAAGAAGAGAATTTTTCTTCATCGATTTAAGGTGGTCGTGTTCGGAAAAGACAATTCTAAGTGGTCCGTGCTTTTGTTTAACACATGATAAGAAATCAAGTTTGTAGCTTCAAGTAATTGTGAAAAATCAAGTTTCTTCGGCTCAACATTTCAAAAATTATTAAGAAAACATAATTATTTCCTATAGGAGAAGCTCACATTGATTAGCATCTTTTAACATGCACAATAAACGGAAAATGTTATATTATGTCCAAAACTGGAAGATGATGTGCAGCGAGTCAACGACATTCAAAATTTATTGTTTTGTATAGTACATGTGTTATTTTTTTCTAATGTCTACGTGTTAAATAGTTGGAGAGAATATTCTCTTTATATATATACACTAATATTATAACCCGTCCTACAGACGGGCAATTTTCTTTTTTTTATAATATTAATTTAACTAATTTTATGTTGTAAAGATATTTCATTCTCTTTCAGATAATTTTTTTTTTTTCAAAATTCTCTAATCAATTTATGCCTTGAATTCTATCTCCCTATCACAGTAATCAATTTATTCTCTAATCTCTTTCAGAGTATGCAATGTTATTTTTTTTCTTCAAAAAAATGCAAACAAAATTGATTTAATAAGAACAAAATATAAAAAAACATTAGATGAAAAATAAGTAAAGATTTGGATGAAATATACTTCAACATTCATCTAAAATACCATGTTCTTAAATTGATTTAATAAAAAATGAAAAATATATATATTTGCTTTTAGTTTAATACCTTTTTATCGATCAGAATAATTTTCATCCATCTTAAAACTAAATAGATTACAAAAAATTAGTTTGAAGTAAAGAAATAATGAATTTGAATGATTATATATAGATTTGTCTTACTGGATAAATAGAGATGAAAAAAAAGAATTGAAAAGATTTACAATTACAATGGAGAAGAGACGAAAAACCCAAATAAATGGAGAGAAAAAGAAGTTGTACCAAATGATAAAAAAAAGTTATAAATAGTGGCATATACTTCAACATGATGTAGTGGGAGAGATTTTAGGATTTTAAAAAAAAAAGAAATATTTGAGTTACATAGAAAAAAAGAAAATAATATTTTTAATTTTAATTTTGCATATCTTTTTTCTGATTTTCAGCTTATTTAATTTTTTTGTAAGTTTTGTTCGACACCATGATTTGTAAATAACTGATTTAAAGCATCACAATTTTTTTTATAAAAATTTCAGATTGTTTTCTTTATTTTTCAGTTTCATCTGCTTTTTATTTTTAATATTTTAAATAAAATTTAAATTTAAAATAAATATATAAATTCTAAACCCTAAACCCTAAATATGAATTGTGGTTGATAAGATAAAGGATATGCTGATTTATAATTTATAAAGGAAAAAATAAAAAAATCTTTCGATTTTAGCTTTGTTCACATTGGTGTGAGAGCAAGTTTGGCAAGCTCGTTTTCTTTCGAGCTCTTTTAAGTTTTCGGCTTTTTTGTTTCGTCTTTTCGATATGTATTACGGTTTTAATTAGTCTCCCTTATCTTAGAGCTCCCGTTTTCCTCTTTTGGGTTTGTAGTCTTCGGGGATATTCTGTGTTTCCGCCGGCATCTGTATTTCAACAATGTATGTCCTTCTATCTTATTATCAATAAAAACAGATGAAAAAAAAAAGGAAAGAAAAAAACAAAAAAAAAACAAAAAACAAAATACCGTGCCGAGAATCTAGCAGTGACCTGAGAGACACGCGTGCCATTGACACGTAGCCAATTAGATATCTCCACGTAATCACTCCCTCGACTATAGTAGCTAGCATTTGCGAGTTTCATTAGGGTTCTACGCAAATCTTTTGGAATTTCAAAAAATCCAAAATCTTCTTCGAATCATAATGGAAGATGAGTTACTCGATTGGGAACTGCTTCATAGCTCTGAAACCGAATCAATCACATCGGAGAGTTCAGATGTAATCGATGACGGTATGATTCTCTCTGATCATTTCTCTGTTAATAATCAAAATCTCATCAAAAGATCTGATGAATCCACTGATCCGAGCCAATACTGTGTTTTTGAATCCGGTGATTCGTCCCGGGTCGATTTCGGGTCGGAGTCTCCGGTTATGGTTGATTTGGGTGATGCTTGTGTTAGAAGCGAATTAGGGATTTATGATTTGAAAACTGCAACTTCTGGTGATTGTGAAGTCAAGTTGAGTGATGAGAAGATTAAAGTTTTATCCGAATCAAACGATCTAGAGAGCCAATCTGGTGTTGAAGAACCTATTGAAGATTCTAGTGGAAATGAATGTGTTTCTGAGGTTGTGAATGGTGGAGAAGAGAAAGAGATTGTATCTACTGATGAAGTTGGAGCTGTGAGATGTGGTGGTGATGAGGTTAAAAGTAGAGGGATTGTGTGGTGGAAGATGCCATTTGTGCTTTTCAAGTACTCTGTGTTTAAGATTGGTCCTGTTTGGTCTGTCTCTTTGGCTGCAGCTGTGATGGGTTTAGTTCTCTTGGGACGACGGAGATTGTTTGATATGAAGAAGAAAGCTCAAAGGTTCAATCTTCAAGTTACAATTGATGATAAGGTACACTTTGTTCACATTGAAGTTGATTGATTTAACTTTGTATTATCATTTTGCTTGAAGTTGGTGTAAACTAGTATAGTCTGGATTGATTAAAGGAGTAAGTTTTCCTATGTTTATGTTGTGTTGATGCAAAGTAAACTTGACTTACGGCTTGAGCTGTAGAATTTCAAGTTTGGCTTTTGACTCAAAGATAGATTAATTACTTTGGAAATGGTTTCGTCTATCATTATCACAACTTGGGTTTTGTTTATGATCTATGCAGAAGGTGTCAAGAGTGATGAACCAGGCAGCTCGACTCAATGAAATGTTCACAGAGGTAAGAAGAGTCCCTGTGATCAGCCCTGCTCTGCCATCTTCTGGTGCATGGCCGGTTTTGAGTCTTAGATGAGAAGCCGATCATACAATGTCTCATCAAGTTATGTATCAGAAGAATAGAGATACATGTTTGCATCGGTCCTCATATGCACAGTAGTTTACCATTTTATGCAATTACTTTTGTAAGTCTTGTCTATGTCATGGGAGACACGCCGAGTTATAGCTATAGCGTTTGCGTTTTGGGTATTTGATTCATAGCTAAGTAAAGTCATAAAGTGACAACCAGAAGACACTTTGAAAAACTGTTGAGCAGATTACATAATCTCTTAACCTAAATGCAATAGCTTTGCTTCAACAAAAGAAAACAAATGTGTAGATGCATTTCACTACCACACCATGATAATTCTCAAAATGGTCTTTAATCCTTAGGTTCTGCAACCGGGATAGAAATAGTCGATACCATTCTCCTTGATCCTGAATTGAAAATTCTGCAACTTGTTCCTCGAGCTTCCTCGACCTGAATTGCTTATCCCCTTGTTCAGAACAGTCAACTGCAAATGCAATAAGCCAGCAAAATCGTTTAGAGACCCAAGAAATTATCAAACAAAAGGTTCAATTTATGATTTGAAGAAAAAAGAGAATTGAGAATTACTTGGCCATGCACATCATTTGCTAAACCAGACGCTAAAGGCTCTGCTTTTATCACAACATCTGCAAGACATACCATCTGTAGCAAAAATGCAGGTCTCTCCATGCTCGAGTAAATATCTTCATGATTAAGAATGACCAGTGAACAATTCTGTATAAAGAGAAAAATAAAGATGGTCTGTTACGACTCAAAAGAAGAAAACCCTTATAATGTACTTCCAAAGGGGTTAGAGCCTCAGGCTTACACTTTCGGAAGTTAAGGTGTGGCAGTAGTGCAGAAAGTCCAAGACGTAATCTGAGTTGCTACCAGTAGCAGCGATTTCCAGGAGAGACATGTCATCCACCATAACGGTAATGTTACTATTAGTCAGACTGCGTAACTTCCTAACGGTTTCTTGTATCTCCCGAAATAGTTTCGCGACTGTACTTGCATTGTCTCCTATTTCTTCACCATCTGGTAAAGAATTTCACCAAAAGAAAGTGTTTTTTTTTCAGATATGAATAACAGAGTTATTGGCACCTTATCAAAAATGTCTATGAAGATGAACAACACAAAAAAACGAAACGCCCACTAAAAGTAGATGAAATCAAACTCTTGTAATATACAAGTAAAATCTAATAAGCTGTCCCAACCAAAAATCATAATTTGTGTTCACAATACAACTTCCTGATAACTTCAAAATCTGATTTGCAGAGAACAAAGACCAAAGAAGAACCAATGACTACAAGTTAAGATATTTGTTCTAGAGATATCACAACTCTCTTTTAGGCCAAGGCCCTCCCAAACAATCCAAAATCTAAAATCCTCCTATAAGTATGTTTAACCCTCTTTAAGTATGCAAACTAACTTGTTCTTGATGAGAAACATTAAGCATTGAACAAACTCTACTTCTGTCTTCCTAATTAAAAACTTATCACTTCCACAGTTTCAAAATCCAATTCTCTGTTAGGCCAAGGCGCTCCCCAAACCATCCAAAATCTTAAGTTCCTCCTGTAACTATGTTTAACACTCTTAAGTATGCTAAACTAACTTGTTCTTGATATGACATTAAGCATTGAAGACAAATTCACAGTTTCAAAATCCTTGTGAGGAAAGAGTAATCATTTAACAATCAAATAACAAATTTACCTGAAGAGTCTCACCTGAGCACTTGATCATGAGCATATCAAAGAAGACCAATCGATTGTTTGTCTTCTGAGTAGCTAAATTGCATCCCTAAACAATGTTTAAACACTTAGAATCCAAATTGATGTAGAAAGCCACACAAACAGAACAAAAAGATTGAATCTTTTAATTACCAGTTTACGGAGGATTCGATCATAATGAGAAAAAGGGCGAGCAAAGGCGAGAAAGATAAGAGCATCAGAGGATTGAGGAGAAAGAACACGTTTCATCAACTGGTGAATCACAAACGAACCACTCGTCTCTACACAGTCCTCGATCAATACTACTTTACCACTTAGTGGCGATGGTTCAGTTAACTGCTGATCAAACCCTAATGCTAAATCGAGAAGGTTCACAGATCTATCCATGAGAACTGTTGACAAAATCTCGGCGGCGTAGAGGTGAAACGTGACGAGAACGACGAACGACGACGGGAACACAAAACTCAAAAAACCTTGATTTTTTTTAGGTCACGGTCAGACTGATTGAACCGGCTGGTTTAATCCGGTTATTAAAATGTTGGATATTTTACGAAATTGACTCGGTTTAGAGAGAAAAAGGACAAATCGGAAATACCATACTTCATTTACTTTCTCAACCTACTTTGCTTTTAATGCCGAATCTAATTGAGGTGTTGAGAGTGACACGTAGCCAATTAAATATCTCCACGTAATCATTTTCTCAAAAGTGGATAAGAACCTTATTTTTTTGATCATCTTCATCATCAACCGACGAGCTCTGTACTGCAAAATTCTGGGTTTTGGGTGTATTATTAGGGTTTCTGATTATTGAACTTTTCTCCTCTTTTTTTGGGGTTTTTTTCTGATTTTTGTAATTCAAATCCGATTATTATGGATGATGAGTTGCTTGATTGGGAGGTTCTTCATGGCTCTGACACCGAATCAATCACATCGGATGAGAAATCGAAGAGTTCAAGTGTATTCGATGACGGTATGATTCTTTCTGATCATTTCTCTGCCACTGATTTGACCCAATCCGGTTTAATTGAACCAGGGGTCGGTTACGTGTCGGAGGAGTCTCCGGTTGTGGTTGATTTGGGTGATACTTGTGTTAGAAATGAATTAGGGATTTACGATTCGAAAGTTGGAGTTTCTGGTTATGGTGATTTTGGAGCTGATGATGTTGAGAGCCAATCTAGGGGAAATGAATTGGTTTCTGGAGATTCTGAGATTGTGAATGGTGAAGAAGAGATTCTATCTACTGAAGAAGTTGAAGCTGTGAGATATGGTGGTGATAGTGGTGAGGTTAGGTTGAGTGATTTTGAAGCTGATGATGAGAAGAACCTTGAGAGCAAGTCTTTATCTGGATCAGATGAGATCGAAGTCGCTAATGGAGGAAGACACGTTGAGAGCGAATCTAATGTTGAAGAACCTATTGAGGATTTAAGCAAGTCTTGGTCTGATTCAGGAGGAAATGAATTGGTTTCTCGAGATTCTGAGATTGTTAATGGTGAAGAAGAGATTGTGGCTACTGAAGCTGTGAGATGTGGTGATGAGAGTGAGAGTAGAAGTAAAGAGATTGTGTGGTGGAAGATGCCATTTGTGCTTCTTAAGTACTCTGTGTTTAAGATTGGTCCTGTTTGGTCTGTTTCTATGGCTGCAGCTGTGATGGGTTTAGTTCTTTTGGGTCGCAGGTTGTATAATATGAAAAAGAAAGCTCAAAGTTTCCATCTTAAAGTTACGATTGACGATAAGGTACAACACTATCTTAACATTGAACCTTGTGTTATCATTTTGCTTGAAGTTGGTAAGCTAGTTTAGGAGTCGACTTGGTCTGAATTGAGCTGTAGGGTTTCAAGTGTGGTATAGCTAAATGATTGTCCCTTCATGGCTTAAATTAAGGATAGAATTTGTAATTACTATGTTCTTGAATTTTTTTTTTCCTAATCAAGAACAAAAAAAGCTTAGGTCTCACCTGCCGAAAATTATGAGATTTGATATCTTTTCTTTAGCGAAATTTTCGTCTATTGTTATCACTTCTTGGGTTGTTTTATGATATGTGCAGAAAGTGTCGCGGGTGATGAGTCAGGCAGCTCGACTCAATGAAGTGTTCACAGAAGTAAGAAGGGTCCCCGTGATTCGCTCTGCTCTCCCATCTCCTGTCGCATGGCCGGTTTTGAGCCTTAGATGAGAAGCCGATTTCTACAATATATCTAATACACAATGGAGAATCAATCGTACAATGTCTCATTTATGTTATGTACCGTAAGAATACTGATGAAACATATGTGTTTATGTCGTACTTATGCATAAGTAGTTTACCATCTTATGAAATCGCTTTTGCGAGTCTTATCCCCTGCCATGGGAGACAAGCAGAGTGATTATTGAAGTTATTTATGTATGTCCAGAGACTGAAAACCTCAGTTGGTAAGCGTTCTATTTGTTTGATCTTGAGAATATCACAAGCTATGTAGGTTTTGATAATGATGGTAAAAGGATACAAAAAAATTATAATCGCGATAACAAGAAGAAGATGAACAAGGAATATAGATTTGTCGATTATATAAACAAGGGTTAGGATCCGACTAGTTACATTATTCGTCACACACGAATACAAAATTAGGAAATCAAGAGCTTCTAGATGAGAGTGAGAATGAGATTGTGCTAATATTTGTCTATACAAAACTTGTTCTTGTGGTATTGTTATACTCATGGAAGAAGCAACGATTACACTATCAATGGAAAGATATCTTGTAAAGCCCAAAACGCCCAATATTTAAAATTTCTCGGTTGTTTATAAAGCCCAAAAAAGCTCAAACTTTAAAATATCTCAGTCAAAGCCTAAATTAATTTCAGTTGTTCGTCTCACCGTTCACAGTCACATCTCGTACTGCCGGAGATAAATTCTCTTCTCCTCAAAACCAAGTACTCAGCTTTTCTTCAAAATCCTCGCTGGAGTTCCCATTAAACAGATGACGGAGGAAGAGGTTGTTTCTGTTCCTGTTCCTGTGCCGCAAGTCGATCTCAAGCGCAAGCTCGACAACGTTGAGCCTGAGCTTCATGCCGGCTCCGATAATAACTCAAACGGAGATATTGTAGATGATAATATCAACGCAGCTTCTGATTCTTCTCAGGCGAAGCGACCTAAGCTCGAAGATGGTTTAGGTATTTCAGTTTCTTTGCCTTCTTTTAAACTGAGGTTTTGTATTTTTTTTTTTTTTTTCCCAACTAATTTTGGGTTGGGATATAATTCTTGCAAAAGCTTTTACGAATGTTGTAGGGTTACAGTTTTTGGTTAGAGTTTGTAAATAAATTTGTCTCTTTTACGAATGTTGTTGTTCTGTTGTAGATAATGGGAAAACACAAGAAAATGGTTCTTCAATGGAGGTTAAAGAGGAAGAACACAAGGAAGAAGAAACTGAGAATCAAGATTCTGTACCTCATGTTGAGCAAGTTCAAGATCATGTTCATGCTGATGGTGTAGATCAGTCAGCAAATGAGCATGTTTATCCTGAGTATAACCAACAAAGTTGTATTGAAGAAAATAATGTAGATGTCAATGGTGATGAAACTGAGAAGGAATTGAATGATGGTAGTTCTAAGGAAGAGATTGGTGATGAAAATAAGGAAGTGGAGGTTGATGATACACAGTCGATGACTCGCATGATAAATGTCCCAAGTTCAAGGGTGATATGATTTGGTTTTCATTTTTGACTACTATGTGAGTATTTGCTTCTGTATTGTGTCACTGATGTGTTTTCACAATGTTTTGCAGGTAGGTGTGTTGATTGGTAAAGGCGGGGAGACTATACGGAATCTTCAGTTCAATTCTGGTGCCAAAATCCAAATTTTGAAGGATTCTGAAGCTGATCCGAATTCTGCGTTAAGACCAGTTGAGATAGTTGGAAACGTTTCATGTATTGATAATGCTGTGAAGCTTATTAATGCAGTCATAGCAGAGGTTAAAAGTCGGTTTTTTTCTTCAGTCTATTTCTTTGTCCCTGTAAGATTTTTGGTTACAGTGTTATCCTCTGCTATTACCTTAGGCTGAAGCAGGAGGTTCACCTGCCCTTGTTGCGAGGGGCCATCCTGTCACTCATTCGATGGGAACTCCAAAACAGATAGAGATTAAAGTTCCAAACGATAAGGTATTTATGTCTTTTATTCTTTCTAGCATTAGTTTATTCATACTTAATCCAGCTTCATTTGACAGGTTGGTCTGATTATTGGCCGAGGTGGAGAGACAATCAAGAACATGCAGACACGGTCAGGAGCACGCATTCAGGTGGTGATGCATATATGCTGTTAAATATACAAACGAACCTAAGAGTCTTCAAATTTAAGGACACGTATTTACAATATGGTTCATTCTATGTGACAACTGATTTAATAAGTTACTGTGTAGTTAATACCACAACATCCAGAAGGTGATGGCTCAAAGGAGAGGACTGTGCGTATTTCTGGAGATAAGAGGCAAATTGACATAGCAACCGAAATGATAAATGACGTTATGAATCAGGTTTGATTCTGATACTATAGCTCTCAACAAAAGTGTAATATCCCGATTTCTGGTATATGGTGGTGCATGATGAGAGGTTTAAGAGAATTGATTTGGCTACCTATGTCACCAAAGTGCACTTATCTTTTCCGTCAACCATCCGGTCAGAACTCCACAGTTAAGCGTGCTTGGGCTGGAGTAGCACTAGGATGGGTGACCTACCGGGAAGTGATTGTCGGTACCGTGTGAGTGAGGCCAAAACACGGGGAAAGATCATGTGGTGATTTGTAGGGACAGTAAACAAGTCTTTAGAGCCTCTCGAAATAACAAACCGGCCGTCGGACGAGGGTGGGGCCCATGGGCCTAGAGAGGACGTGGGGGCCCACGAGCCTAGAGAGGGCGTGGGGCTCACGGGCCTAGAGAGGGTGTGGGGGCTCACGTACGGTGGCGATCTGCAGATCAATTGGTGACAGCTTCCCTGTGGGAAGGGTGTTAAAGGGTGAGGTCTTGGGTTCGAGTAACGCCAAGCGCACCAATAACCTACCTGGTGGCAGGATAGAGGTTAGGGTCGATGCGCTGCAGCGCCAGCTGGCTGTTGGTGGGTAGGTCCCACGGAGAGGGCTGTTACAAAAAGCATGTGTTTGTGTTCATTCTAGAGTTTGGTTTGTTGCTATAATGTGCCTGAAAAACTTGTTCATTTTCTGAAGGATATTTATGTTTCATTTCGTCTTTGCTGCATGTCTATCTGCTGCTGTCTTCAATTTTACTATGCAAACAATTTGTTTGAGCTGATAAATGTGCGCGCTCCTTAAATTTTGCCAGCACTGTTTTAGTATTTGTAGGCACTTTTTGTCAGTGATTCCTTCTCAGATTTATGTTTCTTACTAAATCTGAAATATATAGTACTCTCGTCTTCTAGTATATTGGGAAAACGTATGATGTAGTCTATAGTACTCTCAATGACATTATCTCTCAAAGACATTATCTCCTGGGTCATTGAATAGTTGCATGTTCTGTGAACACTCTCACAATGACATTATCTGCTGCCATCAGAATGTTAGCTTGAAAAAAGAAAATCATGCGTTGAGTGTCACCTTAATGCTCATTTAGACCTGTTAAGAACATCATATGTTCCATCATCGGTTGCCATATTTTTTTCTTGTTAAAGGTGTCGATCTCGAATTGGTGTTGCCTTTAAAAATGCAGATTTCGCTATTACCGATCACATGGGGTCAACATTGCCTCGTTGGTGTTCAGTAGACTGATGTCTACAGAAGAAAATATCTGGCATTGTTATTCAGGCTTGCTGGTTTGAGAGTGGAGAACGTCTATGCCATCACCATTGGGACCGCGTATGACAGCGCACCTCCTCCCTTCCTGAGATACCTTGGTTTGGTGACTTTGCAAATTTCTTAGCTGCAGAGAAGGAACCTGAAAACTTTGTTGGATACAGAAAGAAGAAGTTCCTGCGAGAAGTTAGACGTTACTTCTGGGATGAGCTTTACTTGTACAAGCATTGCTCAGATGGTGTTTTCAGGCGTTGCGTTTCAGAGGAAGAAGTTTCCGGTATTCTCTTTCATTGCCATGGCTCGACCTATGCTGGACACTTTGCTACGTTCAAGACAGTGTCTAAAGCTCTCCAAGCTGGTTTATGGTGGCCAACAATGTTCAAAGACGCCAATGCTTTTGTTTATAGGTGTGATTCTTGTCAACGACAGGGAAATATAAGCAAGAGGAATAAGATGCCCCAGAATTTTATCCTCGAGGTCGAAGTGTTTGACGTATGGGGAATTGACTTTATGGGTCCTTTCCCATCTTCCTTTGGCAACGAATACATCTTTTTCGCCGTCGATTATGTCTCCAAGTGGGTTGAAGCGCTGGCTAGCCCGACTAATGACGCCAAGGTAGTCTTAAAGATGTTCAAATCTGTGATCTTTCCAAGATTTGGTGTACCGAGAATTGTGACTAGCGATGGTGGGTCTCACTTCATCAACAAACTCTTTGCGGGGCTGTTGAAGAAAAATGGAGTCAAGCACAAGGTCGTCACTCCCTACATCAGCATACGAGTGGACAGGTGGAGGTATCGAACAGAGAGATCAAGAGCATTCTGCAGAAGACTGTGAACACAACAAGGAAGGACTGGTCTTTGAAACTTGATGACGCACTTTGGGCATACATGACTGCATACAAGACACCGCTGGGCACTACTCCATTTCATCTTGTCTATGGGAAATCGTGTCATCTTCCAGTGGAACTCGAGTACAAAGCAGCATGGGCTGTAAAGTTGCTGAACTTTGACATCAAACCGGCTTCTGAAAGACGGTTGACACAGTTAAACGAGCTGGACGAGATTCGACACATGGCTTATGAGAATTCACGGATTTACAAGGAACGGACTAAAGCCTACCATGACAAGAAGATCATTCCTCGGGACTTCGCTGCAAATGACCAGGTTTTACTTTTCAACTCTCGTTTAAAACTTTTTTCTGCCAAGTTACGTTCACGATGGTCTGGCCCTTTCACTACCAAGGAAGTCAGACCGTATGGAGTTTTTGTTCTAGTGAATGCTACAGGGGAAGAAGTTGTGGTTAATGGTCAACGTCTGAAGCCATATCTTGCGGACACTAACATCACTGAAGGAGACACCATCCCTCTCAGTGATCCTCCTCTCGCCTAGACGGCGTCTGAGTCAAGCTAACGACTTAAAATAAGCGCTTGGTGGGAGCCAACCCACCGGTAAGTGTATATAACTTTATTTTCGTTTATTTTTCTAACGTTTGTTTATTGTTTCAGGAATCTTAAAAAAAAAAAAAAAATGGGTGGATCGATCGATCCACATATGGATCGATCGATCCAGGAGCTGGCCAAAATGCGAGAAGAAACCGGATCGATCGATCTGGCCATGATCGATCGATCCGGGCCCAGGTTTGTTGAGATTCGCGGGTTTCTGGTTTTCAATCGGTTTACAACGGTTTAATTCCACTAAAATCGCTCCCACCAAGCGCTTATTTTAAGTCGTTAGCTTGACTCAGACGCCGTCTAGGCGAGAGGAGGATCACTGAGAGGGATGGTGTCTCCTTCAGTGATGTTAGTGTCCGCAAGATATGGCTTCAGACGTTGACCATTAACCACAACTTCTTCCCCTGTAGCATTCACTAGAACAAAAACTCCATATAGTCTGACTTCCTTGGTAGTGAAAGGGCCAGACCATCGTGAACGTAACTTGACAGAAAAAAGTTTTAAACGAGAGTTGAAAAGTAAAATCTGCTCATTTGCAGCGAAGTCCCGAGGAATGATCTTCTTGTCATGGTAGGCTTTAGTCCGTTCCTTGTAAATCCGTGAATTCTCATAAGCCATGTGTCGGATCTCGTCCAGCTCGTTTAACTGTGTCAACCGTCTTTCAGAAGTCGGTTTGATGTCAAAGTTCAGCAACTTTACAACCTATGCTGCTTTGTACTCGAGTTCCACTGGAAGATGACACGATTTCCCATAGACAAGATGAAATGGAGTAGTGCCCAGCGGTGTCTTGTATGCGGTCATGTATGCCCAAAGTGCGTCATCAAGTTTCAAAGACCAGTCCTTCCTTGTTGTGTTCACAGTCTTCTGCAGAATGCTCTTGATCTCTCTGTACGATACCTCCACCTGTCCACTCGTCTGCTGATGTAGGGAGTGGCGACCTTGTGCTTGACTCCATTCTTCTTCAACAGCCCCGCAAAGAGTTTGTTGATGAAGTGAGACCCACCATCGCTAATCACAATTCTCGGTACACCAAATCTTGGAAAGATCACAGATTTGAACATCTTTAAGACTACCTTGGCGTCATTAGTCGGGCTAGCCAACGCTTCAACCCACTTGGAGACATAATCGACGGCGACAAGGATGTATTCGTTGCCAAAGGAAGATGGAAAAGGACCCATAAAGTCAATTCCCCATACGTCAAACACTTCGATCTCGAGGATAAAATTCTGGGGCATCTCATTCCTCTTGCTTATATTTCCCTGCCGTTGACAAGAATCACACCTAGAAACAAAAGCATTGGCGTCTTTGAACATTGTTGGCCACCTTAAACCAGGTTGGAGAGCTTTGGACACTGTTTTGAACGTAGCAAAGTGTCCAGCATAGGTCGAGCCATGGCAATGAAAGAGAATACCGGGATTTCTTCCTCTGAAACGCAACGCCTGAAAACATCATCTGAGCAATGCTTGTACAAGTAAGGCTCATCCCAGAAGTAACGTCTAACTTCTCGCAAGAACTTCTTCTTTCTGTATCCAACAAAGTTTTCAGGTTCCTTCTCTGCAGCTAAGAAATTTGCAAAGTCACCAAACCAAGGTATCTCAGGAAAGGAGGAGGTGCTGTCATACGCGGTCCCAATGGTGATGGCATAGACGTTCTCCACTGGGAGACTTCCATCCAATGGAACTTCTTCTTCGATACGTAATCTGGACAAATGATCAGCAGCACCGTTTTCGATTCCTCTCTTGTCTTTGATCTCAAGATCATACTCCTGCAGTAACAGTATCCAACACAACAATCTTGGTTTGGCATCTTTCTTAGTAAGGAGGTACTTCAAAGCAGCATGATCGGTGTGTACAATCACCTTAGACCCCACAAGATAGGACTTGAACTTTTCAAAGGCAAACACAATAGCCAGAAGTTCTTTCTCTGTTGTCGCATACTTGCATTGGGCATCATCGAGGGTTCTACTAGCATAGTAGATGACATGAAGCTTCTTTTCCTTTCTCTGTCCCAAAACAGCTCCTACTGCATAATCACTAGCATCAGTCATAACCTCAAACGGCAGCTCCCAGTTCGGTGGTTGGACAATTGGTGCACTGATCAGTGCTCCTTTGATTGTGTGAAAGGCCTCTAAGCAAGCACTATTGAATTCAAACTTAACATCCTTGCACAGCAGCTGAGTTAAAGGTCTAGCAATCTTGGAGAAGTCCTTAATGAATCTTCTGTAGAAACCAGCATGTCCCAGAAAACTACGAACTCCCTTGACAGACTTAGGAGGCTGCAAGCTTGTCATCACCTCAATCTTTGCTTTTTCTACTTCAATACCCTCCTCTGAAATCTTGTGTCCTAAAACAATCCCATCTCTGACCATGAATTGACATTTCTCCCAGTTCAGCACAAGATGCTTCTCCTCGCATCGCTTCAGTACCCTGCACAAATTAGAAAGACAAACAGAGAAAGAAGATCCATAAACAGAAAAATCATCCATAAAAACCTCCATTATGTCCTCAATCATGTCAGTGAAAATCGACATCATGCATCGCTGGAATGTCGCTGGAATGCTCCAAACCAAATGGCATTCTGCGATAAGCAAAAGTGCCATAAGGACATGTGAATGTGGTCCTCTCCTGGTCATCTGGATGAATAGGAATCTGAAAGAAATCAGAATAACCATCTAGAAAACAGTAGTAAGGGTAATTAGCCAATCTCTCAAGCATCTGATCAATAAAAGGCAAAGGAAAGTGATCTTTGCGAGTAGCAGCATTCAACTTTCGATAATCAATACACATCCTATGCCCAGTAACATTTCTAGTTGGAATCAACTCATTCTTATCGTTCTTAACAACTGTTACACCACCTTTCTTTGGCACAACATGGACAGGGCTTACCCAAGTACTATCTTAAATAGCGTATAGGACTCCTTGCTGTCTCTTCACCGCTTCAGCCGTCTGAGCAACTTGAGTGTCAAGCAGTTTCATATGAGTGGAGACTGCTTCATATTTGTTGTTGAGATCATTGTACATATTGTCCACCTTTGCATTGATCTCATTGGAACCTTTTTGCTGCTGAAGGAGAAGTTGTTGCATAAGAGCCTTGAGCTCATCTTGAGATTCATTTGCAGAGGTCGCAGGAGCTTGTCCTGAGTAGGATCATTGTACATATTGTCCCATGTTTTGCACGAACCCCTGTCCATTTACATAGTTCACTTCCTGTGACTCGCCAATCTCATCAGTAGCAACTTCTTGACAGAAAACAGCCTCTGTCCCCTCATCACAGAACTGAACACCTCGCTGATTTGCCTTCATCAACAGACTCACTTTTGCGCTCAAATCCTCAATCTTCTGAGATTCCACATTTTTACCTTTGTTGGAACGATCATACTCAGGACAGCGATTGTTAGAACTAGCAGCCAAGTTCTCTATCAGTTGATATGCTCTGTCAATGCTCTTAGTCATAAAATCTCCATTGCTCGCAGCATTGAGGGCATTCCTGAAATCCCATTCAACTTCATCGTAAAAGATGCTGAGAATCTGCTCATCTGAATACCCATTGTGCGGACACTCTCTACGGTATTCCTTGAATCTTTTCCAAGCTTCGCAATAAGGTTCGCCGGGATGCTGCGCGAAAGTAGCCATCTTGTTCCTGAGCGAGGCTGTTTTGGACTTGGTGTAGAAATGATCCGAGAAGGCTGCTCTGCATTGTTCCCAAGACCTCAACGAACCAGGAGGTAGTGACTTGAGCCATCTCAGTGCCTTAGCTGCCAAGGAGTGACGGAAAAGCTTGCACTTGAGGTAATCAGCGGGAACCCCATTCGACTTAGTAGTGCTGCAAATCTCCTCGAAGTTCTCGATGTGATCCATTGGATTCTCAGCGGGTAATCCATGAAACACATTTCTTTCTACCAGCGCTATCATCTGAGGCTCGATCTCGAAATCTTGCCTCGCAATCTCTGGTGGACAAATTGCTGCCCTGTTCTGGTAGAAAGTGTGGGGTGTATCTACATCCCCAATAGCACGCGGATTCTGTTGCGCTTGCTGCTGTTGCAACTGCCGAAGTTGTTGTCGCATGATGCGGATCTCCTCAGCCTGAGCAGTTTGAACCTCAGTTTGTGCTTGATTGTCGACGTTATCGTCCATGACGGCTCGTTTCGACTTCTTCTTTGTAGCTTTGTTAGTACGTTCTGTCCTTGCTAACTCTTGGTGGGTAAGTTGCAGGACGTTGCTAGAGCTTTTGCTTCTTGTTTGCATTCACCTGAAACACACAAGCAAGCAAAAACAGAACAGAGTTAGTAAATCTTAGACTAAACTTCAATCTTAGATTCGAAGGTAACGCAATTGGTCCCCGGCAACGGCGCCAAAAACTTGATACACAATAGTTTAACCCTATAACAACTACTGCAAGTGCACAGCAAATGTTGTAGCAATCTAGGGATCGAATCCACAGAGACCAAGTGTCACACTACGATTCTTAATGAATGAAACTAAGCTAAGACAGAAATGTGATTGTTTGATGTGAAAATGCATGAAAAGTAGCAATTTAAACGATGTAAAGATCAATAAAGAAAAACGCTAGGCCCAGGGTGATTCGCATGGAATTCAGAGATATGAATCAGACAACTATTCAGGGAACTAATAAACACCATTCTAGAACTCAAACATAAATGTTTAACCAATCCACTCTCGTGGCATTAACTACTTCATCTAGGGACATAGGTGTCTAAACTCTCGTTTGAACCTAAAATCCTAAACAAGCATTAACAAGCGGGTTCGATTTGTTCACGGATCGCCTTAACATCAGCTCTTGTTGGCTAAGGACGATACGCTCATCTATGTTCTATCAAGCAACCTATAAACTTCTGGAATATAGATTAAACCCTGAATCAGAGACTAAGTGATCAATTCAGCCTAAGCAATAAGAACAACTATAGATGAAGAACTCAATTGATAAAATCCCTATTTGTGTCAAATTCAATGATTCATAAACCCCTTTGCTTACCCTGAACCTAACTAAAAGACTACTCAGACATTGAAATCATAAGAACACAGAGAGATAAACAAGAAATCATATGCAAATAGATAGAAATACAAGAGGGTTCAGAAATCTTCTCAAGAGATGTAGAGTCAGATTTTGTCTCCCCAAAGCTTACAAAAGTTCTCAAAGGTTGAAGTCTCAAATGAAAATGGAAAACTCCATAGAAATGAAAGTTTCTCTGCAGAAAATGAAAGCATATCCTCTGAAATGACTCAATATACACATATATAACAAAAACTCGACCAAACATTCGTCAAAAGAGTAAAGTTCCTTATTTTGCGGAAGTGTCGGCAGTCGGCAGTGACCAGATCGATCGATCTGGTCTGGATCGATCGATCCAGACTTGAATGGTCGATCCAGGAATTTCTCGCATAGCTGGATCGATCGATCCAGTTACGGATCGATCGATCTGGTCTCTGGATGGTCGATCTGGCCTCCTTTGGTCGATCCAGGAAGCTCTCGGATTCTCCTAATGCAGGATCGATCGATCCAAACTAGGATCGATCGATCTGAGCTTCAAAACTGTTCTTCTTGCTCTTTTGCCTCCTTTCCTTGATCCTTTTGCCATCAAACTCTATTTGAACATGTTTTAACCTGAAAAGACTCTAAAACCAAAGCAAAGACTCAAAGATCGTTGAAAACGTTAGTTAAAATACGTAAAAACCATAATATATCAGTTGTCGGTAAGGCTGCTTTGAGACTTAACAACTCCAAGACCTTTAGTGTAAATCTGGCAAGCAGATCTTTATTCTCTAAGATGTTTGTTCTTCCTTAATTAACGTCCTTGAAGAAAGCTTTATCTGGAATATTGTGGATTGATGCACACCTTTTGTTTATCGTTGAGATTGGGAGAGTTCTGTAACTCTGTTTGCAGCCTAGCGTAACAAAATTGCATAAGATATGCATGAACTTACCTAGAACTTACCTAGAATGGCTTAGAGGAGAGTGTAATTGGGAAGTTGCTGTCAAATGATGTGAAGATCTAATTTTAATTTTTCCAAGCATGTACTGCAATTTTAATTATTCTATGGTGCCAATCTTATGAGAAAAAAAAATTATAGTGCTGCATTTAACTGTTTTTGCTGACTTGTTATGTTCTTTGCTAAAATCTGCAGTTTATACTTTGTCATTGATTTCATCTACTTTGTCCTTGTAGAATCATGTTCTGATACTAGCATTACCTGCTGTGTGAGATGTTATGATATCTTTATTGTCTCTAATGGGAAGTTTCATTGTTGTTTTCGTTTGTAGAATGCAAGGCCATCACCCTATTCTGGTGGGTATAATCAGCCTGCATATCGACCCCGAGGGTCAGGTGCTCCACCTCAATGGGGTTCACGTGGTCCTGCTCCTTACTCGATGCCCTATGATTACCACCACCGAGGACCATATTCATCTCAAGGTTCACATTACAATTCTCCCGGTTACAATGGTTATCCTCCACAGCATATGCCTCCTAGAGGTGGATATGGTGCTGGTTGGGAGCAAAGACCTCCATATTCTGGTTCGTACGACTATTATGGTAGACAAGGAGCTCAAACCTATGGTTCAGTTCCACGTCCTGGCCATGCTCCCTCCCCTGCCTTAGGTGGTCCTCCTTCCCAAGTAAGTTATGGTTACGGTCAGAGTCATGGCCCAGAGTATGGACATGCTGCTCCTTACTCCCAGACCGGTCAGACTTATGAGCAGATGTATGAACAGCCCAAGTATGACAATAATCCTTCGATGCAGCCGCCTTATGGAGGTTCATACCCACCAGCAGGTGGTAGGCCTTATGGGGTGCAACAAGGTTCAGTCCAGCAAGGATATGGGACTCCACGGCCTGTAGCAGCAGCTTCTTCCGGTGATGTGCCTCACCAAGGTGTAACTCCAGCAGCAGCACCGTCATATGGCAGTACTAGCATGGCTCCACAACAACAGCACTATGGCTACACTTCAAGCGGTGGGCCAGTGCAGCAGCAAACATACCCTTCCTACAGCTCAGCTCCACCATCTGAAAGTTACAACAATGGTACCCAAACACCTTCAACTGGTGCAGCTTACCAGCAGCAAAGTGTTCAGCCAGCTTCTTCTACTCATGATCAGCCCGGTGCACAGCAGGCTACAGCAGCATATGGTGGGCAAGCAGCTCCAACCGGTGGTTCATATCCATCCTCACAGCATTCTTATGGTATTGCTCAGACCCAAAACTATGGATACTACACAAGCTCTCAAGATCCTAACTATGGATATGGTGCATCACCCGGTAGCTAACCCACTTATTCACAAGCGGCGCCTACTCAAGCAAGATACGAGCAGCATACCGGAACTCAACCAGCAGGCTACGTGGCTGCTCCATGAAGTACACAAGTGAAAACCCAGTCGCCACAGTCTGCTTATGCTCAGTACGATGCAAGCCAGGTTTATGCAGCTCCTCGTTAATAGAATCAGAAATGTTACAAAGTCACTAGACCTGCCGCATTCACGCTTAGAAAGTCTAAAGATAGTTTCTTATTAACGTTTGTAATAGCTGTTGAATTGTTGTTTATCAGAATTCTTGTTTTTGTTTCTCACTAAACAAGAAATGTTAATATAAAAATTTTGTACTTAAAAATCAATTTGAAGCCTATAGAGGTTATAGACGAAGTGTCTTGAGGACGGCCTCGTACGTCTCTTGAAGGTGGCTTCTATGTTCATTTGCAACTCTTTACTATTTTTACAAAATGAACCAAATCTTTAAACCCTTTGTCTTATCTTAACAACAAATCACTTTATCGGTTATCCATTGCAGAGAAGAAGAGAAGCTTGAAGGGAAAATAGAGTTTTACCATTCAAGAAGTGAAGTGTCTGAAAGAATAGGGCTTTGCCATGATTCAATCTGAAACTCCCAATCATCACAATCTTGATTTTTTTTTCAAGAATAAGAAACATTATATGAGATTTATACAACACAAGTAGAACCAAAGAAGAAACTAAAAACAAAAGCAAGTTCCGCGCTTACTAAGAAGAGCGTTGCTGGGCATTGTCACTGCTGAGTCGCCTAAGCTGCCATAGAACTCTGTGTATCGTCTGTAAAGTATTAAGGATTCACATCAGGTGAATCATGAAACAATGTGTATACATGCAAAATTTGAATCAATAGGTCACACACCTGTGGTAAGTCTTTTCATTCAAACCACACCTCAGGACAGTCCCATGAGAGTGAAAACGTGACTATACGGTCACAACCTGGAGGAACGTTCACTTCAGCAGCTATGGCTGCTCCAATAGATGTTCCAGGTCTCGAAGGTGAGCCTGGCTCGCTACTTAATCCATCGAATGATTTGCTCTAAAAAGAATTTAGAAACACTTAGTGGCCTTTCTTTGAAGAGATTCAAAAAAACATTACAGAGATAGAGAAGAAAAAGATTAAACCTTTTTTAACCTTATCACACATCTCTCTTGGGAGTGGCGGAGCTACGATTTTATTTTACTGGGGTCAGAAATAATATGCTAAAAAATAGTCTATAAATTACTTTAAATACTTACATTGTATTATACGTTCGTTATGGCTTGATTTTTTTTATTACTGTTTCATCATAAAATAATTTTTTTGATAAACTAGACAATCACTTAAAAGCTAATCACCACCGATATGATTCATCCCACGAAAAACATCTCGCAACGGTTGCAATAGTCTATAAATGTAAAAGAGTTTAACCTTCTTAATTATTAATTTTGTGCTTTTAGTATTAAAAAAATAATTTTAATAAACAAGTCATAAATAATTCATAATATTTATACTGACTTACTATCTAAACGTGAGCCAACTAAACAAACTGGGGCAAATTGACTTTTTTAAAATTTATTTTTATAGATTAATTTGTTAATGGGATCTACTTATTTTTTGTATGGGGTCAAAATATTTTACTTTAAAGATTTAACACATAATTTTTTTTAATGGGGTCACTTCCACCTTCCTACCTCCGCCCCTGTCTTTTGTTGTGATTTCTTTAGGAGAATGACCAGAAACTAAAAAACATGGACACTTTGAGATACTAACAGTTTCTGTTTCTTGAGCCACAATGGCGTAAGTAACTGGTGGATGTGCATTGGCCGTCCTGAAAGTTAATTAACATACCAATTAAATTGGTTAATATTGAGACTTTTAATATTTTCGACGCAAAAACCTTATGGATACGGACACCAAAACCCGCCTCAAATGGATAAACAAAGTTTTTTTTTAAAGTTACTCAAGGCTTTTGTAAAAGAGATTTACTTGTGATGTAAAGCTATTACATGCACTCCATCTATTTAAATAAGTTTTTTTGGATTAAAAGCAAATAACATAAGATGTGACCATAGATATTAAGACTCTATGTGAGCCTTCAGATGAACATTTCCATCGTTTATGAGTTTCTCGTCAATAAAAAATCTATATATATATATATATAAACTTTTTTTTTTTTTTATATTGCTACGTCATCGCTTGAATATGTAAAATTATGACACATTATCTACTATTTTTATACTTATAAGATTCATTCGACCTCTTATTTTGGAGTGCTTGTAAGATCCATTTATTCATTTGTAAATTAAAACTATTTTTTAAACAGTTAAATAAAATTGAACTTATAGAAATAAAAATTAAATCTTAATAAAATAGAAAATAAATAAACCCGAATTGTTAATTCATGAAAAAAGCTTATAAAAAAATTGAATCTGAATAAGTTAGAAGAAAAAAATACTAGTTGGTTTTTGTTCAGGGCAAACTACCAACAAACTCATAGATAAAATGATCCAATGGTTCAAATTTCTTAAAGAGCTTGGAAGTAAAATAAAATTTTATATATATATATATATATATATATATATATATATTCAAATAGTAGTTAAGTAAAATGAAATTAGATTGAATAAAATTAATAAAACCATATATTAAATGAATAATGTACGAATGTGTCACATTTGAACCCAAATAATTATGATTTGCCCACAATCTTACTTAAATATCAATCAGAAAATGTAGACAAATTTATAAATGTGAGCAACAGTCCTGAGAAATAAAATACGTTAGAACATCTTCGACGCTCAAGCATATGTTATTGACATCATTAATATAAAAATGTTTGTTTTAATTACTTGATTTTCACGTCCTCTTATTTTAGTTTCATGGTTCTTTTATAAAATTGTTGTTTTAACTACTTGATTCTCACGTCCTCTTATTTTAGTTTCAGGACTTATCAACTTTCAATAAATTTTGCGATAGTTTATAGACAATAATCTAACCCTTGTTCTTTTAGAAGTATACAAATATTATGCATAATCAAATATGAATAAATTTGTTCACCAACATGTCATACAGTTCATTATGGTTGTTTTATAGGTTTTTATTGAAATCTTTTACAGTTGTTAAAAAATAAAAGCACGAAAAAATATTATGTGGACAGAAAATGAGGATAATTTTAAAGTTATGATAAATGAATTTTTTTCTAATTCCTATGATTCCACATAAAACTCTAATAAATGTTGTTGAATAATAATAGAAATTAAAAAAACAGTTTATATATTTTCTTTTCTTGTGCTTCGAAGTAATAATAGATGTTATAAAAAAATAAAAAGTTATGAATTGTTTTCTTATTCCTATTATTCAACATTCAGAGTTTAATGGGCCGTTAAGGCCCAATAAGAGATAGGCCCATACCAAATTTACGTCCGTCGATGTGTCACCTTCCTATTGAATTCAAAGAAAACACAATAAATGGAGAAAAGCGAATTGAAGAAGAAGAAGAGAGAGTGGAGAAACTGAAGAAGATCTATCTGTGAGTTCCATTTTCCTTTGTGATCTCTTCCAAATTTCGGGACCTTAAAAAGCTTCATCAATGGATTCATCTTCAAATTTAAATCCTCTTCACGAAGATACCTCAGATGATCACACAGAACCAATAGAAGCTCCAGCTTCTGTCTTCGCCTCTCGTCCTCTTCGTCCTCCTTCTACGTCAGTCAATTCGATTATTTTCTTTATTTTTATTTTTTTGTAATTTCTACGTAAATGTCAGTGAACTGTATGAATTTTAACATTGAATTTGATTTTTTTTTTTTCAGGAGTTCTTTAGAGAAATATTCGCCTATAGATTGGTCAAGCTATTTTGATAAAGAAGATGATATATCTATCACTGGCTCCGACGATGTAAATTTTGCTTTTTTAATTTTTTTTTTTTTTCCAGAACATTTTAGCTTTTAGTTATTCTCTGTTCTCTAATGGAACTGTTTTTTATTTTTTTAGGTATTTCATGTATATATGGCAGGAAGTGAAGGACCTGTAGTGTTTTGTCTTCATGGTGGTGGTTACTCTGGGTGAGTTTTTTTTTATCCTTTTGAGTAAGTTTGAATCTATTAAAGATTGGATTTTGGATTGCTCTTGAGTTCAATGACTTGTATTTTGTTGTAGTTTGAGTTTGTTTTGTTTTTGAATGGTTGTATGTATATGAAACTAGAGATAGGTACACACAATGTGAAAAGTTTCATCTTTTTTTTTGGTAGGCTCTCGTTTTCTATAGTGGCAAGTAAAATCAAGGAGAAAGCTCGTGTGGTTGCGATGGACTTGAGAGGACACGGTAAATCGGTTTCAGAGAATGAATTGGACTTATCGCTCGAGGTATAACATCCTTTACCTTTTAGAAAGTCTGGATTTTGCTCATTGATTTATGAGAATTGAGACTTTTGTAATAAGATGGATATATGCAGACAATGAGCAGTGATGTTTTGGCTGTGGTTAAGGAATTGTATGGAGACTCTCCTCCAGCTATTATCCTAGTTGGTCACAGGTTTTTTTTCTTTTTCTATTCCATTTTATTTTTCATATCGGTTTGTTGTTTTTGAACTATGTCTTAAAGTGTAAATGGCTGGTCAATAGCAAGTACATCAATATTTTTCTAGTGCGGCAGTGATTCTTATGCACCTGTATCATATATATATTAAAGCTAAGATAATTTTTATCACTTAGTGTAAGATAATTCTGTAGTCTGAGTGTGTGTTTTTGTTTATATGTATGTGTTCACCCATTGGTGTAGTGTTTCTCGTAGTTCTTGATCTACATTTCGTCTACTGAACCTATGGTTATGACTTCAATTCTTTAGTATGGAACATTTATGAGCTCCCTTTGGTAAAGGGTTGTAACGATATACGCATGCATAAGTTTGTAGAATAAAAGTATTGTAATCCAGTTTTCATGAGCTGGTTTCATGTTATCAACATACAGCATGGGAGGTTCGGTCGCTGTGCAAGTTGCTGCAAACAAAACATTACCTACCTTGGCTGGGCTTGTCGTTGTGGATGTTGTTGAGGTTTGCTTTCTTATAGAAAAGTCTCATCTGTTTCTCACTTTGTCTGCACTCACATGAGATGAACTGACCAAAGTACTTTCGTTGCAGGGTACCGCTGTTGCCTCGTTGATTCACATGCAGAAAATTCTTTCAAACAGAATGCAACATTTTCCCAGCATCGAAAAAGCCGTAAGAAACTTTTAAACGCTTGATTGTATATACAACAAATACAGTATATCTTTTTATGTGCATATTATGGCATTAACAATTAGTGTTTTACTTCTGGTCTTTTGGCTGTGTGATCTTTCTTTTGTTGGCCTTTCAGCTAACGGAAATCTCCCCTTATTTCCTCGATTTCTTTACCGGAATTTTTCTTAACAAAATAAAACTGTTCCCCCTACTTTTTAAATTTGGATGTTAGAACTTAGAATACTCCTCATGTCAAAAAGGTTCCAATTTCAAGCTTTATCCCATTTTAAATAAAGCTAGAAAAAAATTGAGCTAAAAGAAAGCAAAAGCATTGAAACTGTAAGCTGCAAATTATAAATGACTGTTGTAGTATGTGTTTTGTTGGGTCTGATATCTCTATTTGTATTGCATAATCTTGGCAGATTGAATACAGCGTTAGAGGAGGGTCATTAAGGAACATTGATTCTGCTCGTGTCTCCATTCCCACAACTCTCAAATATGATGATTCAAAGCATTGGTGCGTATCTCTGTTACTGATCTAACCATTTTTTAGCTCTCTTCACATGTTTGCTTCCTAATGAGTGGGAAAAAATGAACCTTGGTCCAGCTATGTTTACCGGACACGTCTAGAAGAAACCGAGCAATATTGGAAAGGATGGTATGACCCTTATTACCTCTTGTTTAGTTCACTGAATACACATTCGCTAACAAAATCATTCATCCATACAAATATAAGCTAAGGCTTTTCGGTTGCTAAGACGGTTGGATAGCAAGAGTTGTCAGTTACAACAGTTGGTGTTGTGAATCCGAATGCAAACATATTACCTCTCTCGAAATAGTTTACGATTTGAACAATGTTTAGTTGCCTTGCAGGTACGAAGGTCTCTCAGAGAAGTTCTTGTCATCTCCTGTTCCAAAACTTTTACTATTAGCTGGAACTGACAGATTAGACAGGTTTTATTCGTGTTCTTACACCCGTCTCTCTGGGACTCTGGCTTAGGCCTATAGCGGATTGTAATAACGATGTTGATGATTGAATTAGGACGCTCACAATCGGTCAAATGCAAGGAAAGTTTCAGATGATCGTTGTCAAACACACTGGCCATGCCATACAGGTAAAAAAAAAAAACACGATTGCGTAATCTTTCATATCGATTCTTTTGTACAGTGATTGATCTATGTGGGAATGCATGCAGGAAGATGTACCAGATGAGTTTGCGAATCTAGTTCTGAATTTCATATCGCGTAACAGAATTGGGCCTAATGGTGTTGAGGTTTGTGTTGTGTTGTTGTATCACTGTGTTTGTAACTTTAAGTCTTGAAAAGGTCTGATTTTATAGAATCTGTTGTTTTACAGATACCAGGAATGTGGAAACCTTCACAACAGCCTAGGACTTGAATCAGTCATCACCGGATAATTCCAAAGCCTTCGTTGTGGTTTTCACTTGTTTTTTTTGCTTGTGAGCTTTATGAATAAACAATAACAACTCATGAATAAACAATAACAACTCTTAGCAAGTTCGTGTTTAGGAGTGGGGCAGTACCATAAAAAAAAAAAAAAAAAAAAAAAACTAGAGTAAAAAGATAAAAGTAACTTTCAGTATTTTTCCATTTCTCAGTGTTATGCACGTAAGAAACTTAAGTTCAATTTTTTTAGATTTGATCCGACTCTATAGTTGATTTTTAAAAGAAAACGAAGGTTGAATTAGATAAATTATAAGTAATAGAAATTAGATTAACTTTGGTTAACTATTCGGTTACCATGAATCAAATCGAACCGAACCAACAAAATCACCGAATTTTAAAAACTACCGAATAGTTCTTGTTTAATAACCGAATCCGAACTGATTTGCCTAAATTTTGGTTCAGTTTAGACAAATCGGTTAAGTATAAACCGTCTTTAAAATCTCATTGAATTTCGTGGTATAAATTGGTTCTTCATATCAAAAAACTGAGTAGTGAGTACTATTCGACTTTATAAGAAGCAACTTGCCTCATCAATAAAGTAAGAAAAAAAGACCTTACAAAAACAAAACCCAGTTCATGACCACAATTTTTTTGGTCTGATTTATTTATCTGTGAGAAAAAAAAATTGCACGGGCATAGTTGAAGGCTCCGTGTAACCAAACCGGTCGAGCCTTTGGTCTATGCAGTACCTTCCTTCAAATAAGCAATGAGATCGGCACGTTCTTGTGGTTTTTTCAGTCCAGGAAACACCATTTTCGTTCCAGGAATATACTATGTAACAACCAAAGGAAAAAAATCAACACCAATAAAATCAAAATGACATATAATATTTAATCTCTTCAAAACAGCTCAATAAGAAACAAATAACAACACAAAAAAGACTTAAAAGAGAGGACTCAGTATTATTAACCCAAAAACAACTTCTTGAC